>OX451218.1:74666731-75170099 GCA_949628195.1 Phasia obesa
GAAGACCAATAATGATTTAGTGGAAGAACTTTTTAAACTTAAAATTATTACCACTACTGAGAAGAATAAACTTAAAACAAATATAGCTACTGCACCTAGGTTATATGGACTACCAAAAATTCACAAAGAGGATTTTCCCTTACGACCAATTTGTTCTTTCGTTAATTCTCCATCTTATGATTTATGTAAATATTTGACAAATATATTAAAAAGGATTACTGAACATTCGAGTTATAATATAAGAGACTCACTTGAATTTAAAAATAAAATAGGTAATATACATATAAAAGATGACGAAAAATTAATTTCTTTTGATGTAGTATCACTATTTCCAAGTATACCTGTGGACTTAGCTATTAATACAATAGAAGAAAAATGGGATATTATAGAAAATTTTACAAAAATAGAAAAATCCTTATTTTTAAGAATTCTTAAGTTTTGTATAGAAGATAATAGATATTTTCAATATAATGAGAAAATATACATACAGCAAAAGGGACTTCCAATGGGATCACCTGCTTCTCCAATTGTAGCAGATATAGTTATGGAGAAATTACTAGACACTTGTATTGAAAAATTAAATATAAAACCAAGTATAATAACCAAATATGTAGATGATTTGTTCTGTGTTATTTCCGATTCAGCAGTTGACGATATGTTAAAAACATTAAATGAATTTGATAATTCCATCAAATTTACAATAGAGAAAGAATACGATTCAAAACTTCCTTATTTAGATACTTTAGTAATTAGAAAAGGTAACAAATTGTTAATGGATTGGTACCAAAAACCTACAGCTTCGGGTAGAATTATTAATTATTTTTCTAAACAAAATAAACATATAATTATAAATACAGCCAGAAATTTAATAGAAAAAGTACTAACCATTAGTGACAAGGAGTTTCACAAAAAGAATATAGATAAGATAAAAAATATATTAAGAGAAAATAATTTTCCAATTCAACTAATTAATAAATTAATAAATCAACATAAAAATAATAGAAAACCAAATAGAAAAAATGATACGGAACCAAAAATTTATAAATCAATTACTTATGTACCAGATTTGTCAGAACGGTTAGAAAAATCAAAAATATTTGATACAGATAAATATAGGATGGCATACAAAACATATAATACATTAAATAGATTATTTAGCAAACCTAAAGATAAAATTAAAAAGTTAGATATGTCTAATTTAGTTTACAAAATACCTTGTAAGGGTAATGACAAAGAGAATTGTAATAAAGTTTATGTAGGTACTACAAAGAATAAATTGAAAGTCAGGATAGCTGGACATAAATCAGATCAGAGATACAGAGACAATATCAGTTTGCAAAAAACAGCATTATCTTCACACTGTTCGAAAAGTAATCATTATCCTAACTTTGAAAATGTATCAATTTTAAATTTGGAAAATAATTATAAACGTCGTTATATGTTAGAAATGCTACAAATTATTAAAGTTCCAATTGAAAAAAGAATAAATTTTAAAGCAGATACAGAAAATGTTGCACAAAATTATAGGCATTTAGTGCATAAAAAATAACATGAATATGAATCAAATTTTTATAATAGAAACATTAATTTTTTGTAACATTTCCGGTTAAATTTATGTATATGAATTTAAAATTTATTGTGTTTTCTCTTAAAATGTTTGTATGTTTTTGAATATCAAAAATTTTCTGTATATGTATATGTAAGAATTATTTCTATTTTAATTTTTATTTGTTTTTGAAATGTTACTTGAATGTATTGAAATGTTAGAATTTTTTAAATTGATTGACAACAAATTTTTTCATTCATTTGAATTTTTATCAATCATTTAAAAATTTTTTAAAACTTTTATTATTTTTATTTCCTGAAGATGCTACCCAATGGTGTAGCGAAATATTGTAAATAAAAATTGTTTTAAGATTTTTATATAAAAAAGACCTTGTGCTTGATTAAAAATAGAATTGAAATATAAAAAAAGGTCAAAAACTACAATAACTATTTTACAAGGAATATAGTTAAAATTACTGTGTGTAAAATCCCTATCACAACACTCTTTAAGTTCCCAAATGTGTATGTAAAGTAAAGCTTAAAATGTAATTAGTATATGATTTTAAGTAAGATTTTCACTAGGTTTTGTGTGTTAAAATTATTATAATACAAATTTCGCAGATATTTTTCTTGCTTTTATATTTGTTAAATTCCCTAAGAGAACTCAAAAATATTTTTGGTTTATCGTTTATCTTCTTATTTATTTATATATTATCAAGATTATTTATTAATATATTTGATCACTATTTATTATCTTCTGCTTTATTTTAACTGTTTTTATTGTACTTGTATATTATATAAATTATGTTTATTGTTGCAACGAAAGTTACTATGTGTCATGTGTATTTGTTTGTTAGAAAATAAAATACAATCACGTCTCAAAGTGAAAATTTGAAAAGTTCTATGACATTTCAATTTCCCTGATACGTGTTTACAAACTGGACGCAAAAACAAAACTATTGTATAATGGAAGTGTAAAAGTTTAGGATGAGCAGAAATATTAAAACTTTAAAGATTGAAAAAAAAACTTAATATTTACACCTAATTCTGTTCCAAAAAAATCCGTATAAAAAAAGACATTTATCATATACAAAAATAGGTGATTGGTTCCTTATCTCTAAAACCTATTAAAATTAGTGAAAAACGAGAACTTTTTTAAATACAAGAAATCATGTTTATTTTACTAACTCATGTGTATTTGCACCGTTTATTTACATCATTAGTGTATGATGAAGACTTAACAAATAGTTTCGTTTCAGAAAGCAACGATTGTTTAATTGAATTTTAATTTTTTTATAGTTCTTATTGTAGTTTCGTTTAAACCGAACCTTTTTCTAAGAAATGTGGAGCCTTCTCCATTTCGAAGGCGTTCTAAAATTTCAATTTTGTTTTCTAAACAAATGGCTTTATGTTGTAGTTTTCGTCGTCTTCTTGTAGAGATGCATTTATAGTTAGTTCACAAAATATTAACAAATTTCAATTGCTCTAACAAGTAAAAATGCTTGTATGCGCAAAAAGGGAATTCCTCTAAATTGTTGATATAAAAATATTTCGCAAAACTTAAATTTTACAAACAAAATCTAAGCCGAAATGATTTTGAATCGTGATAAATGGAATAAAATCGTGTAAAAAAATTATTTTTTTATTTTTAAATCGTGTTAAATCAAAACCGTGTAAAAAACGACCGTGTAAAATAAAATTGAGTGTTTTTGTACTTCTACTTTTAATTTATGCTAATAACTATTTGAACCTATCACTTAGAAAAGTCTACGTTCCATTAAATAAAACACCTCAGGATTAAAAATAATAATTTTTTTCCAAAAAAATTCTATGGAACGGCTGTATGTATGTAAAAGCATATGGTGAAACTTTGTCATAAGAAGCTTTATAAGTTTAATAATTCCTTGTTTAATTCACAAGCCCCTGTTATCATGTTATGCATATTGCATATTTTTGCTCTTGTGTAGTTAAACTACGTTAGGGCTTAATTTGCTACAGTTGATGACTTATCTCCATTTACCTTCCTCATAAGTCTAGACAAATGTCTTTTCCACCGATCTTCTAAATAATTCTTGCAAAAACCAAGCCTTAAAACAGACAGATGGACATCAAATCTAAAGTAAAAATTTAAATGGGAGTAAAATAAAATATAAACAATATACGCCCATTTATGGACAACCATTTAAATTTAAAATTTGATGTTAAAGAATAGCAAATCAGAAAAAAATCCTATTTCCAAGAGAAAGTGGAGAAAAAACAGTGAAAGTACGCTAGTATAAAAGTACTGCTAAGTACGGCACCTTTAATTTTTAAAAGTGGGATATTTTAAAACACAAATGGCGCTGTTTTAACTGCTTAATTTTTGAAAGTCAGATGTTGTAAACATAGATGGGGCTGACGAAATATAAATTACTTACTGCCAAATAGTCAATTGAATAAAATTTGTATTTTTTTTTGAATTTTTACTTTGTGGAATTACCCTGTTGCAAAACCTTAATAGAAACCAGCGGTTCTTTTTCTATAATCGGGACTTTCCCAGTTTGCCTTAGTTTTTGTTACAAAATTTTCTTAAGCAGCTCATATACATACATACATATACACAGGTTGCGAGTGAGATTTATTTGAACCTGTACGTGAACGGTGATGTGTAGATAAGTTAGAAGTGTTAAACAGTGTTAATAATAGTTATTTATACAAAGCTATAATATAGCTAAATAAAGTGGCTGTAAATTAAAATAATTATTTGCGTGTTTAATTTTGAAAAATCGTATTGTTGAATAAATAAAACGTAACAATATGATTTCATTATTTTTGTTATTTAGCTTTAATTTTTAAAATTTGGTAAGAATACTACTATATTAAAGAGTCTTACAATTGGTGTGGAATACTTTCAAAGCAAAATCGAGCAAAATATTTAGTTTAGAACAAATTTTTAATACAAATGATTTAATTTTTTCTATTTTTAGTAATGCTTTCGATAAGAAAGAAATTTTGTTCACTTTTTATTAAAAGTTTTGCTTTCACTTTCACATCTCTTCCATTTTAATGATTAGCTTTTAGTTTTCATAGAATGTTTGGTCAGGCGTGTTTTTAATTATTTTGAAAAATTTTTGTTGCTAGTAATTTTTTTTGTGGAATATGCAGCAAAACTGGTTAAGCTAGACCTGCTTCTACTCTTATACACTCTTATATAAATTCTTTAAAATGCGCACACATCTGTATATGCTAAACAATATTCTATATTTAAACTTGTACTTTTTTGCTATAGTTTTTTATTTCTCCTAATTGTTTACTTTTGTTATTGAAGTATTCTTTTGGAGTGGTGCTTAGTATTTAAAAATTTAAAAAAAGTTTTCTTTGTGAATTTGTGTACATATTTAATCGTTCCAAAAGGTTGTCCGAATTAATAAAGATTTTTTAAAAATATAATAATTATAAATACATATAATAAAAAAAAAATTTAAATTATTTTTATTTATTTGTTTGTACATGTATATGTACATATGTATATTCAGCCAGTATGTATATAAAACATAAACCTTACGGGATGGTGTACGAAAAATTCCTTTCCTATCTTTCCTCTTCACCTACGACATATCCTACGCAATGTATTTATACATCTATACATATAATAAAATAGTAACTCATTTCTGTCTGTCTGCTTTTTTTTTTGTTCGCATCACGTTAAAACTACTGAATGCGTTTTAACAAAATTTTGTGAGGAGGTACCTTAGCATCCTGATTCCAATATAGGAAATTTTTTTTTTCCAGTTTTAAGGTACTGAAATTTTCGGTTTAAAACTGGGATATTTTAAACACTATTGCGCAAAATTAGGCGCCAATAAAAAAAAATTTGTATTTGATTAGTATTTTTACTTTGTGGAATGTAATTCCACAATATTTTAAACACCTTTTACAGAGCTTTACTATAGTTTTTAGAATTTTGGACATGCAGAATTTTTTGGAAACGGAATTTTTTAAAGGTACAGCATACTTTAAAACCATAAGTAGTAATGAGATTTACTAACTGTCATTTGTGAGAAATTAATATTTTAGTTTCTACCCGCCAACAAACTTTTATAAAGCCTTAATTGCGCTAAATAGTATTTTTCCTATAAAATCCATAAATTAAGAGGTGACTAAAGCCTCAAAACTAGACTTCGTAGCCATTAGTAGTTGTAATAAGGTATATCAACTTTGATTTGACAGAAATTAAGGGAAAAATCTGTAATTACGTAGATTTCCGCACCACCATAGAGTTACTACACATGGCGTTGTGCCAGTTGTTTTAATTGGTTGGCTGCCCACGGAGCATACAACATTATTTACATATTTGTTTTCTCCGCATTAATGCTAATGTCGTTCTCCTTGTGAAAGAATTGTCGTTTGAAAAATAAATTGTGATTTTATCATGTTAAGTTAATGACGGCAACAGCAGGAAACTTTGTCTTACTTTAGTCGTTTTTGACAAACATAATAGAAATTTTTAGGACTACAGGTCACCGAGAACGACAGATACAGGCTGATTATCTGTCCATTTTATAGGTTTATCTATATACTCTTACATATAATAACACATTATCTTTTTTCCTGTCCGTCTGTCTGTGTTTACATCACATAAAAACTACCGGATGAATTTTAATAAATATTTGTGACGAAGTACCTTAGTATCTGGGTTCAAACAAGCGCAAAAATAATTTATTTCCAAGAGAAAGTGGTGAAATTTTACCGATATGCATACTTAAAGGCACCTTTTATTTTTAAAAGCTGGATATTTTAAGCACCTTTTACAGAGGTTTACAATAATTTTTAAAATTTTAGATTCTTATATAAATTTTAGAATTTTACATAGGGATGGGTACCATTATATAAGGAAAATACATATACGCGAAGCACTATAAAATTAAGTATGGTGTGGATTACATTCAAAGCAAAATTGAACAAAATATTGTCAGGACGCAGACTACGTGTGTGGGTACAGCTAGTTATAATTGTAATTGCCACACAGCTAATTTTGTGTTATTTAGGGAATTAACTTTTTTGGCAGCACTATTTTCTTTGTTCTTTAAGTTAAGTGTATGCGTCGGTTTACATTATTTATAAAATAAAACAATTTGTCTTGTTTATTGTGGCAGGCATTTTATATTTTACTTTTTAGTTTTTTGTCGTTTCTATTTATCAGTGACTCTAATTTTGTCAGTCTAATTTGTAATTCTGTTGTTGCAGCAATAGAATACAAGTGAAAAACGTCAGTGTTGTTTCCAAAATTTATAACTTTGTTAATTCCAAAGGAAGCAACAAAATGTGTCCTAATTGCCAGCCATATTTAAGCACTGGTGTTAATATTGGCTTTATATTGCTTTGTTTAAAATAATAAAAATTTAAAAATTAAAGTTTGTCCTACCCCTGCTCTACTGACCATAAAAGAACCATCAGTAAAAATGCTGATGCCATTCTCCTTACAGTCGTTGTGTATAACGCCTTTCGCAATGAAGTCTTTGGACTATTTTTTCCTACTCATGTGTTCCGTCGGAACGCTTCCCTAACCTCCTTACTAACTAGGTCCAGAATGCTCTTATGCTCGATGTTCGGACCAAAGCTCTGCCGCTCTACGCTTAGCTGACATTGCAGCCATTGACATAATGAATAAGTCCAATGGCAGCAATCCTAACATTGCCTCAATTGCCTGTTTTGCAGCAGTCTGCTTTGCGCCATTCAAGCAAGTCTTTAAATAACTTACGCCTAATTGTAATCTGAGAGACTTTTGGCCATGAAACCACAGATGCATAAGTTATTATGGGTAGCACCATCATTGTGTAAATCTAATATGCAGCCTTTGGGGAGATTCCCCACTTACGGTCACTCGTTTAAATTGATGCAAAATCCTTTTCACTTTCCGTACCTTAATTTCAATATGTTCGTTCTAGGAAAGTTTTTTATGCAGAGTAACACATAAATATAAATGAACCTTCCTTAACAAACTGATTTCCGACCCGAAAGACGTCACATTAAGTATATATTTTTAATATATATATATATATAGTATCATAGTTTCCATGGGAAAAACCAGCAACGGTTTTTTTGAACGGGTCGACGTATATTTAGCACGGTTGGCTCAAAATTTTCATTAAAGTCTATATTTTAAAAATATATCGTCATTTTTCCTGGGAGTATCGTAGTTTCCATGGGAAAAATCAGCAGGGGTTGTTTTTGCCCACTAGGGATGAAGCCACTTTTCTCGGGAACTCATCGAGGGATATTTAAAACGGTTGGCTCAAAATGTTCTTTAAAGTCTCTATTTTCATAATATAATTCTTCCTGGAAGTATCATGGCTTCAATGGAAAATCAACAACCATTTCCCCCTTTTTTATATATACCTAAAATCTACCCTATTAGTAAAATTCCCAATTACAGGGTATTTATTTTCCGAATTTCCCCGGTTTTTAAATTCCCAAAATCGACGGTATTTCATCGACGCTATCTTGGCGCATTTAATTTTTAGCTATTAAAATTTTTACTAGCAAGAATTAGTTAAGCAGCTGTTCCGGCTTTTGTTTACAAAATTTTTTTTTGGAAAAAAGTGTATGAAAAATAAATTTAGTTGTTAAGAGAATATAAAAGTAAATATAACTTTGTTAGCATATTGTTTTTTTTTTAATTTAGCGAAGGTATCAAACGAAAAAATTTAGTTTTTAAATTTTAAATTAAGGTTTACATTATAGGACTTTTTTATAAATAATAAATAGCAAACAAATTGGGGATCATCATTAATTAATTAAAATTAGTATTTTAAAGTATTTTAATAAATTTACAAAAACATATTTATGTTTTGGATTTTTATTAATGTAAATATTATGGAATTGACCTTTAAATAATAATATTTATTAGCACTGACTAACAAAAAATATTTACATCCAAAATTTAAATTTAAACCCTTTTAAAAATGTCCCAATATTTTAAAATCATCATTTTGTTTAAAATTATTGTATACCTTATTCTGTTTTTACACGGTCGGTTTTTTTTAACACAGTTTAAAAAAAAATAATTTTTTACACGATTTTATCCTTTTAGCACGATTTAAAATCTTTTGGCTTAGATCTTTTTTTTGGAAAATTTAATTTTTGCGAAATATCTTCAAATCACAAATTAGTGCATACAAGCAAATTTATTTGTCAGAGAAATTTAAATGAGTTAAGATTTTGTGAACTATCAATTCATCCCTGAAAGAAAACTACAGATACAAAACTATAATGTTAAGCCATTTCTTTAGAATACCAAAATTGAAATTTTAGACAGCCTTCGAAATGGTGAAGGCTCAACATTTCTTGGAAAAATGTTCGGTTCAAAAGAAGCCACATTAAGAACTATACAAAAAGTTTAATTTCAATTAGGCAATCGGTGATTTCTGTAACAAAACTATCTATTAAGTCTTCATCATTCACTAGAGATGCAGCTAAAATGTGCAAATATACATTATATGTACATGTATACATATGTATGTGATTTAACCTTCCGCAACTAACATGAATTTCATAATAAGTGTAGAAAACGTTAATTTCTTCATAATAAAAACTTATTTTTGGACAATATATTTAATTTTTATTACTTATGATAGCAATAGTAAAACAAACATAAAAACCGACAAAACAAACTTTCATTAAATATTACATAAGCATTTACTAAAAATAGAATAACAGAAAGATCAGTGATGTAATTCATGTTTGTGAGATCAACTTAAAATTTTCTTGTTAGTATAATAATAGTAAGAAATATAATTATAACAAGTAAAAGTGCTATATTCGGCCGTGCCGAATCTTCTATACCCTTCACCACGGTGATTTTATTTATACAGACATGTACAGCATTATCCATATTGTAAAGAAATAGAAGACAAATGAAAACTAATTCCGTTTGCTACAATTGTCGCCGTGTTGTCAGCTACTTAATGATATTGAAGCCGACAGCTACATCGTAAACTCTGACATTGTTATAAAAATACTTATTTTGCTTTTATAAAATTAAAAAACTTTTTCAAAAACTTTTAAATATTTCCTCCAATACTTTTTGTTTGTATATGAATTTGTAATTTACAATTTTGTGACATTTTCTTTTGTTGAATAAAATACAAATTAGCCTAAGTTGACGACAGCTACAACGGTGGTCGTGTAGCATGTAGCTTTGCTGGCTTCAAAAGAATCGTTTACCTATAAACGTGTGTATTTTATTTTTGACAGTTTGTAGTCGGTATCCTGATGATGTCTATGTGTTTAATGCACCTAGGTTTTAAAACAGAGATATCATCTATTTAAAAATCAAACGCATTTAAAATAAAAATCAAACGCATTTAAAAAAATATGTTACTCTATATACACACATACATACATATGTATAATCTTAAAATTAATTATATGTTATGTTACAGTCATGATTTTCATTTTCAAAGAAA
Organism: Phasia obesa; assembly: GCA_949628195.1. Classification (NCBI taxonomy): domain Eukaryota; kingdom Metazoa; phylum Arthropoda; class Insecta; order Diptera; family Tachinidae; genus Phasia; species Phasia obesa. The sequence goes on from OX451218.1 coordinate 74,676,724, forward strand.
TATTGAAATTTTTGTTTTAATATTTCGAAAATTGTGTGTAAAACTTTTTTGTAAAAATAATTTTTTAAAAATTTTTTGTAAAATTTTGTTCGAAAATTTTTTGGAAAATTTTTTAAAAAAAAAATTTTTTTAATATTTTTCTGTAAAATATATTTTTGAAAATGTTTTGTAAATTTTTTTGTAAAATTTTTTTTTTTTTTGAAATTTTTTTAAAAAAAATTTTTTTTTTGTTAAATTTAGGACCTTTCTGCAGTCTATATTGAGTTAGAATGGTCAGACTAAAGCAAAAACAAAATCCTTACAAAAAAAAAATTTCCTCATATTGATCAGTGGGTACCCTGTGGGTCGATTGGCTACCTCTATGTGTATTGCTTTCTATTAAGGTCACTAATACAAATCAAAGCAGAAAAACCCTACCAATCTAAAAACAAACAAAAATCGCCCCTCGCAGGGGTTTATTGATCCCCCGAGATCTGTATGCACTCTTTGCGATCTACCTGTCGCAGTCTAATATTTATTTGAGAAAAAAAGGCAAAACAGAATCATTAAAGCTGAAAAAAATTTAAAAAAAACCTGAAAAAACGTGAAAAAAATATAGGTGGGCGTGGTTTTTGGCCCGTAGCCTCCAAAGAAATGATCCGATGTTGCTGAATTGCAATAGCAAAATTTTCGAAACTATGCCTGACAGATTGGTGTGCTTAAATTTTTTGTATCTCTTCTGGTGCCTTGGCAAATGACATTACCACACTAACACGGACAGACGGACAGACGGATAGACGGACAGACGGACATCGCTTAATCAACTTCTCTATGTATAAGGATCCAGAATATATATATACTTTATGGGGTCGGAAATGAATATTGTAGAAATTACACACGGAATGACAAACTTATATATACCCTTTCCACCTGTGGTGAAGGGTATAAAAATAAATAGTCTTCAATCTCGGCTTAAAATAGACAACTTTGGCCCATGGGGAGAATATGTATCAAACGCAGGAATCAGCCACATTCAACACACTTATATCTAGTTTTTCTATTCTTTTTTGATCCACAAGCTTTACAGCGATAATCTTAGCTTAAAGTAGTTCCAAGTCCATTATCTGTAGAACCAATCATTAAGGGAGTTATAATTGTATTGAACACAATCATAATACGTACGTTAGCAGGGATCTCTGCACATCGGCAGCAACAAAAGCATTGATCAACCAAAAGGAAAACAAAGACCGAAAGCAGAAAATGCACAACTCTGACCTACAGAAAGCTTTCAGTATATGTTCGGTCTGTGAGACAGCATGTTAGATTAGTATTAACTAAAAACGAATGTTGAAAGAAAATAAATAAAAACAAAAATTAGCTTTCATTGCTTACCGAAGGTTGGCTGAAGCAACAACAAATATAAGCTGGTAAAATATTAAAGTAAAAATATTGAAAACAAGAGGGAAGCTTTAGGTAATGGTAGACTTAGTTCTCACCAACTAACGATTGATGATTGAATATAGTTTTCTCATATTTCTTTATCTGAGCTTGGTTGGTTAAATAGATGATGCTTACAAATAAACACTACAAAGTAGCTGTCTAGAAAATGTGCATTCCACTCTACTGGTGTCTAAAAATTATTTTTTCCCAATTTTTCTTTAATATTATCACCTAATTTGTAATCTAATTTATTGTTTCTTAGAGAGAATAAAACGAACTTAAGCTTAAATTTAAATTTCATCTGGATGTAAAATAAATAGTTCGATTAATAAAACTTCTAATATTCAATATTTTACTCATGTTTTCCTTGTGATTATCATCAATTTAAACTTCTTCAAAAGCAACATTTCTTATTAATAATGGTAGATTATTTCATGATTGCCATTTAAGTACAATTACTTTTACAATAGTACTATGTGATACTCAACGCACGCCAAACTTAACGCATAAATTTTCCGCTTTTTACGAACCAAACGAGAACTAACCCTAAACGAAAGAAAACTAACAAAAATCTGCTCTAATATTTTATATATTAAAACCTATTTCGATTAAAGGATCTTTTTGGGTTGCATATAATACAACAGTTAATTAACAGTTAAATTAAAAATTTTTTAGAATTGAGTTCATTGTTATAAAGAGATAAAGAAAAATTAAATACTAGTGGAATGTAGGATTTTCTACTGTGCTACATACTATTTCAGCATTCTTCGCATTTATCTACAGGGTAGTTTGAAATGTAATTATTTTCTAGTAAACAATTTCTATAGAAAAACAGAATGCGAGAAATTATTTATTATATTGTTACGAAGAACAGTTGTGTATGCAACAACGTTTATGTTCTATTTTATTATAACAATAAATGAAAGAAATAAACAACAAAGAACATCGCTAAGCATGTATTAGTTGTTGTTGTCGATCTCTCTAGAAATACCCCATATACAAAAATTCTTAAATTCAAACAGTAAAAACTACTGAGTGGATTAAAAAAAAAAAATTAAGGAAGTCCTTAGCATCCTGATTCCAATATAGGATACTTTCTTTAGGAAAAAATATCTCATTTCCAAGAGAAAGTGGTGAAAAAGTGGATAAAAGTACGCCGACTTGTTTACTGATTTTAATGTACTGCATACTTTAAGGCATCTTTAATTTTTGAAAGCATGATATTTATACAGACAAAATATTAATTACTTATTGCCAACTAGCCAATTGAATAAAATTTGTATTTGAGTTGTATTTTTACTTAGTGGAATTACAATGTTATTAAAATGTTTTAAACACCTTTTACAGAGCTTTACAATAATTTTTAGAATTTTTATTAGAAAGTTAAAATTGTATTTAGGGATGGGTACCTTTATGTAAAGTAAATATATAAACCATAACTAAAGCACTATAAAAGTAAAAATCTTACAATTGGTGTGGAATAATTTCAAAGCAAAATAGAGCAATATATTGTAGCACTTCTAGTTTTCAAACCCTGTAACTCACAACTCAATGGACCAAACAAAAAACGCTAAAAGTGTAAAATGTCACCTTGACAATGAACATAAATTTGATATTGTTTGATCTATACTTTACGAGATATCTTATTTCGATTCCATTATTTCACAATATTATAATTAAATTTTTCTACTAAAATAAGTTATTCCTTTAACGCTTTTAAAAATATATGTGACGGTTAAAATAAATTTTATATTTCCTTCTTTACTACTTTTCTTTTTGCCTCAAAATACATCTTTGAAGAAAATAAAAGAAAAAAATGATTTATTAGCTCAATATAACAAATGTCATAAGCAGTCGTTTAACATGACAATGAAAATATAAATAATAATAGCAATAAAGAAACTGAAAGGAAATTCAAGTATGTATGTACATATAAATAAGAAAACAAAAGGAAAAAGCAAAATAAATTTACTACGAGGGAAAAAAGTTAATTCTGTAAAAATATATTATTTTAGGCTTTAATTGCCCGCCACGTCGCACACTGGGACATAATCAAAATATTGCGGAAATAATTCAGCCATTTGAGTATCTGAGCTTAAGTTTTGACGGTGGGCACCACCCGCTTGCCAGGGGTGACTCTATTTATAGTCAAACCTGAGTTTGATTTGTAAAAATTATACATGGTCTTAAAAGTCTAATTAATATCAAACTGATATATTAATCTATAAATTATGTTATAAATGAGCGATTTATAATCAATTTAAAATTAAGATTTCTGATTTTTCGATACCCGGGTCCAGTTTTTTCAAAATACGAATTACAAATTTTTATGATATTCTTATCATAGTTAACAAACAATTAGATGTTTTTTATTTAAATCATTACATCTAACACAGTTATTACCTGTACAAAAAACTATTTAAATATCAAAAGAGATATAGACGCAGATGCCCTTTCTTTCGGACCATCTACTTTACACGCCAGAATTCGCCTATTTGAGAGCATATTACACCTGTCATATAAACTGACAGTGAAAAAATGGCAAATAAAATCAGATGCGGACAAAAGCATTGTTAACGCGAGGAAAAAAATATCCAAGAAAAATTTAAAAGTGAATTAGGGCTAATAGTGGGTGTACCGAAAGCTGGATATGGAAACACCAACGATGGTAACACTAGCAAAAGATTTTTTTCCAATCCTGAATTAGCTGCAGAAATAACTGGAATTGAGATTGATTTCATATACCGAATCAAGGTTATTATTGAAGTAATATAAAGTGGTCACAAAATCCAAATGCACGAGTTTGCCGATTATTGCTTAGATACAGCAAAACTTTACTTTCTTTATATGAGTGGCATCCTATGACATCTACAATGAACAAGATTTTAATATATGGTGCAACTGTTATGAATGAGGTATTGTTGCATATTGGGCTGTTATCAGAAGAAGCGGCTGAGGCATAAAACATACATTTCCGGCTGAGGCACGAAACAAACATTTCCGGGTTTACAGGCAGAATTTTGCTAGAGAGTTTTCAAGGGTTCAGTGTAACATAAAAAAATAAAAAAAATAAAAAAAAAATTTTCAAAGGGATGTTTTAGGGGTGGGATTTAGGGAATACCTCCCCCTTCCCATAAAAATAAATTTTTATGGTTTAAGAAGTATGCTTATCACTGATTATAATGCAAATGTGCAGATGTAGTCTTTTGGTCCTATTAGATTCAGTCCAGTAGTATTCTACCTTAGGAATCATTGTTAGTAAAGAAATCTCCCACTCTATAATAAACTACTTAAGGCGTATTATGAAATTAAAAATAAAAATTGCTATATTTTAAGTTCACGAGGTACCCGCAGTGCCACTAGCATCTTGTTATTTGTGCTTATTAAAGCCAGAAGCTTTATGAATAATCAAACCGGTTATTGACTTTTTTAAATAATGAAAGTTAAATCAATGTTTGGGCTGTTGCTTCATCGAGGGTTAATATATTTGCAGTAGAAAGAGCTTTTAAATGGCCATCAAATAGATAGCCTTGTTCGACATCTTTATTTATTTCATTATTTGTCATCAAATCAATTTCTTTTTCTTGTTTCATTAACTTAACAATATATAAATAAATATTTGTTAAAAAATCGGTTGTCAAAGAAAATTACTTCACAAAATTTATTGAAAAAAAGTTTTTTTCCGAAAATTACTTTTTTAAATCCTTTGAGCTCCCTTTGAGCAAAGTAATTTTGACTTACCCTCGTAATGTATATAAGAAAATGTTCATTTTTACTTCGTCTTTATAGTTAACATCATTTATTATTACAAAAGTAAGGCAGCAAACAAATTACTGTTTCTCATAGGATTTAATTAATCTTCTATTATTCAGAGTAAAATTTCCAAAAATATTCTTGACTGTATGTGTATTTATTTATTTATCGAAATGAAATAAATTTTCAAATTAGTAATTAAAATAACAGGCTTCAGTGGTCTTCGGTCTTACATTTTTGTATATAAAACCAATGAAAATAGTATAGCCTTGTTAGGTACCAATCACTTTCACTTTATTTGAGTTTATTTAGTTTTTGGACCATTTGTTCACTCATCCATCATTAGTTCATAATTACTATTGCTTCTTATTATTATAATTTATAACAGTTGCCTTCTTTCTAATATTTCTCTACATGGTTATGAAGAAACATCTACTCCAGTTGATTTTATTTGATGAGTAAATAATAATTGTTATTTAACAAAGTTTCGTATTTTTTGCTATATGAGAAAGTATAGTGCATTATTTATTTGAGCAAGAGGGTTAAGAATCTCAAACGAATTAATCACTATGAAGAATTTAAAAAGCAACAATAACTTAATGATGAATATCTTAGCGTAAAAATTTCTTAAATAAGAAACTCCACGTTTTACTAAAGCTTTTTTAACCAAATAAAAATTCATTGTTTAATTCTTTGTTAGCCAAACAAAATTTCGGCCTACCTACGACCAAAAGTTTAAATCTTCCAGGCGTGTAAGTTATGACTTCGTTATTATGCATAAAGTAATATACATCATACACCTAGTAGCTTTTTTTCAATAAATATATATTTTTCTCTTTCCATCTTGTTTTTAATATTAAAAGTAATGCATGAATTTTAATATTTATATTGCATGACTAACGCAATGCATTCGTGATCCTATATGTAATAAGTCATTGTAATGTATGACATGTCTGCACATGCAACAAGCTTTAATGTTGAACTTGTAGGTTACAGTATAAAAATGTATGCAACTTCATGTGAAAGTTTTTGCTTAAAAAGATATAAGATCCAAGATACATATTACATTCGCATTCTAAAAAAAATATTATAAATATTAAAATAAGTGCATAATTTTGTTCTAAATTAAAAAAAAACAAATAACATTCATGGCGCCATATACAAAGTATTTTTTCATATTTATTTTAAACAAAGTGTTTGTTATCGATTTTTTAATTAAAAAATAAAACAAAAATTATTTTTTTAGTTTTCTCTAATTTACAATTAAGTAAGTGTAAATTTATTAATTACACAATACGATTGCGGGATTCAAAAGGGTTGCGTGAGTGTTGAGAAATTGTCATAATATTCTAGCATAAAAATGTCGTTTTTAATAATACCCGACTTCAAGAAAGAACACACGTGGTTTAAAGGCGTCTTTAAACCGTCTATAAAGCACAGCAATACCAAGTTTTCACCAATTACAGATTATTGTAGCTGCTAAAAATAAACTGTAACAAAAATCCAGTTAAAAACTTATAAAATCCTATTTCTTGAGCGGTTTTTGACAGATATTTGAAATTAAAACAATATGAGTTACTATGTCCGACATAACAAATATAAAGAAAAAAGAGAAAAATTAAGTTGGATTTTGTAGCTTATTAAAATTCCATTTATATATACTCTAACCACACGATATATACGGCTGTTAGCTTTGCGTTTTCTATTGCAAACTCATCAGTTTTATAATAAGCTGACGAATTTTTAAAGCTTTATTAAATCAAAAAAGTTATAATCACCTTCCTGAAGCATAAATACACGCAAGAGCGTCAATCATGCACAACATTAATATTAGAATTAAGAAGATTGAAAAAGGTCGATTTCCATAGGTCAAATAGGTGGCAAGGTTTCTGCATAGAAAATATGTCTAAGACTTTAATAGCGAAAACTAACGACATAACATGTTTATTCACCTTAATGAAACACAGTCCTTAAATTGCACATACGCCTAAATACTTTAATCTTAGTTTTAATAAATTGACTGTCTAAACTCTATGATCAGCAATTTTTTCGGACACCATCACTACTAGTTAATTCTATTCACTTAACATTTATATTGAAACGCCAAGTTTTGGCGTACATAATTGTATTTTTCTCAGAAATAATGGTGTGTGTACCAAAATGTCCATCTATAGGAAAGGGTTTAAACTTCAATTACTAGATTTTGTTTGAAGTTTTGCATAAATAAAAAGTCTTAATGATAAGGAAAGAAAAATTTGTAGTTTTACATAACGTTACAAAAGGTTGGGTTAACTACAAACAGAGATTGTAAGAGTTCCATAACCTCTTTAAAACATGGACCCTATGAGTAGATTGGAGTAATCTATATATATAAAAATGGTGTAAAAAATGTATAGTAATTCATAAAATGAGAACGGCTATGCTGATTTCTGTAAAATTTTTTGTCGGCTATTCGTATTTTCGAGGAGAAGGTCTTTACGGAAGAAAATTTTGGAAAATCCCTCCGGAAAAGTCGGAAAATTGGATAAATCGAAAATCGAGTTTTTGTATGAAATTTTGCGCTTTCCAAATCAGAAAATAGAAAATTCATAGTGTAAATCATGGAAAATTGCGGAAAATTGGAAAAATTGAAAGTTGATTTTTTGTATGAAATTTTGTGTGCAATTATTCCTTAATGCATTCCCAAAAGAAAAAAAAAATTAAGTTCTTAGTGTAACAACCGGTGTAATACACCTCATTGGCGTCAATGCCAAAATATGCCGATAGATGGCGTTATACATTGACTTACATTTGTTTTGTAAGAAAAAACCAAACAAACCAATCCAAGAGAGTGAGCAAGAAATCACTCACATTCTTATTAGAGAAGGCATCGTGTAAATTGGCAGTTAGACTGTGCTCAATTAAACAGGTGTAGTTTTCGTACTGTCATTTTCTACACCAAATGTATACCAGGGACTCCCCCGCATAATTTACAGCTGAAGGTGGTATCGATCATAATCATGTTGCGAAATCTCAATCCTCCAAAATTGTGCAACGGTACGCGGCTGTCAGTCAAAAACCTAATGAACAATGTGATTCAGGCGACAATCATCAAGGGCAAACTCAAAGGAGAGGAAGTCCTTATCCCACGAATTCCCATTATTCCAACTGACCTTCCATTCCAATTCAAAAGGATTTAGTTCCACGTTCGATTGGCATTTGCGATGACAATCAATAAATCGCAAGGCCAATCACTCGAAGTCTGTGGGATTAATCTTGAATTTGCCTGTTTTTAGCACGGTCAGCTATAAGTTGCATGTTCGCGTGTTGGGAAACCGCCAATGCACCCACAGGGTACCCAGTGACAAATAGGAGCAGTTAAAAGGACCCCCCATGTTTCAATATGATGAAATTTTTTTGTAAGGATTTCTTTTTGATTTAGTCTGACCATTCTAACTCAATATAGATTGGAGAAAGGTCCAAAATTTAACAAAAAAATTTCAATCAAATTTTAAAAAAAAAATTTTTTTTAAAAATTTTTTTAAAAAAATTTATTAATTTTTTTTCAAAAATATTTACAAAAAAATTTACAAAGCATTTTCAAAAAGATATTTTACAGAAAAATATTCGAAAAAAATTTTTTTTAAAAATTTTCCAAAAAATTTTCGAATAAAATTTTACAAAAAATTTTTAAAAAAATATTTTTACAAAAAATTTTTACACACAATTTTCGAAAAATTAAAACAAAAATTTCAATATTTCTTTGAAAATGAAAATCATGACTGTAACATAATATATAAGAATATACATATGTATGTATGTGTGTATGTGTGTATATAGAGTAACATATTTTTTTAAATGCGTTTGATTTTTTTAAATTGATTTTTAGATGATATCTCTGTTTTAAAACCTAGGTGCATTAAACACATAGACATCATCAGGATACCGACTACAAACTGTCAAAAATAAAACGATTATTTTGAAGTCAGCAAAGCTACATGGCTAAACGGCCACCGTTGTGGCTGTCGTCAACTTAGACTAATTTCTATTTTATTCAACAGAAGAAAATGACACAAAATTGTAAATTACAAATTCATATTCAAACAAAAAGTATTGGAGGAAATATTTATAATTTTTTGAAAAAGTTATTTTATTTTATAAAAGCAAAATAAGTATTTCTACAACAATGTCAGAGTTTACGATGTAGCTGTCGCCTTCAATATCATTAAGTAGCTGACAACACGGCGACAATTGTAGCAAACATAATTTGTCTTCTATTTCTTTAACTCATGAATAATGATTTTTTCTCATACGACTTTATTTAAGTAAAGAGTCAACAATATGGATAATGCTGTACATGTCTGTATAAATAAAATCACCGTGGTGAAGGGTATAGAAGATTCGGCACGGCCGAATATAGCACTTTTACTTGTTAATTTAAATATTTACAAATTATATTCTGTTAACCTTATTGTATTGTTTGAGATAATAAACGAACTTGAGCTTACTCATTCATAAAATTATAATTTATCTATACATATTTATTAAAATTCTATAAAGTGATATAACAAGACAATTCTTGCTTCTAAAGTCAATGTGTTTTGCAAACCAACCTATTTCTTTGTCATTAACTGTCATGGGTCATAGGGTAGTATATATTTATGTATGTGTTGCTTTTGAAGTTTTTTCTCTTGCCATAAATTCTTTTTTTTTTCATTTAGCTTAATGAAAAAAAGGAATTTATTGCTAAAATTCGTTTATTCTCTCAAACAACACAATAAGGTTAACGAAATATATTTTGCAAAATAGGTGATTAATTTAATAATTTAGAAGTGAGGCTGGCTTCTACACAGCTTCCTCAGTAAAGCTGAATTCCAAGAGTTATGTTATGAACTCCAATAGCTCACAAAATAAATAAAATAAAACAAGAAAATTGTTGTGTTTTCAATATTAAAAAAAACAATTACACAGACAAAATTTGTTGCACTAATTAAAGGTTTTAATCTTCCTGATTATATACTCAACGTAGAAAGACATCAAGAAAAAGTTAATAAAAATTATTTCAAAATCAAGATAAAAATATATAACGGCGAGACCTTAACGGAATGTTAAAAATTTAAAGTGTAAATCTTAATATTGAAAAATAATACCAAAATAAGATAAAGACAGCATCATCACCTCTTAGATATCAGATCAACCATAATTTGGCACCAGCCATTATGAACCAGAGATAGATAACCATTTACGTTCAGGCATGTCCAACCATTGTAAGTGTCGAGTTTGGTCGAATAGTGTTTTTCTATTATTATTTATTGTTTTAATACCTTTTAACAACAACTGATTTTGAGACAAAACAATTATTTGTGAATCTTAGTGCTTAAAAATCCAATTATTTTATTTTTTTGATTTATTTTACCAAACTGAAAGACTGAACAAATCTTAGGGCAAATATAACGAAAAAACTTACTGGAAGAATTCTTTTAATACCTATATATTGAAAAACTCAGGACTAAGAACCAGGTTTTGTTTATATGGAGAAGTATTTTTTTAAAGATATTATTGCCATCAATATAATTATCAAAAACATAATCCAAAAAAATATTGTTATATCATTTGTTAGTCTACAAATTTGTCTACTTTTTTATTGCCTCAACTTTTAAGTTAAAAAAGATATTTTGTTTCTGGGAAAGAGCTCAGCTTCCCTTTTACCTGATCTATTACGTGGCCATTCTTAAGAGTCATTCGGTAATATTTGTACGTGTTTATTGTTTAGATGTTTGGATAGTTATGATGTGTTGTCTTTTCTTAGCTTTCTTACAATATCCAGGGTTCTATTTTTTCGTTTAACGCCGATAATTACCATGATATCGCCAACAATAAACACAAATACCAGACTTTCGCCGTCGTTAGATAAATTGCCTTAAATCTTTCCATAGATAGTTATAAACTTCTCAGTAATATATTTTGCATTATTAAATGCCTGACCCCTGCAGTTGCGTTTAAATTTTGTTCTCAGTTTCAAATTTATATCCTGCGATACCTGGTGTTTCATTTATTTGTTGTCCGTGGGAGTGGTAAGAGGGCTCACGAACTACTAGGGCTGTTTTTTGCAACCGACAATATTTCCTGCTTGCTTCCTTGCAGCCTTCCTATTTTGCTGCAGGTGGCAGCCCCTTCCGAACTTAGTTGAAGCACTTGGTTTTCGTTTCGTCCAGATATTCATCTAACACCTGTTTAACTGTTTCTTTGATATTCATTCTCAGCAGCAACTATCAGTTGAAGCGCTGTGTACGTGTGCGGATTATAATATTCTAATGGTCTCCTTCGCCAGAAAATACGTTTGTGAAAAAAATGACTTCGACATAGCACACCCTGCGTATTTAGCGTTAGGGTAGCTAATACCTTAATTTTGATTTGCTCCAAGGTAGAAAAGTCTCATCCGCATTAGTTATCTGCATTAAATGCTAAATTTCCAGGGACATTTCTTGAAGGAATCTATTGAATTCTGTAGGTGGCAGCCACTTTATAGAGTTCTAAATGCCACTTTTAAGTCTTCATAATTGTGTCTAAAGCTAATTAGTAAACTTTTCAAGACGTCTGCTGCAGAAGCACATGAATAGCATTTTCTGCGCTGTTCCATATGATTTTGCTGACCGCTGTCTCTCACTCGTAACTTAAAGACAATAAAAAATATACCTGCCATAATGATTATCGTGTTTTTTTTAGAAAAATAAGCTCACAGTGAAGTCTCTCTTATTTCAAAGTTATTTATTTTGCTTTACAGCTCCTCGTGTTTTTTGTCGATATTCTTCGCCTACTAGTTTTTCATCAAATTTGGTATTTTCGTTTATATGACAACTACTTGTTTGTTGACGGTATCAGAGATGTCCTCAAGTTTTTCTTTTGTTAATCTAGAAGAGACAAAACAATAAATGATTAGAATCAAATTTTATAAGGCTTTTTACGATCTTCCCCTTTAGGAAGAAACCTGTAAGCCTATAAATGAATCAAAAATATCTCAACTAAGAATCCATAGACAAATAATAACTTTAGTTTTTTTTTTCAAATAAAAACTTTCAACCAATGAGCGGCTTAATTTACACATTTCTTATACATAAATTTTCCACAAACATAAATGACAGCCTTTAATTCTCTGAATTGTAGTTGAACATATCTTCCACCATAAGAGGATTGTAAGTTTAGGAATAGAAGCAGGCACATCAATAGAAGCTGAAGGAAATTCTGACTTAATGTTTTTAAATTGTGCTTACAGCACTTGACATACAAACGTAGTAGAGAAAATCAAATTTGTTTGGCAAAATAACCCATTAAAAAATCAGGATAAAAACAGGATAAAAAAGCAAAAGCAGCCAAATAATGAAACTCAATAAAGCTTAGGAGCCAACACACATGTCGAAGAGTAGAGAAAAATTCTATAAGAGGAAAAATGTAAATGAATTTTATTCTACAAAAGAATAAAAAATCGATGTCATGACTGTACTTCGTTAAATAGGACACACAGTCAACACATAAAAAACTCTTTTATAAGTGAAAGTATTAATTTTTGAAATTATTTTTTTTAAGTAAAAACTTAAGCCGTTAACAGAAAAAATGAATAACTCTCAAAGTTTGCTATAGAAAAAAATATTTTATAACCTTATTTTAAAATGTTCACTAGAAGACTAAAGTCTTTTTATTTTAGTCCGTTAAGGAAAATTACATTTATTGTTAAAAAATCTGCCATAAATTTGCATTTAAAGAAAATGTTTTCCATGAGAAGAAGTAAATTGTACATTTGTAATGTTGCAAATTTGTAAATTTGTAACTCCAAGTATTTAAATTTCGGCTACTTGTTGTAAAAAATAAAGCAGTTTTTATTATACCCTTTCTCACAGGTATCATTCCGTGTGTAATGTTGATATGTCATTTGGCGCAAAACGAGGTTCAGAAGATTTACGGTCACCAATCTACCAGGCATGTTTAAATATTTTTTGTTTTTATTTTTTCGGTTTTAATGACTCTCTTTTGCTTTTTTTGTTTAATAAATATTAGATCGCGCGGTGTACATACAAATCCCAAGGAAACCCTATGCGGTACCGTGAAATAACTCCCAAATGAAATAACTTCCAATGCAATAACTCCCAACGAAATAAGTCCCAACAAAAATTAAATAACTTTCAAATTAAAAAAACGAAATAACTCCCAACGCCAAAATGAAATAAGATCCAAAAACTTAACCGTTAATTCAAAACAATTATATCTCTACAAAAAAAAAATTAAATAACTCCCAAATGAAATAAGTCCCAATACAAATTATATTTCCACCGGGCACTGTTTTAACCTCTATGGTATAACAGATACCTCCCGATGAAGGAGGTCCATAACTTTGATATCATACGATATATCATAGATATATGTCCAAAGGCCGGCCATACAGACAATATTTTGTTAGCGAAGCCGCTATTCCATATACCATAGAGAGATCATTGAGCCTTCGGCCGTATGAAAGGGTTTAACCTCTATAGTATAACCAACACCGGCTTCGCTTACTAAAGTTTTCCTGCATAGACGGCCTTCGGCCAGTCGCAAGGTTTTTCTCCTCTATGGTATAACCAACACCGGCTTTGCTTACTAAAGTTTTCCTGCATAGACGGCCTTCGGCGCGACGCAAGGATTTTCTCCTCTGTAGTATAACCAACACCGGCTTCGCTTACTAAAGTTTTCTGCATAGCCGGCCAATGGCCGAGCACAAGGATTTTCTCTTCTGTGGTATAACCAACACCGGCTTCGCTTACTAAAGTTTTCTCTGTATCCACAATAATACAATTTTAGTCAAATGAAATAACTCCCAATCAAAATAAATGAAATAACTCTCAAGTTAGGAATTATTTTATTTGGGAGTTATTTCATTGCGAAATAATTCCCAATGAAAAATTATGAAATAACCTCTAAAAAATTTGTATGTGATTTTTGAATTTTTTGTTGGTAGTTATTTAATTTTTTTTTTTTTTGGGATTTATTTCATTTGGGAGATATTTCACGGTACCACCCTATTCGAGGGTCGATTTTAAGTTTGTTTTTAGGCTGGTAAGGTTTTTCTGCTTTGATTTGTATTAGAGACCTTTATAGAAACCAATACACAGAGAGTTCGCCAATAGACCCACAGGTGGCCCACTGGTAATCAGAAGCAGTCAAAAGCCATATTTTTGTCAATAGGAGGAAACTTTTTATGGATTTTTTTTGCTTTAGGTTAATGTCAGAGTGAGCACAACTAGCGAAGCGAAGCTAGAAGCTACAAGATGTCAGAGTGATTGCTTTATTGGGCAAAGCATTTGTTTTTTGTTTTTAATAAATTCAGTGTTTTGAGATGAATTTAGACGAAGAATTTTACATGTAAATTAATACTTTTAATAAATTTTGTTCAAAGAAAAAAGCAATACATCAAATAAATAGATAAGTACGATCGAAAATAGCGAGTCTTGTGGTTTAATACCACACGTAAATACTTCCATCGAGTAAATACTTTCGAAATAAAATTTTCCTTATCGACTTACATTTAACTATAAACTAGTTATCACCGGTGCGCTTCGCTACACCCATCCACAAAAAATACAATAAACACTTGGAAGAAAAGTATGGCCACCTTTTAACTCGAAAACGCACGGTGTTCTCAATCAAAAATATTTTGCATCCAATCTGTTTTTATAATTTTTTTTTTACTTTTTATGGGAGGAGCCACTCCCACTATCCTAATACAGTCTGTATTTTGCTGGACTATGCACATTAGTATGAAGGTTACTTGTGCTAAATTTTAAAACTCTAGCTATTGTAGTTCTCTAGGTACACGATAATAATTTTTCACTTAATATGGGAGGTACCACACCCACTGTCCCAATCCAGTCTTTATTTTTCTAGATTATACACATTACTCTGAGGTTTACTAGTGCAAAGACTCAAGACTCTACCCATTACAGTTCTCCAGGCACACGATAATAATTTTTTACTTTGTATAGGAAGTAGGAGTTTGTAGCATAGGGGTTACTCGCGCAAAGTTTCAAGGCTCTATCTATTGCAGTTTTCTAAGTACACGAAAATAATTTCTCATCACCATTCCAATTCAGTTTGTGTTACTCAACACAATGTATATTAATATGGAGGATACTGATGCAAAATTCCAAGACGCTACCTATTTCAGTTCTCTAGATACAGGATAATAATTTTTACTTTGTATAGGGAGTACCACACTCACTGTCACAATCCAGCCTATGTTTTCCAGAGTATTCGCATGCATATGAGGGTTACTTTTACCTACCTTTAAGACCGTACCTAGTATAGTAATCTATGTAAACAATAATAGTTTTTCACTTTGTGTGAAAGTACCACGGGCGCTGTCCCAATTCATTCTGTATTTTGGTAGATTCTATGCATTTGCCAAGGGGTCACTCTTGCAAAGATTCAAGGCGCCATTCAGTTCTCTAGATACAGGATAATATTTTTTCACTTTGTATGGTAGGTACCACGCGCACTATTCCAATTAATTCTGTATTTTCTTACTCTCACTCTGACATGTTTTGAGCGAACACATAAGAAAAACACATGCTGTGTTTTATATCGTTTTCTAGCTGTGTTTTATATCGCTGTGTTTTATATCGTTTTATAGCTACGCTTGTAGCGCGCACTCTGACATCAGCCTTAGTATTTTGTTTTAAACATTTTTTAATAACATTTTTACAAAATTTTTTCTATAAAATTTTACAAAAAATTGTCAATAAATTTTTACAAAAAAACCGACAAAATATTTCTAAAAAGAGTTCGGAAAAAAATTTTGCAAAAAAACTCCGATAAACTTTTTCCCAAAAAAGTTGATAAAATTTTTCCAAACAAAGTTTGATAAACCTCTTACAAAAAATTTTTGATAAAATTTTTACACAAATATTTCGAAAAAATACAAACAATTTTCGATAAAATTTTTACAAAAAATATTTATCAAATTTTTACAAAAAAATTCGATAAACTTTTTACAAAAAGTTTTCAATAAAATTTTTACAAAAAGTTTTCAATAAAATTTTTACAAAAAATTTTCGATAAAATTTTAACAAAAAATTTCGATAAAATTTTAACAAAAAATTTCGATAAAATTTTAATAAAAAATTTTCGATAAAATTTTAATAAAAAATTTTCGATAAAATTTTTACAAAAAATTTTCGGTAAAATTTTAATAAAAAATTTCCGATAAAATTTTTACAAAAAATTTTCGGTAAAATTTTAATAAAAAATTTCCGATAAAATTTTTACAAAAAATTTTCAATAAAATTTTTACAAAAACATTTCGTAAAATTTTAATAAAAATTTTAGATAAAATTTTTCAAAAAATTTTTCGATAAAATTTTTACAAGAAATTTTCGATACAATTTTTACAAAAATATTTCAAAAAATTTAATAAAAAATTTTCGACATGATGTAATTTTTTTCGATATCGTTCTTACAAAACATCTTCAATAAAATTTATAAAAAAGAACTTTATATTGTACATATTTGTAATAATGAAGCAGGAAATCATAAAAGTAAAAAACCGAATGTATATTATTGTGAAATTAGGAAACATAACAGAGTAAGAAAATATTTCAAATTACTTTGGTGAAGGGTATATAAGATTCGGCGTGGCCGAATATGGCACCGAAAATAGGCCGATTTTAATACCGTGCTATTAAGCCAAATTATTATAAATATACCAATTGAGTATTGTGGGTAGTTTCTAAGGCCATTCCACTATAATTTTATAATAAATTGTTTTTTATTCATTAACAATTTTGTAAAAAAAATGAAATCTCCAGAAATATATGTTAACTCGAGTAGATGTAGAAATAAAGTTAAGAAATATAAAGTGGATCCTTCAAAAGTAAATCTTTGCACAACATTAAGTTTATTTAATTAATTTAAAAATTACCCGTAGTTTATAACTTTTTATTTAATTTGGCAAATGTATTTAATTAGTTTTTTAAATTATTGATTTTATAGAGGAAAATAAAGCTCAATTAAATATGACAAATACAGCTACTAAAATTACGAAAAACACAGCTACATTATGATTCAGCAGTTCATTTAACTATATTATACAAAAAACTTGATATTTTTATTTTGAAATCAAAATCAATTTAATGTCTGGCTCACTTTTTTACACAATCTAAATAAAGGGAGGTTTTTTATAATTTTTCAAAAATTAAAATAGTTTTCAGCGACGTTAAGACGTTTCTACAATACGTAAGTTTGATATTTTTTGTTCTTGGTTCTATTAGTTTAATGATAGCTACATGATGATACAGTTTTATCTTGGCTACAATTCTCTATTATTAAATTAAAATAATTTTCATGTTGAAAACATACAGCAAAGTTATTTACAATATTTATGTCACAAAAAAATGAAATCATGAAAATGTTTCAAAAGTTTATGTAAATCCCACAATGAATCTTTTAATTCGGCATTGGCATGAGCATTTTTCTTGTCGAAACAAGTTTTTAACTTTTAAATGTCGCAAAGTTTTTTCCATGGGTTTATTTAAGAGAAAATGTTCAAACAATATTGCTATAGTTTATTCCAAAGAATCAAAACTTTTTATATACAATTCAATTTGAGTGAAAAACCTACACTTATTTTATTATACAATTTAAAATACATTGGTTGCCTATATGCAAGTTATGATTATGCAAAATGGAAGTTGAAGTCCACAGTTGTACTGGAATTTTGCTACTTACATAAGTTTTAAGTGTTATCAAGTATAGAAACACATTAAAAGGTATCAAATACAACAATCTCAGGTGTGTAAACAATAAATGTTATGTCATTAGTGATCAATTTCAACAATGACATTCTTCAACATAAACAGGGTATTGTAATGTTAATTTCAAAACGAAAATTCGTGACCAAGTGATGAATATAAACATGTATTTATGCCCATATTCATAATAAATAAAACTTATTTGAAATGTTTTTGGTACAAAGTTTGCATCAAAAATTTGTTCTAAAATAAATTTCAAATATATTTTATTTATTATGAATATGGGTATTAAAGCTTTGTATTGTATTTATGTTATCGTTTGTTACTACGTTAAATGTATTTGTTAGAAAAATATTTTTAAAAAAATTATTATACTTTTTGCACATAAAAATTGTATATACAAAAGACCTTCGTGTTAGAGCATGCGGAGGTTCGGCAATAGACTACATAAAATTGAAGACATCGATCGAAACGCTGGCGATTACAACGCAAAACACACGTTCTCCGAAGGGTCGTGCCGTGGTAGAGGCAAAAACTTATTGGTCTACAAATCCCCAGAAAAATTCCTGATGATTTCCCAAGAAATGGTTTTTAGTAAATTAGTCTAAATATAAAAAATATAGCAGTACTGATTGGTCGAAAAAAATACCGCTAAGAACTCCAAAAGACAGTATAAGTGAAATCACGAAACGCCTAAGAGAGCTACTAGAATCCCGAAGAATTGCATCACTACCAAAATACTTGGAAGGCTTTGACGCCAGCCCATAATCGGATTATTCATTATGGCATGCAACAATAAACCTTAAAATACCTGTCAATATACCTTCTACTTCAGTTAAGTTACCACCTGTAGACGTTGAAGCAGTAATCCCCATTAGATTTAACTTACAAAATGTTGAAAGCGCAATTGCTAGTTTAAACCCAAAGAAGACCTATGTTTCTGAAAAAACAAGTACCAAGATGATTATATAACTTCCCCAAGTAGCAGTTAGAATAATTATATTTTCTAATTATGTTTAATGCCATTCTACGCCTTGAATATTGAATCTGTTAACAAATATGTCAAAAATATTTGAGCAAATATTAATCCCAGGCACTACTGGTCCGCGAGAAAAAGTGGATATTACTTCTTGAATGATTGGAGATAAGTCGAAGCTTATGGGAATCTCTCGTGGTGGGAGCTGCAGAAGCTGTATAAATGAGGAGGAGGAATCAGTTCTCTTTAAAAGAACGCAGGCTCTTTTGGGACCAAAGTTTCTTTCAGGACCTGGACTGCCTCAAGGGTGCTACACTGAGTAGCCTACTAGGTTTAGCGATAAGCACCAAGTGATTCTTACAGAACTGGAGGTAATATGTTAAAAAAATACAAACTAATTAAAAATTAATAAAGAAACGATCGCCTTTTGTTTTTAAAAATAGCTTAAACATAAGTTTAACGTAATTTCATGATGTTAAACATTGAACAATTCACTTAAGCTAAACGTTGTTGAAATCGTCATTGTTCAGGAATGTGTTTTTCTATGAGTATGATTCTCCTGCGCTGCTTTTTTCGTTTTTTGTCAAACAGTACTTTGTACAAGAATGCTTCAGACTAATAGTCAACAATCAGGCATATATTGTACTATTGTTTGTACTTCTACTATTTTCTACTATTATCTAATATTTTTTTTTTCAGAACTGCTACAATAACATTCTATAGAGAAAACAATTTTTGTTATAGGAGAAACAGAAGTAACTAAAAAGTTTATAAAATAAAACTTTTAGAAACTAATATTAATACCACCAATATTGAATACTTAAACGACTGGCGAACAAGTAAGAACAAAAGATAACGCTCACGTTCACAACTGGTATTACAATGTTGCTTTGCATATAAAAAGTATAATATAAGTGCTACTAATTTCAATTTGTTAAAAGTACGCTACAGTCTTTTTCTAGAGATAAAAATAAATTAATGAGCGTTGGAAAAATATATTTCTTTTCACTTGGCTTTTCGTAGGGTTCTCTGTTAATTCTGAAATATTTTTTTATTATTTTTCTTAAAGTATTTTGTAATTTCATACAGGCTACTACATAACTAAAATCATTACTATATCTAAAACAATAAAACAATTGTAAATTAAGAATATTTACACTTTTAGTTATTTCTTTTTATTTTAATTATTTTTAAAAATAATTTTTTTTAAGTGAATATTGTAGAAATTACACACGGAATGACAAACTTATATATACCCTTTCCATCTGTGGTGAAGGGTATAAAAACAATTTTAAAAGTTGAATACACATCAATATTTATATGTGTGTTCTTGTAAATTTAGATGTTAAATTTTTTTAAAGTTTTGTTAAAGTTTTTTGATTTATTCACTAAAGCAGAAAAGCACTTGTACTGCAAGAGATGAATTTATTATATTGCAACAATATGTGTGTTGTTTGAAGAATTCATAAAAGAATCAACTGAATGATATTAAATATTAATCAAAAGTAAATAATGTATATCGTTGATAGCAAACATAGTGCAAGGATAACATTGAATTGGACTTGGGAATAAATTGTATTACATTAAGAGAAGTGATACAAATTAAGGGAAGTAAAAAAGTTTAACCTCAGTAGAGTGCTATGAAATTTAACATACAAGATGAAACCTTATAATTTAATTAATATTTGATGTATGGATAAATAGTTTATTGTAGAAATTTAACACATGTATTTTATGTAAATTTAAAAACTACTTACCACAAAAGTTCTTGAAGTTTAAAAATTTATTCTTCATAATATTTTTCAAAAATTATTTTGTATAAATTTCGGTCGCATTGTTATTTGCAATGGTCTAGTGTAGAAAGAAGCATTAAAAATATGTGTATAGCCCAGGTGTCAGATTATGTTATAAAGGTTAAAAAATTTTATTTTTTACGTTCAATAAAACTCAGAGATTTGTCAAAGTAATTTTTAAATCTAAAATAAAAATATTAAGATCTCTATGTAGAAAAAAATGAAAATGGTAGCAGTTGTACTTAATATTTGGTCAAGTAAATGCAAATAAATATATCGTGCTTCTGCGCCCTCTGTTGCCGTCAATAGGACCTAAAACTTAAAAATTCTTTGACATGGGTTCGAGTTATGGTGTTAGCTGTCGAACCTACTAACTTACAAGATATGCTTAACAAAGCCCTGTGATTTTTAATATTGAATATTTGAATTTTAATAGTCGAACTCCTTACAAACATACTAATGAATTTTTGAAGTCAAGCTTAAGTTATATCTTTGAAAACTAACTTATATTTTATGCAACTCAAATGTTTTACTAACTACAAATACTTTTTTTTGACAAAGTGGAAAGAAGAACCACTTTTTTTTAGTTTCTTGACTAGCTGTGCCCGCCACGTCGTGGGCGTCCTGACAATATTTTGAACGATTTTGCTTTGAAAGTATTCCACACCAATTGTATGACTCTTACTTTTATAGTGCTTCAGTTATGTTTCATGTACTTACTTTATATTAACCCTAGATAAAATTCTAAAATTTATAAAAAATTCTAAAAATTATTATAAAACTCTGTAAAGGTGCTTAAAATATTTTAATAACGTTGTAATTCCACAAAGTAAAAATACAAATCAAATACAAATTGTATTCAATTGGCGCCTTATGTTATGCAATAGTGTTTAAAATATCTCAGTTTTAAACTGAAAATTTCAGTACCTTTAAACTGGAAACTGCGTTTTTCACTGCTTTTTTCCACTTTCTTTTGGAAATGAGATATTTTTGCGGAAAATCAGGATGCTCCTCGCAAAATTTTGTAAAATCCATGCAGTAGTTTTTAGGTGATGCGAACACAAATGAAAAGCAGACAGACAGACAGACAGACAGAAGGAAATGAGTTACTATTTTATTATAAGTATAGAAGATATAAGATCACCATCATGATTATTTAAAAAGTTACTCTTACTTTTTGTCTTTAATTTTTGTTTGTTTTTATTTTAGTTGTATTGTTTGTTTTAAGTATAATTTCTTTTTTTGAAGATTGTAACACTGCTGTGGATCTAGATAATTATGCTGCCAAGAAGTTGTAGCTTTAGTTTATAACAGTTTAAATTTGCATTTAAACAAGAACGTAAAAACAACTTCCGAAAAGTCAAATTCAAAACAAGGTAATGAAAAAAATAAGAAGATAGAGATAAATAAGGTCCCCTAACTTTTGAACTTTAAAACAAAGTATAGCTTCTTATTGAAAGATATTGTAAAAAATTAAATAAATAGTTTTTGTTAAACAGTATTTTTGTTTAAAGCAACAAATTATCTTTTGTCTAAACAAAATTGGTACGACAAGGGTTTAGTGTTACACACATATAATTAATTGTTTTGTTTTTTATAAAAAGGGATTTTTGTTAGATTTTAACTGTTCAAAAGCATCATAGTTGCAGAATAGTGAATTAGAGCTCTAAAAGTATAAATTATAAACTGTAAGTTATAAAGTTTTTTTTAACTCTCTGCTTTTAACATTTTAAAACAACGCAGCCGTATAACAAAAAAAAAAATACGACTGTTCTTTTTTACCTAGGTAGTAGTGTTCCAATCGATTGCCAGTATAAATAATAAAAACCTTTCTATTAATTAGTACTAAGAATATTTTATTAATATTTCTACCATTTGTTCCGAAACAAATATTTATATGCAACTTAAGGCGTAATTTTTTTTTAAATCTCAACTTTGCGGTTAAAAGCTCTGCTGTTCTAATCTTCTCTACTACAAAATTAAACTTCCAAAAGACCAAGAAGTTGGTCTATTAGTGTGAATACCTATCTCAGTATTAAGCCACATATTGTTTTCATTTCGAATTTTTTCACTATATTGCATTGTTGCCAGTTAACAAACTACATAAAAGGTGGACCTTATCATCTAATAATTTCTTGCAACCGTCAGGAAAATCAAGATCACAAATTTACTTCAACACATGTTTGATAAGGGCATCATATTTTGAGAAAGCTTAATTTTTTCCTAAATAGTAAACTAAAAAAGTTGTATTACTCAGAGAATGGAAAAAAAGCTCAATATTAAGTAAAAAGTAAATTTCAATCCATTCTTTTATTTTCACTTTATTTTTAATAAACGCTAACAAAATTTTAAAGGTCCCATTAAGTTTAAATTTTAAATCAAACAAAATAAGGTTATTTTGAAAAACTGTTTTTTTTTTTCAAATGGAAACAAAATATTATAAAGGGTGGTTAAATTTTAAGGGCCCATATTGATTATCAAACAAATTATTTTAGAAATTATTTATTTTTGTTTATTGTTAATATTGGCCCATAATTTGTTAATATGGAACAAAATATGGGCCAAATGGCCGCGGCGACCTCGGCGGTAGACCTCCATCCGATGCGCCTAATTTTCGATAACGCTCAGGCATAATTGAGGTTCTATGCCGTTAATGTACCGAATTATCTCATCATTTAGCTCTTGAATAATTGCTGGCTTATCGACGTACACATTTTCTTTCAAATAACCCTAAAGAAAAAAGTCCAACGGTGTCAAATCACATGGCCTTGACGGCCAATCAACAGCGCCAAGACGTGGGATACCACGGCCATTGAATTTGTGGCGCAAAAGAGCCATTGTTTCGTTAGCTATGTGACAAGTGGCACCGTTCTGTTGAAACCACATATCGTCCACATCCATATCTTCTAATTTGGGCCATAAAAAGATCGTTATGGAACACCATTCACAGTAACTGCCTGACCGGCCTCATTTTGGAAAAAATACGGTCCTATGATCCCGCCCGCCCATAAACCGCAGCAAACAAACACTCTTTGGGGGTGCATTGGTATTTCGACAATCACTCATGGATTATCTGCTTATTCTGCTTATTGACGAATCCACTGAGGTGAAAATGTGCCTCATCACTGAAGATAATTTTAATTTATATGCATTTTGATTTGAACGCCAATTTTCATAATAAGCCTGAATAACTTTAACGCGTTGCGCGATTTTTTATCTCTTCATGGTTCAAATTCAGTTAGTCTGAAATTGATAAATGTCAAATTAAATGCAGAAATAACATGACGTTTGGGTGTGGTTCACATTTAACATTGGCCTTAAAATTTAAAGATAACTATCTGGATCTTTTAATATCGGGGGTCAAAATTTAATTTGGGCCAAGCAATAACAAATTTTAGGCGATTTTTATCTTATTACTTTAGTGTCCAAGGGGACATGTTTCTCAATAGAATGTTGACAAATCTTTTCATATTTTTTATTTTTTTTTTTCATTAAATTTTCTTTCACAAAGAATAATTTATTTTCGCCTTTTTTAATGTCTCTTAGAGTTGATTAATTTAAACTAAGAGTTTTTCCTAAATCTGTTCGTTTTTATTTTTATGATTTACTGTAGGTATATGACTCCTGATCAGAATACACAATATTACAAATTATAACAACAATAATAAATTTTTTACTTTACTTATCCAGATAACACTGTTAATATAAAATGTTAATAGTTACACCCAACCTATGCACATAAGGTTAAATACCGTTTACCCCTTATCATATAGCCGGTAGCCATTAAAGTGCTCATTATATGGAAATCCTTTTATCCTAGAATGTATACCTATCCTTCGGTGTTCAGTTATAACTTGAAGCAACTTAGAGATGCCCTTCCTCTTAATATTTACCAACTAAATCCAAGAGGCCTGCCCTTTTAACACTGAAACTCTACAATTGTCCAAATTCCTTCATCGCACTTCAGCTGTCTTTAGCTTCTAACCGAATAGATTGTTTCTTATAGTACTAGGTGATATAGCGACTGAAGCTGCATTGGACACCCGCTTGTTTATATCCTAGAAAGTCCCTATATATAGATACACAAACTGTGGCAACATAAGCTTGTTGACACGGGCTAAATAACACTTCCTTAAGTGGGCCTATTACAGTTGAAGATGTAGTGTGCCCTTTCGCCAACAATTTTCCTAAAATTATTTTTACAAACCCCAACATATCTCCATATTGGTCTGCCGTTTTAGGAAAAAAGATGAAATCTGAAAAGATTGCAGATCCAAATCATCAGATCATTTTCGATTTATTAGTGTATTCCTTTCTGTTGCAGTCATATATTATAAAGGGTGTTTTTTAAAAAGGTACAGAATTTATAAAGGTACAAATTTTAATTTGGCATTACTTTTCAAGATGGCGACCGATTTAACAGCTGTCAAGTGATTTAATCTCAGTTTGGTTTGGTAATTCAAATGAATAGACTCACGCCTGAACAACGCTTGCAAATAGTGCAATTTCACGTTTTGGACCTGTGACTACTTTCTGTGGGGCTATGTAAAATCATTGATCTATGCGGATAAGCCACAAACTCTTGACCATTTGAAAGACAACATTCGCCGTGTTATTGCCGATATACGGCCACAAATGTTGGAAAAGGTCATCGAAAATTGGACATCCAGATTGGACTACATCCGCGCCAGGCGTGGCGGTCATATGCCAGAAATCATATTTAAAATGTAATGCCACAAGATTATCTTTCGGATAAATAAAATTCATGTCAATCGAATAATCCATCGTTGTTTTATTGCAACTTAAAGTTCTATACCTCTATAAAAACACCCTTTACTACCCATTTTCCGTTACCATCTGGAATATAGCTGCCCTCAATTCCAAGGGCAGCTATACCTATGCTGTAGTATTTTTAGGCTTAATTAATATTTAAAAATTACGAATTTATTTGAATTCTTTTTAATTTACCAATGTGTTCGTTACTGAAAGGCTTAATAATATTTATGTGTTGTTAATTTAGTATTAAAAGATGTTTAGATTTTATTGTATTTTTTGGCGTCTGGATTCTGTGCTGTATTTTTCAAGAAAAATAGAATACAAATGCCTACAATGGAATTTTGTATTTTATGGGTAATAAAAAGGTTGCGAATTATAATGGATAATAGACGACAGGGTTTTTGTTTTAGATGTTACTAAAAATTAGATTTATTTCAGAGAATAATGTTGAGTATAGTATATAGTACAGTATTGAGTATAGTATGACTATAGTATAGTAGGATCAAAATATTATATTAAATTAATTAAAATTAATAAATTCATTTTGGAGTTGAAAGCCAATGTATCGCAATAATTTTATCGAAAGTAATAATAAATAAATAATTGTTCCTGTTCTAAAGGCCTACCTTAACCTACCATTATAATTTTTGCTTCTAAATTTTTTTTTACCATATTATTCTTTTCTCAAAAAATTGGCAATCGATTAGTCGCATAGAAAAACTAAAAAAAATACTAAAGCATGTGTTTAAAAACAAATAAATACAATTTGAGATATTAGGTCTGTGTTTTGGAATTTTTTTATATAAGACTCAATGGAAACCAGCTAGTTGTTTTTGTCCTCCCTCCTTCTTTGTTTTATTTTTAATTTTCAGAAATTTGTTTACTTATACTCATGTTGTAAAGGAAACTTTTTAGTAATACATTACAGGATAATGTAAAATGATAGCACAACCCTTTAACATACCTAGAATTTCAAGCAAAGCAGCTGTGTTCTTTCTAACATCTCGCAAATACTTTTTCCATAGAATGGAATTGAAGGTCTATGAGCATACAATTGTTAAGTACTACTACCCCAAATTTAAAGGTTAAAAGTATGAAATTGTATGATTTAAAAAGCCAAAAGATTGACTAACGCTTAATGAAAATTGTTAGCAAACCAGTTTTCAGTAGCTCGATTACTGCTGCCTAATTAAAAATTCGTCAAAATAAATTCAAAACTCTTCAACTATAAATAAACACTACATGTAAACAGCTCCCTTTTTACAATTTGACGAAGAAATGCATTAAAGTATGCTCTTATTTTAAACTCCACTGCCCCAAGTTCGTAGTTGGCGTTATCGAAATGGGAATACTTGATATTGTGTAATGTTTGCTCTGCTGCCAAAATAGTCTAAGTGTGTGAATGTAAACATTTTTTGTATATGTGTATATTTATTTTAGTAGCAGTTTATTTGTCTTAAAGCATTAGTATGAGTGTAAGTACTTAGGCTACAGCATCTTTTAAGATTATATCCGGTCATAAAGATTGTTGTCGCCATTAGGCCAAATACGGTCAATAGTTACTTTTGTCGCTTCAAAATTGTTTATATCTATAAATACAAACAAACTCAAGTTTATAGTAAGAACTACACACATATTTTAGGTCATATGTGTCAATTTCTTTTTTGACAATAAAGTCAAAGACAATGACAACATTTAGATAAAAAGAGAACAAGGAATAAATTTAACAATGAATCTAATGAAATATTCAAGTATGCAATAAATTAATATATATTTTGGCATTTGTGTTTAATAAAATTTTTTTATCGTAATTAACTTTGAAACTAATATAAATTCTTTGCGACAACACAATATTAATAAATTTAATTTAGGCTTTAATTTTCTAAGAAATTAATTAAATTCACTAACAACAGGAGGATAATTATAAACCGTTTGTTAAACACTGATTTTTACACATATGATATTACATATGACCATATGACTTGTACACGCAATCTAAACCTTTAATAAACATTATTTCCACAATTCATTTATATGTTAATAAATAGTTGGACTACACAAATTTAATTAATATAAATTACAAATTTTTATACAATCCACACCTCTTTCAAACGAAACAAGCTACACATTTAAAAACTCTATCATATTCTCGTATTCATTTCATATTAGATAATTTAAAATAGAAGATTTAGCTAGTGTTCATCTGAAAAGTCTTCTATAAATGTTTGTGAAAGAATTTTTTTATGCATCTAAATGTCCCCTCTTAACATTATTATTAAAATATATTAAAATTCTTTACAGTCATTATATATTTTCGCATTTAACTAACAAAAAAAAAAACATTTTGCAAATACTTAGCAAAGAAAATGTCATCAAAATCCAATAAAATTCCTAAAGATTGCCAGTTGCTTGTAGTACTTTACAAAATTTCTCATATTAGAATCAAGTAAACAATCTTGAAATCGAAAAAAAAATTGTATAAAAATCCATTAAATTGTTTTTTGTTTAAAAAGACAATTTATATATTTAAAATTGGCAAACACATCGGTGTCATTTAAAAATAACGATTTTATATGTGTGACCAAATAACCCAAATTTAGTTAAAGTTGTTTTGAAAGAAAATGTAGAAATATGAGAAAAAAAAATAAACTGTTATAAAAACCGTGCAGAAGTTTGCAGGAACTAATTCTAACTAGCTAATATAATACCTTAAGGAGAGTTACTACATATTCAGTTAACATACAATCCTGTTATCACCATACGAATCTCAGCCAATAAATCTCTGATCAATTCGCAGAAATAATACAGACCAGAACAAAACACATAATATTTCCACAATCCCACAAAAGTCCTTCTGGCCTACTTTATAAATTATTTTTTTCCTGCCTATTAGCAGATTGTTACAAGATTTCAACGTACATCAGTTCAGAAGATCCCTTCCCTTTTTAACCGACTTCAAAAAAGAAGGAGGTAATCTATTCGTCTGAATGTTGCTTTTTTATGTTTGTGCCCGCAGAACTCAGTCATTTCTGAACCGATTTTAAAAATTTGTTCTTTATTAGAAAAGAAGTGCTTACAGATTGGTCCCATTTTAAAAGAAGTTCAAAATTTTGAAAATTAAAGGGTGTCCCCATACAACATACGTGTTTTTTACGTGTATTATGAACCGTAACGAGCACCCTTTTAAAATTTAAAAAAAAACTGCATATCACTATAGCTGCCAATAACAGAAATTAATAAAAAATAAACTTAAAAATTAAAGGGTGACCCCATATGTGACGTTAATTTAAATGTTAAACCATTTGAACCATTGTACACAATCACTTGAAAATTGGTCAGAATGTTCAATATTTATAATCAGAAATTAAATATTTATAATTAGACGTTAAAGAGTGTCCCAATAGTTAATGTAATTTGATGTATATTGCAAAACTTTTGAACCGTAACAGAGAGACGGTTGAAATTTACAAAGAACCTGTATATCTAAGTCCTTTGGAAATTTGGAAACTAAAGGGTGTTCCCATAATTGATAAAATTTTACCTATCTAGCCCTATCTTTTGAACCGTTATAGACAAACACTTGAAAATTAGACAGAATCTCCACTACTATGTCCCGTATAATAACATTTACAAATATTTAAAGTTATAAAGGGTGTCTCAAAAGTTGATGTATATTGATGCATATGGCCAAACTTTTGAAACGTTTTAGACAGACCTTTGAAATTTACTAAGAATCTGTCCTTTAAAATAAGTGTTTAATTTAAAATTTTACATTAAAGGATGTCCCCTAGGTGATAATGTTTAACCTATATGGCCATATCTTTGGAACCGTTACTTTTTATTGCTGTGTCAGTAATAATAAATGTAAAAAATAAAGGGTGTCCTCATGTCTGAGGTAATTTGTCGTATATGGCTTTATCTGCTGAACCGTTATGGATAGACATTTGAATGTACAGAACGTATTTTGATATGTCCGTTAGAGCAACAAGTATAAAAGAATTTGATTTGTGTAATATTTCTTACAGTTTAAGCTATAAACACTTTCGAGACAGCAGACAGCACGCAGCAATATGTCAAAATTAAAACACATGCATTCTTATGAGAATGATTATATTGACGACAGCTTGCTGCTCGACAGCTCGGGTTTTAGTGCTGCTGCTGTCAAGATTAGATTTATTTCTATTTTTGTCGGCAGCACAAAGGGATAAGTAATGCCAATACAACAAGGAGTGGCTTGTTAAAAGTGCTTTTTGTTTGTTAGCTAGTTTTAGATAAAGTGCAGAAAATATTTTGTGAAAGCAGATGTTTATTTGTGGGGTGTAACAGAGTAAAAAAACATCGAGAGCAGGCACCCGTACGACCTTTAGCAAACATATTTTTCACACCCAATTTTTTAAGGTACCAATAAACTATTCAATTTAATGTTGCTTATTTGTGTTTTCAACTTTACTCTTTTCATCCAACAATCTATATATAAATAGGCAAGTGAAATAAGTTAAGAACCATTTTAACTGTCTTAAACTCAACGTATTCGGTTGATGTTTTTTATTTGAGAGATTGTCGATAGAAGCAGTGCAGAATGTATTTATTCCTCTACATTTTCGTGTCTGAAATAGATAAAATCAGTTAAGAAATTAGCCAATCATAAAGTCATAATCTCTGTTTCTCTCTAAATTTGCTAAATAATTATAACAAAAAACTATTATTTATTTGGAAGGCTCTCATTAATAGATATAACTATTAAAGAACGGATAAAGTACGATATTATATTTTATTAGAACGAAGACAAATATAACGTTTTATCTGAGTGGTTTTGTATTATCGCAGTAAAGGCTGAATTCCAACCACTAGGCGAACACTAGTCTCAATAATTTGAGCAATAAGGCAAAAATAATCAACACTTATAACTAAATTGCAGCAATTTTTAAAAACAATTTTCGGTCTACACTAGAAATGCCAATCCCGAAATGTGCTGAATCCCGAATCCCGGGACATTTATTTCCGCATCCCAAAGTAATATGTTTTTATAAAATCAGAATTTCAGTTATAATTCTTTTTTAAATTAATCTTCTTAACGACTTTTTAAACTTTCTTAAAATCCCGAGCTCCCCAAAAAGTCCGCGTTCCCTAAAAACTTCCGGAATTTTTATTGCTTGGTCATGTTAGAAATTTCCTCCATTCTAAAATATTCTAGTGGTTGGTTTTTATTTTTCTATGACGTACCGTAGAAAACGCTTGTTTAAAAAGCGCTAAAAAATGTAAAGTGACACCACTAAAACACAACAGTCAGCTGTTTATATTTCTTGTTTTCATTTTAATTTTGGATTTGTAAATTTATATTTGGATTTGGATTGTCATAAGTATTTTAGTAGTAGTATTAATACTACTAATAAGTATTTTATTTTAAGTTAAAATTTTTTTTGGAAGACTATGGATTTCGATGAGAAACTTATTGAAGAAGTTCGCAACCGTCTAATTTTATATGACTTGGGCCATATAAATTTTGTAAACAAATGTTAAGAAAAAAACAAAACAAAACAATATGTTTATTGCTGCTGCTGCTTTCAAAATAATTATACGCTTACTGAAATAGTGCTCAGGCTGTTGACAGCTCGGGTTTTAGTGCTGTCGCGTGAAGTGCTGTCTCGAATGTGTTTATAGCTTTACCCTTAAGATTTCCTTTTAGTGACATTGAAAGGGTAATAACAGATTTAAACACCAAGAAAGCCCCTGGCTTTGATAAAGTCAGTAACAAGATGTTATTTGAGTTGCCCCATACAGCTCGAAAAATTATTCTTTTTATTTTTAACGCCATTTTACTCCTTGATTACTTTCCTTCAGGTTGGAAGGTTTCGTTAATAACTATGATTCCTAAACCAGGAAAAGACCACACAAAAGTTGAATCATACGATGTTGAAAGTTGAATCATACGATGTCAAAGCTGTTTGAGAGGATGTTAATAAATAAGCTGAACCCCATTCTAAGCGACAAAGGATGTATTCCGTACCATCAATTTGGCTTCAGAAAAAAACATAGTACAATCGAACAAACTCACAGATTAGTTAACGTAATTAAGAAGACCTTTGAAGAAAAAAATACTGCTCTGCGCTTTTAATCGACGTTTCCCAAGCATTCGATAAGGTATGGCACGATGGCCTAAAATATAAGTTAAAACTGAATTTGCCCGCAAAGTTATATAAGCTGTTAGATAGTTATATAACTGATCCCAAATTCATTGTTAAAGAAGGCAACTTTGTAAGCTTACCTGAGCCAATTGAAGCCGGAGTTCCCCAGAGTAGTAGTATATTGGGGCAGATTTTATACTTGTTGTATACTTCAGATATGCCAACTAGGGACCGAGTCCACACATTGACATTTGCTGACGACACAGCTTTTTTAAGCATTCACAAAAGTCCCGAAGTAGCATCACGATATTTACAAGATCACATATAAATTTTAGAAAAGTGGTTGAAGAAATGTAAAATTAAGGGCAATGAACAAAAATGTACTCACATAACTTTTACACTGCGTAGGGAATCGTGCCCCCCTATTCACATAAATAACAAATAATACCTCAGCTTTCAGAAATAAAACTTTTACTTGTTGCAAAAATGTTTTCCTGTACAAGATTTAACACCAGCACAAAATTTAGTTTTCATAGGAAGGACAAAGGCTTTAAAGCACTTGCTATCAACGCGCGTGCCTGAAATTTGATGGAGTGTATTGTTTCTGTTGTAATATGCATAAACATTTTCAGAAGTTTAGGCGTCAACAAGCTAGCTAACACTATTCTTTATTTTCTCCCGTATCACTTTTATGAAATTTGACCTCATGCTCAATGATTTATTTTATTATACCCCGTTGTAAAAAGCTTTTTTTACTTTACCATGTGTAGTATAGGTAAAGTGATCATGAAAAAAAATCGATGTCGGGATTTCAACAGATTTTAAGTTTTGAGCTCTCCTTAATGAAATTTGGCTATTTTCGCAATGATTTCTGTGGGTGGGGGGTGTTCGAATATGCCACTATTTTTGTAAAAGCTATAGAGGTCACACCGTTTGACATATCAAAATGAAATTCAGTTTATGCCTTTGATTAATGTGGATGAAGAGCTGTATAGTTTTTGAACATAATCGGCAGGGACCAAGGGTTAGTTTACTTGACTACTCCCAATTTTGTGAACGTTCTAAAGGTCATACCGTTTGACATATCAAAATAAAATTCAGATCTGTATTTTGAGCATAATCGGGAGGGAGCAAGGGATAGTTTACTTTACAGCCCAAACCAAAATAATAATATTTTTGATTCGAATATATTTTTAACTTTTATTTTTTATGTAATATATCCATAAATATATTTATTTTCATGAGGTATGGTTTAATTGAGGGTAGGCCACTCTAGATTTTTTATTGTTAAAAAAGCAAAATTCCTTTTGTAGTTGTACCGGAGATATGTTTAATTTATGTTGCTAACTTTGTAAAATTTTATTTGGTTCGATATCTTATGCTTTCTTCAGATGTTTTTTTTTTCTTTTTCTTTGTTAAAAGAGTACTATTTTTTAGCATTTATGTTTTTAAATTAAATATGTCAAGTGTTGTAGTGTCAGGACTACTGTTCTGGCTTGTTTTCTGCATAATTCTATTATATTCCATAGTTTGCAAAGACAAGTAGGTCATACCGCTACACACTTGAACGGATTAGTTACGATTTGTATAAAGAAGTATAAATTAATTTGTATAAGTAATAGAAAATTCTAAACTGCTTTATACCAAATGTAAAAAAAAGTACCAAGATAAAAGTAGAATTCAAGTAAAAAGCCAGAAAAAGATAAACTTTTTTGTCTAAATTAAACTGTTAAAGATTTAAGAATCGTTAAATATTTAAATCTTAGTAATATTTACTTTTCATTTAATATTAACATTTTTAGAAAGCAATTTAATAAAACTGTTTAAGGACCTAGGCAAGAAAGGTATTTGTTTTTTTGTTAATTTAACTAACATTTACTGATTTAATTTTTTAGTAAAATTTTGATTATTTTTTTAAATTACGATTTTGACTACAACTTTTAGCTGAAATTTTTATTTCTTATTTTGGGGATATGTGGATTTTTGTAATAAAATCTCCCCCTTCTTCACAGACTTTCAAAAAGAATGTTATCAATTCGTCTGAAGGTTGCTTTTTTATGTTTGTGCCCGTAGAACTCAGCCATTTCTGAACCGCTTTTAATTTTTTTTTCGTTATTTAAAAGGTTATGCATACAATTTGGTCCCGTTTCAAAAACCGTTCATTATTTTAAAAATTTAAGGGTGTCCCCATACAACATACATTTTTTTTACATGTATTAAGAACCGTATCCGCATCCCAAAGTAATATGTTTTTATAAAATCAGAATTTTAATTATAATTCTTTTTTAAATTAATCTTCTTAACGAATTTTTAAACTTTCTTAAAATCCCGAGTTTCCGAAAAATTCCGCGTTCCCTAAAAACTTCCGGAATTTTTATTTACCAAAAGAGACTTGACATTTTAGAAATTTCCTCCATTCCTCCTAAAATATTCTAGTGGTTGGTTTTTATTTTTCTATGACGTACCGTAGAAAAAGCTTGTTTAAAAAGCGCTAAAAAATGTAAAGTGACACCACTAGAACACAACAGTCAGCTGTTTATATTTCTTGTTTTCATTTTAATTTTGGATTTGTAAATTTATATTTATATTTGGATTGTCGGGCGAACCCACCATCTTCGTTTATTTCTTTTTGACGCGGTAATTTGAACTATTTTAGTGAGGCCTTCCATACAATTAATAATATTTTCCTGATACATATTTTTTACTCAACAAATACTTTAGAATTTTGTAAACAAATATTAAGAAAACAAAACCATATGTTTATTGCTGCTGCTGCTTTCAAAATAATTATTCGCTTACTGAAATAGTGCTCAGGCTGTTGACAGCTCGGGTTTTAGTGCTGTCGCGTGAAGTGCTGTCTCGAATGTGTTTATAGCTTTACTTCCTTTTAAATTTTTAGTTTAGAATTGATGCACATATTTATTGTTTTGTAGTCGGTTTTTTTTTGCAAGAATTATTCTTAAAAGGGTAGCTCAGGAAAAAAATTTTTATAAATCGAACGATGGTCTTTCCAGTAGGATAATGCATTGATCAACGTAGTGAAGAAGATAAAGGCGTTCTTAAACTTTGACAAGTCCACACCTCAATTCCATCGATAATCTATGGCGAACACCTGCTGCCAAAATATATGCACACACAGAAAAAACTAGTGTAAATACCTAATAGAATAGAACAAAATTTTTAAGATATATGTATCTATGTTTTTTTTTTTCAAGAAGAAAGTTTTATTATTTTAATAAGGAAAACCTTTTTGAAAAAATCAAGAAGAAAACTTATAGCGTAGACAGACGACAGAGTTACTGTGCATTAAAAGCTCACTAATGTGAATTAAAATTTTACCCTGACAGACGACAGTTATGCATTTAGCATTGTTTGTCAAGAAAATTTATTTAGCTTTTACATACATATATTTTGATTAAATGGATAGAAGGCAGAAAGTGCGATTGGCAGCTATGCTGTGAATGTATTTTAAAGAAAGCTGAAAAGACTTTTTCTAAAATTATTGAAATTTTTCAATAATTTTAAATAATTTGTCATTATAGCAAAATTCAGTATAATTTTCAAAGTTAATTTGAATTAAGACTGTTAATGCAAATTATTGATAATTGACAAGTTAATTTGAATTAAGACTGTTAATGCACAGTAACCCTGTCGTCTGTTTACGCTATTAGGGTTTTTCTTAGGTATTCTTCTTGATTTTCCAAAAAGGTTTTCTACTTGATTTCATTAGGCTATCTTTTTTTTATAAAAAAAAAAAAAAATAGAAATAACAGAAAATTTTCAAAACAAAAAACTGAAAACTATTTAAAATCTTCTGGTTTTTAAAAAGATATATAGCTTATATAGCTTTTTTGGCATTTCCTTTCAAATTTTTTGCTAATCAATCTTTGATTTCTTTTTACCTTTTCTTTTTGTGGTGGCGGCTGTCTGATATTTTGCCTTCATATTATGCTTTATTTTCCAGGGGGTGGAAGGTCAGGGGGGCTTCTTCTGATGGATTGTCTAGAGGGGGTTGAAGCCACTTAATTTTTAAAACCCGAAAACCATGGTGAAAATATTGTCGTCCTCTGGCAGGGATTGAACCTGGTGTGCTTCGTTTTGTAGGCACGCACTTAACAACTACACCAAATGTATTTTTTATATTTTATGTTTTAACAAACAGTTTCAATGTAGATTTATATAAACAAAATAACAAGAAAGGCAATATAATGAATGATGATTTATACATGATCATATAGGAACCTAATCAAATCAATCAGGAAAACCTTTTTGAAAAAATCAGTTAAATAGTCCAATGAAATTAATAAGAAATAACTTTTTTATACAATTCAGAAAAAATCCTAATATAATCAAAAAGTTGTTCTCTATGGATTGTTTTTTTTTTTTTTGGAAAAAATTAGTAATACCAAGTTTTCTTATTGTTTTAATGGGATTGCCTTCTGAGTAAAATTAAAAAAATTACCAGATACAAATCATAAGGAATTTCTTCGAAACAAACTTCCCTTCTTTCTGCTGGAATACCCCTAACCGTTTAGCCTAAAAACATTTCATAGAGAAAATATTTTTGATCGTATTAGGCGTTTTTGGCTCTGTGCATCTTCCAAACTATATGACTGCTTGAAACAGCTATTATGTTTAAATAGATGATGCTTACAACTAAACACTACACAAAATAGATAGATACGAAGAATGGTGAAGACGGACGTAGCTGTATAGAAAATGCATTCCACTCTGATGGTATCTAATTTTTTCTTTGTCTCTTTATAATTAAGAACTTAAGCCTAAATAATTAATTTATTCATGTAACTTATTTTCTTTCTGTCTGTCTTTCTGTTTGCATCACCTAAAAACTATTGGATGGATTTTAACAAAATTTACTGAGGAGGTACCTAAGTATCCTGATCCCAATATAGGATACCTTTTTACGTAAAAATATCTTATTTTCAAGAGATAGTGGAAAAAACCGATTTTTTACCGATTTAAAAGCACTGCATACTTTAAGGCATATTTTATTTTTAAAAACAGTATATTTTAAGCAGAGTACCAAAATGTTCGTTCAATTTTCATTTATGTTTGAATGTGTACATTTTATTTTTTAACCATATCTTCTCATACATGTGTGAGAGACTACAAAATATTTTGTGTTTTTTCATTTATGAATGCGATGATTTATTTTTTTTTTTCTCAAAAGTAAATAAGTGAAAAAATATTTTGTTGTACACGCACATATTTGAGAATTTGCAACTTTATTATTTTACATAAATGAAAATAACGTAGCCAAATGTGCAAACATAAATGTAGGCACATATTTTATAGTGTGCAACTGCCGGCGTATGCAGTAACAAAATGTTTTCTATAATTCTTTTTTCTGCATTCATTCATGGTTCATTTATGATAAATTGTATAAATGTTCAACGTTCATAAATGAACATGTACTTTTATGAAAAAAAACATTAATGAGAAGAAGCTATTTTATCACTTCATGTATGTATATTACAAAAAACAAACAGTTACACGCATTCATGTATTAACATAGGCAGAAAATTTTTTGTTGTTCGTTTATGAGCGTGAAAAATAAATATAAAATTTTTTTTTATTTAATTCAAAAATTATAAATGTTATAAGCAAAATATTGTATTACTGTAAGTAATTAGTGCTTAATAATTCTGTTGTTTATTTGTTAACTATAATGATGTTTTTAAATTTTATGTAAATAGACGAATCCCTTGATAAAGTGAACATACAATTCACGAAACGTCGGGAAAAAATGTAATAAAAATTCTGCATTTTTATTAACAAAAAAGAGTTAGGCCTTATTAGCTTAAAGATAATAATCAACACAATAAAATTCAACTTGGCCAAAAATACATACAACGCAACCAAACATCGGAAAGCTTGCCGAAAAATCATCTTTATTTATTTGAATTTAAAAACATCTATACCCAATTTTTATACTGACTGCACACACACACAAACATGAAGGGATTTTTTCAACACATAATTTTTAAATACGACGGAGAAACTTGCAGATGCATGAAGGAATATTGTAACGAGATCAAAAGATGGGCATTAAAACAGCAAAGACTAAAGTTTCTTTTATCATGTAGGAGGTATGGTATAATACCCAAGCACATAAAAAACACCACAACACAAGTTAAAAAACTTTTTGAATGTCGGACTATTAAAGGACAATTAGACAGTATAGAAAACAATTTTCATAAAAAGATTTTGAATCTGGAAATATCACAGAGAAACACCGATTTAAAAATCATAAATAGAAAACTGTATCACCTTAAATCAGGACTAAAAACTTTTATTACAATAGATGATTTCCAAACATTTTCTAAAAAGCAAACAGAAAGAGAAAAACACATTACTAATATCGCAACGGAAAAACAAAAAACGAAATTAAATACACTGAAAGAAAAACTTTTTAACGAATTAGGCATATCATTCAACGAACACTGGTTTGAGAACAATACAAATATAGAAATACCACGGGAAAGCAAATGGTTACTATCATTAGAAAAAAAAAGTTTGCCTTGCCTATAGATAGACACAATTTTTCACCATTGCAAATTATAGCTGATGTGGAACAGTGTATTCAACAAATTGACGACAATGACAATGTGGAAAAAGAGGTCTGTAGAAATAAATTAGCAAACAGAATAACACAATTCAAACGTAACATAAAAAACACTCGGAAAGAGAAGCTTATTCTTGCGGTATTTGAGAACACCAAGAAATTTTTAAAGAGACATAAAAATATAATAATAACCCAATCGGACAAAGGCAATAAAACAGTGGCTTTTTATAAACATGAGTATGATAGAAAAATGGAGAAACTACTGGAGGACAAAAACACTTATCGGGTAACAAGAATAGACCCTACCTCAAAATTAGTAAAAACAAACAACCAAATAATCATGGAGCTTTTTAAAAAAGAACATATTGATTTCTGGAAAAAACGTACACTCTTTTGTTCTGCAGCAACTGCCCCCAGAATCTATGGATTACCCAAAATCCACAAAAAAGATGTTCCTTTAAGACCGATAGTTTCATCATTTCAAGTCCCATGCTATCAATTAAGCAAGTATGTGGGAACAATACTTAGGAACATAGTTTCGGATAAATATAATGTTAAAAATTCACTGGATTTAAAAACACAAATTGGAAACGTAAACATTGATAACCATGATTATTTAGTATCATTTGACGTAGTCTCTTTATTTACTAATATTCCCATTCACACTGCTATCAACAACATAATGGAAAAGTGGAATATAATAAAATTGAACACTACAATCCCAAAATCCAAATTTTTAGATATACTAAAGTTCTGTTTATATGACAATAACTACTTCGTCTTCAACAACAGGGTTTACAACCAAATTTTTGGTATGCCAATGGGAAACCCGCTATCTCCCACGATTGCCGACATTGTACTTGATAATTTACTTGACGTAGCATTGACTGAACTGAACAATAAAAACATTCATATAAAATACGTAGCCAAGTACGTAGATGATATTTTAGCTGTAATCCACATGGACGACAAAGATGAGATTCTGAAAACTTTAAACGGATATCACCCCAAAATCAAATTTACAGTGGAAGTTGAAAAAGAAAGGAAAATAGCATACCTGGATACCAAATTGTATAGAGGCGACAACCAAATAATATTTGACTGGTACGCTAAAAATACATCGTCAGGTAGAATTATTAATTTCAATGCTACTCAACCGAAAAGCCAAATTATCAATACAGCCAGGAATTTCATTACGAGAGTACTAAAGATTAGCGACAAACAATTTCACAAACAAAACATTCAAAAAATTAAAAAAATATTAATATCAAACAGTTTTCCTCAAAATTTAATAAAATCATTAATAACATCAAACGAAACAGCAAGAAATACTGACCGTGACAACATAAATAACAATGTAAAACATTTTTTCGGTGTAAAATATATACCTGGTCTCACTGATACAAAAAACATAAGAAAAACAATAAACAAAAATGACATAATATTTGCTTACAAACCAAACAAAACATTAAGTGGAATATTCACAAGCACAAAAACACCAATACCTAAATTACAACAAAACAACGTTGTTTATGAAATTGCATGCAAAGGTAATGAAAACAACAACTGCAACTTAATTTATATTGGTACGTTAAAAAGTTGATATTTGCTATTGCTCTTAATTAAACTGAAAATAAATTTATATATGTACATACATACATAAGCTTATATGAGGTTATGTTGCAAAATTTATTTAATTTAAACAAAAAGATATGACTAGAATGTGTTACATCAAGTTCCTTTGTAATTAAAAATTTAACAAATTGTAAGGAGTACTTTGAGGGAGTTTTGCTCTATTATTAGGGACACATCTGAAGTATGAATACTACAGAAGATAGTATCTAAAAACCCTATCTCCAAGACTAGAATCATTCGCAAAAGGGATGATCAAATGACTGATACAGTGGAGGCGACATTGCAGTCGCTTTTAAAGGTTAATTTTCCTTCAGTTCTAATGACTCATACACTCCTGTTAGAAGGGGGCTAGTGAGAAAAGATGGGCTGAGGCTGAAAGGATAATAAGTCCAAATGATGTCAGGAGGATAGGCCCTTCAGTTGATACCAACATGTTTATCGAGCTGGCAGATTCGCAGAAATAGAAATTCTCCGCCTTTCCGTCTTTGAGAAATGCTCTTACTAAG
The DNA here is from genome assembly GCA_949628195.1 of Phasia obesa. Taxonomy (NCBI): domain Eukaryota; kingdom Metazoa; phylum Arthropoda; class Insecta; order Diptera; family Tachinidae; genus Phasia; species Phasia obesa. The sequence goes on from OX451218.1 coordinate 74,717,048, forward strand.
CGTCGGGTTAAATCCATTGTCATAAAATGGATCTACGATATGCTTTGGTCTAAAGCTTTAAATCTCTAAAATGGGCATTAAAGGTAGGGTAGTCAGGGGTTGGCCATAAGGAGTAGTTTTCACACCTCTTTTGTGTAACATTACCGCTGTTGGCCTTCTTTAGGAACTGGACTCAATAGGCCGACGACCTGGTGCCTATGTTGGTGGAAAGTTCATTGATACCATCCAAGGACGCATGAGGCAGGGTCTTATAACAATCGAGGCGTGGTATAATGAAGAGAGACTAACTATAAATACTAGGAAATCCGACGCTATGCTCTTCATTCTAAGGGTTTTTCGGACCGGAAATCAGTGTGTTAAGGAAAGTGCGTTATCTAGGCGGTACAATGAAGCGTAAGTTAGATGGGGTTAAAAGGATTGCTTGTTGGACGTTAACCTGTTAACGGCTGCAATGAACGTATATAAACTTACAAGCTATAAAACATGTGTTGAAAAAATAAACGATTTTAAATAATATAAAATTCGTCATCAACTTAGCAGGAAGGTGCTACAACTATTTATATTGACGGTTGCATTGAAAACATATATTTTGCATGACATCATATTGGAATTGTTATTCAGAGATAATGTCAAGAAACCGAAAATTAATTTAGTAAATAATTTTATTAATAGTATTTTAGACCAAAGTCGACTATTCGGTAAAATATTATTGTTAGTTGCTATCGAAATGATTCACTAGCACTTACGAAATGCAAGTAATCGAATAGTGAACGGAAAATGAGTCGGGAGCGAAAAAAATAATACAAGAATACTTAGGTTTTTAAAAGACATTATGATGATAACTGAGTCAAAAAATGATAATTTGTTACATATAATTTGTTTTTCTGTTTAAAAAAAAAACGAGAGTGTGTAGTACATACCGCAGTTGATCAACAAGAGGGTATTAACTCAAAATGTTTAAATTTTCAATTTTTGCAAGAAATCAACCAACAAAATCAATATTCCTCTGCTGTAAAAATTTCAATGTATTCTGATTACTCTTTCATCTCTAAACCCGCATATGAGACCATTTTCGTGATAGTGTCTTGGGTACCTTTATATCAACAAAAAGGTATTATTTTTATTTGGCAATAATTGCAAACAAATTGAAAGAAAAATAGTGTAAATATATTTGAAATGGAATTTGCTTACTAATTTTTAAATTATCTTCAAACGTATTTATCTTCAAAACAGTTTTTTACCTCTACTGAAGATTTTAAAATTTTGAGTTAATGCCCTCTTGTTGATTAGGTGCGATATGTATATCCAAACATATATTTATTTAGAGTTATAACCCAATAAATATTGAAAATTTGAAATTATTTAGTCAAACTATTTATTATACCAATAAATTTTTTTTGGAAATTTCGAAACCTTACTATAGAGAAACCGTACTATAGAAAGCAGTACTATTCGAAATTGTAATTAAATAAATTAGTCAAGTGCGAATTAGACTTACATACTTAGGGTTCCATACCATGTACAGTATAACTTCAAAAATTCAAGTTGTTAATTTTTTCATGTTTTATAGGACATCCTTTTTTAATTTTTAATTATTTTTTATACTAGAGCGTAGTACTAAATACCCTGTGTAAATATTAAGTGTCTGCCTATAACGTTTAAAAGAAATTATAAAGATTGTTATAGCGGCCAATGTAATACACTTTCTATAAAAATATCATGGGCCTACCTATTGTGGTTCAAAAAATGAGGTAATAATGTGAAAAATATTTCACTGTCGTAAGACCCTTTAATTTTTACTATTTGTTATAGTGGCCACAGAAAGCACCTCCTGTATTGTAATTTTAAGAGTCTACCTACTATCGTTCAAAAGTTAGGCTATATATGTAGATGCAATTCACATCACTATCAGAACACACTTTAATTTTTTGGTTTAATTTTGTATACTTGTTTATAAAGCGAACATAGGTTTAATTACTTTCTGCAATTTTTAAGTGTATGCCTCCTACAGTTCAAGAAATAAACACATATACGTGAATAACACGTCTCTGTCGGAAAACCCTATAAGTTTTAGTATTTGCAGCTATAGCGGCAATAGTTATACATCTTCTGTGAAAAGGTTAAGAGTCTACCTATTACCGTTCCAGAGATAAAAGGCGCTGACAGACGGACGGGCAGACATTGTCGAATTATTAAAAACGAAAAATTAAAGAGAATTTTTAAATGCCTGGTAAACTAACATCGACTGATCTGATTCAATTTGTTTATTATAATATCGTGATTGAAAAAATAGTGCAAGAATTGTATTTTTTTACAATATTTTATGTCGTAATAAAAATCTAAATAGGCTTACATTGCAGCTTTCCCTCCCGAGGTTTTGGAGTGAACATACATAACGTGTTTTACGGAAGAAGGTAGACGAAAACCCTTTGAAATCCACAAGAATACTTTCAAGTTAACTAAGAGAAGAATGTAGCGTAAAAATCATCCACGAAATGGTAGGGGAAGTCTTTCAGTAGATCGGATATATGTACATCTTGAAAGAAATCATTGCGTACAATACAACACAAAGAAAGGTGATTGTTCCTTGCTGTAACGCATATTTCCAAACCTGCCGACTACTGGTATGTCGTTATATTTAACGAAGAGATCAAAATGTTTCATTTGTGTAACGATGGGCCCAATAGAATTTGGGGAAAACCCCTAAAAGCGTTAGAAAGTCCGTAATAATTTGTAGGTCCATATCTAGTAAGAAAGTTGGGTTGATTTGTTTTATTGTGCACAGAATGGTTGCGAATTAGTAACTGAATATATTAACTGGTCATCTAATTTCCAGGGTCAATAACTATAAAATTTATACTGATAGAAAGCGGAATTTCAAGTTTTGAAATGGGTATGTTGTGCATGGGGGTTTTTGTGGGGTTTTTACAGGTCATACCGTTTCACATATCAAAATGAAATTCAGTATGTGCTTTGGTATATGCAGATTAAAAGCTGTATAGTTTTTGGGCATAATCGGGAGGGGGCAAGGGGTAGTTTCCTTACCCCGAAATTTGGTGAACGCTCTAAAGATCGACCGTATGACATATTAGAACGAAATTTAGTATGTGACTTTGGTTTATGGAGATGAAGAGGTGTATAAATTTAGGGCATAATCGGAAAGGGGTAGGGTCAGGCAGTTTATTTAACACCCGAAACCGAAAATAATTAATTTTTCAATTCAAATACACTTTGAACTTATATTCTTTATGTAATATATCAAAAAAAAAATCTGTTTCCATTAGGTATGGTAAAGTTGAGTGTAGGCCACTTCAGATTTTTTTATTCATATTTTTCTGTGTTTTTTTTTTTTGTTATTTGTAAGTTAACATAGAGATAAAATTTATTTAGTAAAAAAATAATAAAAAAAGGAAACAACATTTTATATTATAAAAGCAAACCAAAACTTTTTTTACTTGTAAAAACATTTTGTACGTCTGTACAAGTGTGTTATATTACAGCCCTAAAAATATAGAATTCGCATTAATTTTATAAAAAATATACAAATTGCTAAAAATAATAATATTACATCAAATTTATAGTCCTTCCTTGTTTGTTTTTTCAGTAAAATTTTATACTTTACTCTTACGTATTTTCACAGTCATTGTCATATTCAAATATAACAAAAAATTTGACTGCAAAAACTCGTCTAAATTTATGAGTTTATAAAATCTTCCTACATCGTCAACTAGGGAAAAATCGTCACACTTAACATCCCTGTTAATAGCCCAACTTTACTAGCAACATGCTACTAAACGACCATAAGACCAACTGTTAAATGTCTATTTTGTGCAGAGCGCAAGGACATTCTTTTAAAAAATCTATAAACTTAACATTATTTAAAATTATAAATCTGTTATTCGTAGCATTTTACTAAGAAAATAAACAAAGTTCAGCTAAAGCTTCACCAACATTAACATCTCACATTTAGTTGGAAACCTTTCACCGTTGGTAGGGGTTGTGTATTTGTTCGTATTGCGCCGCTTTTTGCGTAAATCTATACGATGGGGGATTTGGTGGTTAAAAACTATATGATAAAATAGGTGATTTTATAAAAAAAACTAACCAAAACACGTAAGTGTTCAAAAGAGTCTAAACAAAAATAAAAAAAATTGTTTTAACAAATTTAATATTGCCTGCCAAAGAAATATTATTGATTGATTTGATTTTTCTAAATATTTAGATATTTTTGTTGCCAAAAAAAGTTTTTATAAATAAATTAATTTATTAATGGTAAGAGCAATTTTTAATCAAGTGTTATTTTGGTAAAAATTAATGAAAAATTTACACTTAATTTAACGGCAATGATTGCGTAGTTGTCAGAAATCACGTTGTTAATGTGAGCGCAAAAAGAATAAAATCAAATAAATAGTAATTAACTTATGCAGCCTAAGTCAACAACAAGTAACAATAGTTAAAGAAAACAACAACAATAATAATCATCTTGTTTAAATTGGCATTAATTTGCGTTAACAATTTCTACACAGAAAAACACACCTGTAGCGAATATAAAGGGTACGTCCGTTAAAGTTCATTAGAAGTATGCATATTAATAACCCTATCAATAGGACATTTGACACATTTTGGCAGCAATGCTTAAGGTAGAAAATTTGCTATAGATAAATCTATCTCATATAATAAAATAGTAACTTATTTCCGTCTGTCTGACGCTTTTCTTTTTAGTTCGCATCACGTAAAAAGTACTGGATGGTATTTTAACAAAATTTTGTTAAAATTTAAGTATTTTTTCGCAAAAATATCTTATTTCCAAAAGAATGTGGAGAAAAAACAGTGAAAGTACGCTTTCCGGTATATAAGTACTGCTCAGTACGGTACCTTTAATTCTTGAAAGTGAGATATTTTAAATGCAGATGGCGGTGTTTTAAATGATTAGTACGGCACGTATAATTTTTGAAAGTGGGTTATTTTAAACACAGTTGGCGCTGACAAAATATGAATTACTTTCAGCCAAAAACCCAATTGAAAGTCGCGTACGTTTTGTAGAATTTAGTTATTTTGTGAAATACATACTTAGATGATACATACTTAGATAATTACGTGATACGTGAAAATTTGGTAAGAAAATTACGATTTGAGTGTGGTAAAAAATTCTGTTATTTATAGTTTCTTCTTAGTTTAGTTGCATTTTTCTCTTATAGGTGCTACTCTATAAAAGTAAATCTTACAATAGGTGTGGAATACTTTCAAAGCAAAATCGAGCAAAATAATGTCAGGATGCCCACGACGTGGCGGGCAAACAATTTCATATGTATACATTTAATGATTTGCATCATTTCACTTTGTGGCAATAAGAAATAAGAGCTGAAGTCGACTTAAGCAACATGTAAGTTACTGGCCCCTTTGCAATCTCCGTACTCCAAAGTACCCATGTGCAAAGTTTCAAAAAGCTTATAAAACTACAAGCTATTTTTCCAAATCATAAAATCTTCTTTTACAACTTATTAATTGCAATGCGTACTTTTGGTAGAAATAAGATGTCTTTCCAAATCATACGTTTGATTCCTATACGTAAAGATAAATATAAGCTATTTTTTTAAACTAATTTTAAAATTTAAAATTGTTATCCTGCAAAACTTAAAAATCAGATATAAGAACTTTTTCCTTATTGCCACAAAACTAAAGTTAATATACATAAATATTTTTTTCCATGTCACTTGCTTTTTTACTTTTTTGTGGGACCCAAAATTCGTATATGCCCTGGGCCCCCATATTCACTACCGTGACAAGGAAAAATATATATTTTTTTTTTTACAAAAATACGCAAATATTAAAAAACACATTACAACAAAATTTGAGTATAAATATTTATATATTTTCATTTTTTGATTTGGCTTTTAAATTCCTTTCTAATAAAAGCAGATATTCAAGGTTGTAAAGGTGTTCATGGTTGCAAATAAAGTAGCTTCTCGTTAAATTAAATTATAGCCAATTCAGGCTGCCACGAAATTAAGTAATTTCGAGCTGAAATTACGAACGAAATCTAAAGTGTTCATACTGGGCTTTTTGACATTTGAGTTAATTTCGCAAACAGCATTGCAAAAAGCTTTCGCACAATATATTTTCGTATTGATTTAAAATATACATGAATATTAAAAACAACACTACAACAAAATTAATGTACAATTACACAGTGCAACACGGAAAAAAATAACCATATACGGACACCACTACGTGATAAAAGACCACAAAAAAAAACCCCTGTCTCCCAGTTTTGCCCAAAGTCCTCCAGGTTTTTTTTTATGGGCCCTCAAAGATGTGGGGCCTCGATGTAATTTTTGCAAAAAAATGATCATTTATTCAAGCTCATATTTTGCAAACCGTTTGGAATTTTGATATACTCTCTGAGGCAAAGTTGTAGCTCTTGTCATAAAGAATAAAAACTGTGAACATATAAAACCAAAAAAACTTCATCTTCAAGGTCGCAAAAAATTCAATTTTTTTTACCTTTTTTCCCCTGTTCAGGTCCATAGGTAGCAAACCGTTCAAAATTCAAGGAAACAGTCAACTACAAAACTGAACCTAAGATCTCAATAAACAACTTTTTAGAACATATGAACTTCCTAGGAATGATTCTTAACACCGTTTAGGTAGCGCTTAGGTAGCCGGTGTTAAGAATCATTCCTAGGAAGTTCATATGTTCTAGAAAGTTGTTTATTTGGGCAAAACTGGGAGACAGAGGTCTTTTTTTTGGTCTTTTATGACGTAGTGGTGTCCGTATATGGTTATTTTGCCATGACTTAAAAAATTACACAGTGTATTATGTATATATTTCCATTATTTTGTTTGGCTTTTAAATTTTTTTCAAACAAAACGGACTTTCAAGGTTGTAAATCTGGTCATAGTTGCAAAAAAATCAGCATTTTCTACAAAACCAGCGTTGTCTATCGTAATTTCAAGTTAATTTCGACGAAATTAAGTAGCATGAGTTAATTTGGGCAATAGTAAAATGTATGCGAAATTACGTAATTTCAAGTTGATTTCGGCTGAAGTTACGAAATGACTTAATTTCGTGGCAGCCTGAATATATAATATTTTATTACAAACAAAGTATAATATTACTATAATCTTACAAATATTACAAAGTATTTTCATTATACGTCAGTATGTGTAGACAAATGTAGAAATAATATTATCAGTGCAATAACCAATTTTACAAAAAGTTTCCCTTTCAAAAAAGCGCTTGAAAACAAAACGTTATAATTTTGTACAAAAATTGTGTAAAAAATGGAAAAGTAAGTCGACCAAGAAAAATTGTTGCTATTTATCTTAAATTTGTTCAAAATTTTTGCAGTAGTGCACCCACCCAGTGAGTCTATTGGAGTCATCACCGTTTCTTGTTTTGATTGCGTTTAACACATCAATTTGAATTCTCTCTCAAAAAAAAGAAAAAATGGGTCAGGTTAGCATTACTGTTTTTTGAAGTTTTCTTTGTATTAGTTTTCCTTTCTTTTATTTTTTGCCATTTTTGTTTCTTTTATTATCTTGTACGCAAAAACAACTGTGTGCACTTAATTTATCTTTTTTTTTCATTTGTTTTATGAAAAAAAAAAAACGAAAATTGAATAGAATAGAAAACACAAGTAACATTATAACCGTAATATTTAGTTGAATTCGTTGTTATTGCATTTTATCCTGTTGTTATACTTAATATTTTTATTGTAGTGGAATTTATGACAACTAACTATGTAGTTGTTTTTCTTTTGCATAATTTTTGTCTTTATTGTGAGGAATGCAATGGTAACAACTTTTGCATCATTTTTGTCTTTATTGTGACAACTTTTGCATCATTTTTGTCTTTATTGTGAGGAACGCAATGGTAACAAAAGCGAAATTGTATAAAAATAAAACGGATTTTTTAACTGATTTATTTAGAATAATGGATTTAAATGAAATGAGATCAAGTTATGCGAAATTTATTATTATAGTTGTTGAGTTTAATTTTATATTTTTCCTTAAAGTGAATAGAAATTTATGAAAATTAAAGTAAACAAAAATTTATGATTTAAAATAATATTTATTTAATTTTTAACTAGCTGTACCCGCCACGCCGTTAGTGTCCTAGCAATATTTTGCTCGATTTTGCTTTGAAATTAATCCACACTAATTGTAAGACTCTTACTTTTATAGCGCATCAGTTATGGTGTATCAGTTATCCCTGGATAAAATTATAAAATTTATAAAAAATTCTAAAAATTATTGTAAACCTCTGCAAAAGGTGTTTAAAATATTTAAATAAGAATGTAATTCCAGAAAGTATAAATACAAATTTTATTTAATTGGCGCCTAATGTTGCGCAATAGTTTTTAAAATACTTTCAAAAATAAAAAGGTGTGTTGAAAATATAACTGTTGAAAATATCTCAGTTTTAAACCGAAAATTTAAATTGCGTCTTGCACTGCATTTTCTCCACTCTCTAACCGACATAACTTGCGGCAATCTTACTATCATTGAGTCTCGTGCTACAACCAGCCTTTAATCTAGACTCTAGTGATTTCAGAGTGTCGACTGGGAATTATCGGCATTCTTTCTCATCACGGTGTCTTTAGTGATTGCTAGCAGAAGGTACCTAGAAGGTACCTTAGTATCCTGATTCCAGGATACTAAGGTACCTTCTCAAAAAATATTGTTAATATTCATCTAGTATACGTCATGCGAACACAAACGAAAAGCAGACAGACAGAGTTACTATTTTGTTATATTATAATAGATTGTACAATATAATATTGTGTAAACACAGAAATAAATACAATTGTTCAATTCACAAGCCTCTGTTATCATGTTGTAAGGATTATCGTCAACTTATTTTAAAATAGTTTATGTTTGTTGTTGGTAATTTGCTTTGAAAAATTTGTTATAAATATACAATTTCATTTCATACCTTTTGAAAATATTGTATCGAGACCATACCTGTGACTAAGTTTTTTGTTTAAATAAATTATGAAAATCTTTTTAATACGCAATCACCGGTGTCTTTATTTTATTTTATTTTATTTTATATTTAATGTTTTATAATTATAGTGCTTTTAAACTGCAAATTTATTCAATCTGTATTAAAATTAAAAGTTGTATTAAAATTATTTTGTACTAAAGTTGTATTACTACTTCCCATGCATGATTCAATCTCATTTATTATGAACAACGTTGCCATTGCTAAAAGTTTTTATTCGACCCTTTTTAGGGTTCCGTACAGAAAGTGTAAAGACGAAACCCTATTGTTTTCGCTACAATGTCTGTCCGTCTGTCAGCGCCTTTTATCTCTGGAACCGTAATACGTAGACTCTTGAAATTTTCACAGATGATGTACGGCTATTGCCGCTATAGCAAAAAATAATAAAACGTATAGGGTGTTCCAGTAGAGAGGTGTTATTTACGAATATGTGCCTTTTTCGTGAACTGTAGGTGGGATACACTTGAAATTTACAAACAGTAATTACAACTTAGTTCACTATATAAACAACTATAACAATAAAAATTAAAGGGTGTTCCGATAGTGATGTGATTTGTATGTATAAGGCCTAAGTTCTGAACCATAATATGTAGATGCTTGAAATTTTCACAGAAGGTGTATAGCTGTGGCCACTATAGTAGCAAATACTAAATCGTATAGGGTGTTCCGATAGAGAGGTGTTATTTACGAATATATGCTTTTTTCTTCAACTGTAGGAAGAATATACTAAAAACATGCAAGCAGTAATTAAAACTTAGTACGCTATATAAACAAGTCTAAAAAATAAACTTAACAATTAAAGGGTGTTTCGATAGTGGTGTGATTGGCATGTATAAGGCCATGCATGTTTTGAACCATAATAGGTAGACTCTTGAAATTTTAACAGAAGGTAATATATAGAAGGTAAAGTATAGCAACAAATACTAAAACTTATAGGGTCTTCCTAAAGTGACGTGTTATTTGCCTTTATGTCTTTATTTTTTAAGTATAGGAGGCAACCACTTAAAATATGCAGACAGTAATTTAATCTATGTTCGCGTTATAAGATAGACTCTTGAAATTTTCACAAATGGTGTATAACTATGACCCCTATAAAAACAATAAAAATTTAAAGGATTTTCCGACAGTGACGTCTTTTGCAAGTATAACGCCATATTTTTTGAACCGTAGTAAGTAGACTCTTCCAATTTGTATAGAATATGTGTTGCCATGGCCGTTATGACAATTACTAAAAATTAAAGGGTGTTCTGACAGTGACATGTTTTTCACGTATAGTAACTTATTTTTTTAATAGTAATAGGAAGACTCTTGATATATTTATAGAAAGAGAATTGCCATGGCCGCCATAGCAACTAACAAATTTAAAGGATGTTCCGACAGAGACATGATTTTTACGTAGATAGCCTTATTTTTTGAACCATAATAGGTAGACTCTTGAATTGTTTATAGTAGATGTTATACTACGGCCGCTGTAACAATTACTAATTACTAAAGAGTGTTCCATTAGTGCCATGTTTTTTATGTATATTACCTTTTTTTTTTTGAACCGCAATAGGTAGGCGCCTCATAAAGTATATTACCATGGCCGTTCGTTATAACAAAAATTCCTAAAATTTAAAAATGATTTTAAAAATAAAGGGTAAGACTTGAAAAAATTAACAACTTGAATTTTTTAAGTCGTACTAAACAGAGTACGGAACCCTACGTGTGTGAGACTAACTTGTGCTTGACTGATTTATTTATTATTATTTGAAGAAAAACACACAAAAAATTTAACATATATAATATAGTCCTAGATTTTCTGAATTGCCATCACTTTACCTCTATAAACATATAGTATCCTTCGGTCGGATTCAAGGGTGGGAGCAAACATTGCTTCGTTTACTTAAGTGCTAGAATTTGGCCGTATGCAGAAAGAATCGCGTCTGCAGTGTTACCATAATAGTCTAGTCTTACTAAAGTTTACCTGGTCTTCGGCTAAATGAACAAAATAGGCTGTCTTCTTAAAACATCCTAAATAAGTCAGGGTCATTAATCTACAAATTTTATTTATTTAATATTATGCCAGTTATCCATAATATTTTATAAAAAAATGCAATTTATTTGTTGGGGGAAAATCTAGTTCCTATACGGCAGATCATAAGGAAACCTTTTTCATAATATTAAATAATTAAAACTAAATTCCTAAAAAATTGTATAACATTAATTTTATTTTGCTCGTATTTATTAGGGATTATCCTTCAAACATTAAAAAGAGAATGAAATACATACATACATACATACATACATACATACATACATACATACATACATACATACATACATACATACATACATACATACATACATACATACATACATACATACATACATACATACATACATACATACATACATACATACATACATACATACATACATACATACATATATTATTTGCAAATGAAGTTTTGATATTATGTTTAGTGTCTTCGATATTAAGATACCTTGGTCAATCTTTGCTTAATATATTCCTAATATAATTTAAAAATATACGTTGTTTATTTAAATGTTCAATGCTAAAATCCTTAACCTTATAGTTCTGAAAGGCTGAAATTTAAACAAAAAAGAATAGACATTAAAGAAATAACTAAATGAGATATTTCCAAAAAAAAACAGCAACAACTGGAAAAACAAACAAGAAACCAGCCTTATAAAGGGTAAAAAGAATAGACTTGTTAAAATAACTGGCATTGCAATCAACAGTGTTTGTATTCCTTATTAGACAAAGAAATAAAACAACAGAGGAATTAAAATACAAAAGCAGACTTGATAAAAATTTAAACCAAATACAATTCGAAGTATTTGTTGTAAGCTCTACTTGCTACTATTTGTGTGTATGGGTGAATGTAATTGTAAAATGTTTGCTAAGAAAAAGAATGAAACAAAACCACTTTACTGCATTATATTATTTTTATTTATTTAACAAAGGAATGCACACAAAAAGACCTTGAAATGTTCACAACGGCATCGTCAACATTTGTTGGAAGAGGGACAAACGAAGTTGTTACCAGAGCACGACAATTATAATGTGAGGATGTACCTTAATATCCTGATTCCAATATAGGATATTTTTTTCGCAAAAAGTACGCCTATTTTTATCGATTTAAAGGTACTGCATTCTTTGGGACATCTTTTATTTTTGAAAGCAGTATATTTTAAGCAATGTTGCGCAACAGATGGCGCTGTTTTAAATTAATGAATAACTCATTTCCTGCCTGTGTTTTACAGAGCTTTACAATAATTTTTAGAATTTTATATTAATTTTATCAAGGGATAGGTACCTTTATATAAAGTAAAGAGTAAGAGTCTTCAAATTTGATGAGGATTACTTTTAAACCAAAATCGAACAAAATATTGTCAGTACGCACACAACGTGTTATATAACTACAAACAAGAACATGTTTAAGTAACTATACTTAAATAATAACTGTTTTTTGTGTGGCAAGTATATGTATTTAGTATTTTGTTGCTGGAAAGCAAAAATACCAATATCTTTTACTAACATTTAGCCACTACTTTAGAAGTATTATGTATTTATAATTTATTAAAAGATTTAAATTCGGTGTAATTTAATCTAAAGATATGACAGGGCTTAATCTTGTAACACACAAATTATAGTCTTACTAACATTACTGCACGCGTCGTTTACAAAAAAAATACTTTCTTTTATTATTGAAGAGCAATGTTAACAATTAATTCAATTAAAGGGTTCGAAGCTCTCCTTAGCTGCGCTTGCGTATGGCTCAGTTATGTTTTTTTCTAAGGGTATCTTCTCTTTAAAATTTACACATGCAAGTGCAAGTTCGATAAACACAATACACTCGCAGTTTTTCACTAACATAAGTTAGCTAAATTAGCAATTAGGTTTATGTATTTACTTTATATAAAGGTACCCTAGATAAAACTCCAAAATTTATAAAAAAATTCTATAATTCTAAAAATTATTGTTAAGCTCTATAAATGGTGTTTAAAATATTGCAATAAATTTGTAATTCCACAAAGTAAAAATCCAAATCATATACAAATTTTATTCAATTGGCTGTTTGGCAGTAAGTAATTGATATTTTGTCATTATTTTAAATCAGCGCCATCTGTTGCGCAACCGTGTTTAAAATATCCCGCTTTAAAAAATAAAAGACGCAGTACCTTTAAATCGGTAAAAAAAAAGTCGGCGTATTTTTATCGCTATTTATCTTCATTATTAAAAATAATAAATAATAAATTCTTGAAAATAAGGTATTTTTGCGGAAAAAGTATCGTTTATTAGAATCAGGATTCTAAGGTACCTCCTAACAAAATTTTGTTAAAATCCATCCAGGTAAGTATTTTCTTTGTATAAAGGTTTTAAACCGAAAATTTTAGTACCTTTAAACCGCAAATTGCGTACTTTAACTGTTTTTCTCCACTTTCTCTTGAAAATAAAAAACTTTTGCTATATGTAAATATATGTATAGATTTTCAGTTTTTTATTGAATCATAAACCGACTTCAAATAATCCTAAGAAATCACATTCCAGTAGTCCTTACGGGCTTGAATTGGTGACAATTCGCTGAATTGTCTTCCCCGTTCCCAAGCATTAAAATAAAGCCCATATCATTTTTAGTTATATTTTGGTCGGGAGATTATGTTGGGTAATTTTACACAAAGGGACCAATACTTGGACCCAAGTGAGCTGTATTGGAGCTGCCTGCTTAACCTAACCTAAGAAGACGAACGTTTGGGTTTCATATAAGTTATTTTGCAATTCGAGTATTATGTAGTTATATAAGCCTTGTCTTGTTGCAGAATCTAAAGAATCGATCAAAAAATACCCTTGTTAAGGAAAATCCAATCATTAACATGACCTCTTACCATTATTAAGCGGTTCTTTCTTCACAATTAAAAAACAAATTTAGTTATTAACAGCTTGCAATGGCACCTTGTTGGTTGGATACCAACTTGGGACCTATAATTATTTTGGTGCTGAATAAAAGAGATTTACGCAATTCTAAGAAATTTACTTTTGGGTTGGTGTTTAAGCGGTTGGAATTATTCCATCGTAATTCTTTGCGATAAACCCGATAAACATCGATTGGCTCGTTCAGCTGTATTTGAAATAGTTTTCTCATTTTTCAATTTGAATGAAAAAATTTCTTTTACTTATACTTTGCTTTGGAAAAAGGCCTGAATAACACTGTTTCATTAAACTCAACTATAGTCCGATGGTAATAAAGCTTTATCTTTCAATAAAAAAAATGTTAAAAAATATTTCCTACTAAACACTAAAATTTAAGTGGTTCTAATCATTTGATCGAGAGTGTATATAATAAAAATGTCTAGGTAATTTTTTTTTCAAAAGCAAAACATTTATATTTTAAAACTACTTGTAGCATGCTGATGATTTTGCTAAAAATACGTCCATGTTTTAAAGAGTGAAATATGTATACCGCATGCAGTGGTTGAAATGCAGGAAAATGCTTGAGGTAGAACATTAACTAAACTTATACATACGTACATATATTTACTACACATATCGACAAACGAGACACATACTCGCACATACATATTGCTTGTTAAACGCAGACTTAGTAATATTATTTATACTAAAAAATAGTTTATACATACATATGTATACGTATGTCCTTTTTTGTTACAATTTTCTAACTTTGTGCTAAACTAATTCGTCGAGAAATTATTTTTTAAAATTTTTTTTTTTGTCTCCTCTTCCACATTCGTTTTTGTTGTTTTGCTTTATTTATTTTTACATGAGGATTTGATTCCTGTCAGTTTTTTTTTTAAGAGAAGTAACACTCAGGCAATTAATGCCTATATTAACTGTGTTACTTTCGAAAGGGATAGTAGTAGATAAGACAGATGGTTGGTGTGATAGGAAAGCTTCACTTATATAATATATATATTATTAAGTGTAAAATATATATATATATATATATATATATATATATATATATATATATATATATGTATATATATATATATATATATATATATATATATATATATATATTTATATATATATATATATATATATATATATATATATATTTATATATATATATATATATATATATATATATATATATATATATATATATATATATTTATATATATATATATATATATATATATTTATATATATATATATATATATATATATATATATATTTATATATATATATATATATATATATATTTATTTATATTTATATTTATATATATATATATATATTTATATATATATATATATATATATATATATATATATATATATATATATATATATATATGTATATATATATATATTTATAATTATTTTACTTCGCCGGAGATTTAGTGCTATGTGGTAATACCGGCCAAGGAGGACGCTGTGTATTTATTTGTATTTCAACGTGCTAACCTCTTGAGCTATAGCACCCTTTGTTGTTGTTTGTTATTTTTAAGGTTGCATACCCAACGAGTAAAAACCTAACCCTATTGTTTTCGCTACAATGTCTGTCCGTCTATCAGCGCCTTTTATCTCTGGAACCGTAATAGGTAGACTGTAGACTCTTGAAATTTTCACAAAAGGAGTATTACTATGACACATATAAAAAAAAATAAAAATTAAAGGGTTTTTCAGCAGTGACGTGTATAACGCCTTATTTCTTAAACCGTAATAGGTGTACTCTTAAAATTTTGTACAGAAGATGTGTTGCAACGGCTGATGTACCAATTACTTAAAATTAAAGGGTGTTCTGACAGTGAAATGTTTTTCACGTAAAGTAACTTATTTTTTAATCGTAATAGGTAGACTCTTGATATATTTATAGAAAGGGAATTGCCATGGCCGCTATAACAAATAATAAAATTATAGGGTGTTTCGACAGTGAGTGACATGATTTTTACGTAAATAGCCTTATTTTTTAAACCGTAATAGGTAGACTCTTGAAATTTTTACAGTAGGTATGTTACTTCGGCCGCTATAACAATTACAAAAAATTTAAGGGTGTCCATTAGTGGTATGTTTATCGCGATTATTACCTTATTTTTTGAACCGCAATGGGTAGGCTCCTGATATTTGTATAGAAAGTGTATTACAATGGCCGCTACAATAACAATTAAATAAATTTAAAGAGTGTTCCAATAATGATGCAATTTTCGCGAATATAACTTTAATTTTAAAATTAAAGGGTGCCCCATAAGGCATAAAAAATTAACAACTTGAATTTTTAAAGTCATAGTACGGAATCTTACGTGTGTGAGACTACTACGCACTTGACTGATTTATTAATTATTGGTCTTGCAATTGCTGCTATATTTAGTTTTAAGTTTGACTTCCATTTTACAGATGAGCAATGATCGTCAGCCAATAAAAGCTTTTGGGTATTATTTGTATTGCATATACATATATGTATATTTTTATATAATATTGATATTTTTTTTTTAATTTCACTAAATATGGATATGGATTTCTAGTTATGTAATGTTTAGTATAATATACTGAGGAAAACTCCCAGTATATTATACTGCCAAGCAGCAGTATATTAAACTTGTCATTAGCCAACCTTTGGTTAGCAATTAACAACAATTAGATATTTTACGAATTTGTATATTTTTTGATTAGATATTAACACAAAAGTGGTAAAGTTATCAATGCCAGATATATACCAAGTAAAGAAAAAATGTACATAAAGAAAATAAAAATGAAAAAAATGTCTGTTTGGTAGTATAATTTAATAGCTAAGATTTTATAAGTATAAAATAATTTCAAAAAAGCCCTTTCACTTTCGAAGTTGAATGAAAAATTGAAAATTTTCATATCCTATTTCTTTGTATAGTTTGAATAAATAGATAAATTATTACAGTCAAAACTACCTCGTATATAGATTCCAAGAATGCTGGCGTTTGATGTAGCGATCCAACAAATGCATTACATTCTGCTAGTGTATAATTTTTCGTTACAGTAACTTGTGTTGCATGAACATTATGCAAAACTTGCGCAAATTTATAAATAATTGGATAAATAACTTTTACTTTTTAAGCAAAAATCAAAACTCAAAAAATAACTATTATTTTCTTTATTATTTAACTTAAAAAAAACTATTATTTTTCAATCAAAAAATAAAGCTTGATAAAAATATTATTTGCAAAGCAGAAAATAAAACTCGAAATATAACTTTTATTTCAAAAGTAAAAAATAAACTTAATAAATAATTTTTAATTTAAATTTTTATAATAAAACGCGAAGAAAGAAAAATTAATGCTGGCATAGGTAGTCCTTGCAATAATGATTATGTTGGTGTACTTCTTCGTCGTATAGCATTTCGCCTAAAATAAATTATTTTAATTTACATACATACATACATATATTTTAAACTTTTGTGGCAATAAATAAATTATGTTTGTGGTTAATTTCGTCGTGTTGTTAGAAATTAAAACTAAGCGAATAATTTTTTCGAACACATTTTAAAATGTTAGCTATTTCGAAGAGAAATGGTTTTGTAAACAATATAACAAAACATTAAACTAATATTAAATAAAGGCAACAGGAACTGGAAGGCTCATTCGTTTATGCCTCTTGATAAATTTTCTCTAATAATGATAAAGATATTTTAAAGATAAAATTGAATAAAAAAGTATATAATAATTTAAGTAATTTAACTTATTTGTTATTATATAATATTTTCATATAATAACGAAAAAATAGTCGTATTGTAGAAATTTTTATACATATAATAAAATAGTAACTCATTTCCTTCGGTCTGTCTGTCTTCATTTCATTTGTGTTCGCATCACGTAAAAAACACGGGATGGATTTTAACAAAATTTTGCGATGAGTTACCTTTTCATCCAGATTCGAATATTACGCAAAAATATCTTCATTCCAAGAGAACGTGGAGAAAAAGCAGTGAACAAACACAATTTCCGGTTTAAAGGTACTGAAATTTTCAGTTTAAAACTGGGATATTTTAAACACGATTGCGTGACATTAGGCGCCAATTGAATAAAATTTGTACTTGATATGTATTTTTACTTTGTGGAATCCGGTTTAAAGGTACGTAAATTTTCGGTTTAAAACTGGGATATTTTAAACACTATTGCGTAACATTGAATAAAATTTGTATTTGATTTGTAGTTTTACTATGTGGAATTACAACGTTATTAAAATATTTTAAACACCTTTTGCTGAGGTTTACAATAATTTTTAGATTTTTATATAAATTTTATAATTTTATCCAGGAATGGGTATCATTATACAAAGTAAAAACATAAACCATAACTGAAGCACTACGAAAGTAAGAGTCTTACAATTGGTTTCGAATTCTTTCAAAGCAAAATCGAGCAAAATATTGTCAGGATGCTTTCGACATGGCGGGCACAGCTAGTCTTTAATATAAGGAATTTAAAAAAATGATTTTCTTAACTGAAATCTTCTTTATATTTGACTAAAATGTTGCTAGTTGTATAATAACCAACTTTTCTTCAATTCTACAACCCATTTTACAGTATTTAGGTAAATTTTTGGTTCATTGTACCAGTATTTTCCTTCGTATACGTGGAGCATGGAGCTTTTGCTTGGAAATGCGCTTTGTTCTTAAAGAATTCAGTATCCAATTAAGAGTCACACTATCGCTATAGCTCAGAACTTTGGCGTTGTAAACGCACTTTATTATGGTAGTAAACTTTAAACTATTTCTCATAGAACAACTCTGAGTAATAATTGTTTTATATGGGAAATTCTTAAATAAAATAATTGTGATTATTTTGTGTTGGAATATGTGATGTTATAATTACAACTTGTGATTTAGCAGACAATAGCGAATTTGTAGACAAACGTCTAATCCTAATTTCATTTAATTGACAGTTGAGCCAGTGCACATCATTAATATTAAATTCCTGACAATATTTGCTCCTTTTTAATTCGACACTTAAAATTAATTTATACATACATACATATGTATGTAAATAAAAAAGAAGCAACAAATACAAATCATATCTTGCATGGGAGTATTTCAGGATTCCATACATTTAATTCATGTCGTTATAGTGGAAAAAGAAAAAGGTGTGAAGATTTATTCTCTTTTTTTTTGAATGTGGTTTATTTATCTTTATACACATACAGGTTGTTATGATTGAATTGAAATTTCAATGGATTTAAATTTTTTTATCATTTTTGTTTAACTACTAGTAGAAGATAAAGATTTTTTTTTATATAAACAGTTACTTCTTTTTCTATAGAATCTAAAGTATTATTTTAGTAGTGGGTTAGTAAACGGTTACAGTTCATGTGCACGGGAGAAAAAACTTGGTTATGGTATGGTCACACGAACCATCTTATGTTCTCTGTAACAATATAATGTTGCGATGAAAAACTTATAGTTGTTTTGATTATTACTAAAATCACGACAATTATTATTTCATCATTAAATGGTTACTACTGTCAGTGCCTCGGTTAATGAGGTAACATTGATGTGGGTTAAGGGACACATAGGCATAACTGGAAATGATGCAGCAGACCAACTAGCTAAAGGGGGATATGCTGTGAATTTCCACAGACCGGAACCCAGAGTAGTGCTGGGTAATTACATAATGCGAGCTAAGGTCCTACAATGGACTCATTAAACCTGACAAGGTGGAGTGAGACCACCTCAAGGCCAAAAAGGTACACGGATACAATATATGTACTCTAAGCTGGATAACTGCATTTGTGACAGGTCATGGAAACTTCAAGTATCATCTAGCCGAGATGAAAATCGAAGTAGATGATACTTGCAAACTGTGCCTGGAGAAGGCTGAGGCGAGAGCGCACATTGTGTGTGAATGTCCGGCACTGGCTAGCACAATACTGAGGTATACCTACTGTATACCGCAGATTTACTTACAAGTCCACTCACAAACACATCCACATTTGCTGATGACAGAGCGTTTTTAAGTATCCACAAACAGCCGGACGTGGCATCACAACTTCAAACCCACAGTGATAACTTGGAGAAATGGCTGCACAAGTGGAAAATAAAGGTCAATGCCTCGAGAGGCTTTCACATAACTTTTACGTCTCACGTGGGGCCATCATATTGCAGCCAAAATTACACAGCTGCAAATTAAAAATACTCAACTTTTCTGATAAATACATATATCTCACTATATTTACTTAATTTATTTTATTAAGACATTTTCTACTTTGCAATGTTATTTCTATGGCTCTAATATTATTATGTTATTTGACTACAACCATGTTTTTTCTTTGTGTGTGTCTTGAGTACTGTAGATAGTATTTAGTTTCTGAATTCAATTTCTCTGCTATAGATAAAAAAATTTAGGTTTAATTCAAATAATATTAAAATTATCAATCTACCACAACTGGAAATATGATGCCTTTTGATATATTATCTGGATTCTTATATATAAATTTTATTTTATTTAAATTATTTTTGAAAATTATATTAAATGATATAAATTTAAAAATGAAAAAAATATTTTATAGAGTTAACGTTTCTTAAATTGATTTTACTTTATTTCTTTAATTTTTGTTTATTCATAAAATTTTTTGGGAATTTAAATATTAATTATTTAATATTATGCTAATTTTGTAATAAAAATGCAATTTATTTGGTGGGGGAAAAACTAGTTCCTATACTTATTTCATTCTTTCCTTCGGCCAGATCCTCAGGAAACCTTTTTGCTAATTTTAGAGAAGCCAAAACTACTCTATCTATACATATGTCTATCTGTCTGTCTGTACTTGTGCTTTTCTTTTGCGTTCGCAGCATGTAAAAACTACAGTATGGATTTGATAAAAATTTTGTGAGGAGGTACCTTAGCATCCTAATTCCAATATAGGATACCCTTTTCATTTCCAATAGAAAGTGGAGAAAAAGAAGTAAAAGTACACAATTTCTGGTTTAAAGCCCAGTACGCAGCTCTACGGACTTTCAGGTTTGATTTGTTTTGCCTTTATTTCTACAAAAGTAAAATTCATCATGTGGTCGTTTGTAGAAATAAAAATCATGTAGTCGTGTTTATAAAAGTTTATTGTATAGTGTACACAATAAAATTATATCAACACAGAAGTGAACAAAAAATATTTTAAAAGTATAAAAACATGAAATGTCATAAATTCCGTTACCGAACAATTGCCTGAACATTAATTTTTATTTTAGTTGAAGAAAAAAGTGTTAGAACATCCCTTTAATAGTTAAAAATTCCGTATAGTTTTCTTTTTAGCTGCGTACTGCCAAACGGTAAGTTGCCTGAAATTTTTCAAACCTTAATTTCAGGCTGTTTTTTTTACACATACTTCTTATGAGAAACTTAAGGTACTGAAATTTTTGGTTTAGAACTACGCACCGTTTAATTTTGAAAGTGGGATATTTTAAATGAAATTGCTAAACAGATGGCGCCAATTAAATAAAATTTGTATTTGTATTTCTACTTTGTGGAATTACAATGTTATTAAAATATTTTAAACACCTCTTACAGAGATTTATTTATAAATTTTAGAATTTTATCCAGGGATGAGTACCTTTATATAAAGTAAATACATAAACCATAACTTAAGCACTATGAAAGTAAGGGCCAATTTTTGACTTCGTATTTATCTTTAAGTTGTAAATATTTAAATATGAAAATTAGTTTTTCACCACGCTTTTAAATGAAACTTAAATGACCACTCTTGAGCATTTAAAGTCTATTTAAGTTTTGGACATAACCATATGTTTTTATCAGCTTGATTTAGTCCATGAATAGCCACCACTGACAGTATTTTTTTTATTATTTTACATAAATTAATTAAAATATATTGATTCTTTTCTATGAAAATATTAATATTACATGTATTTAAATAATTTTCCTGTTTTTATTTAGATTTTAAGTATTTTTTATGTTGTTTGTATTTTTTGTCTGTAAAAACAATGAACTTTTTTTGTTAAACGGCTGTTTTCTGCAAAAGTATCTGCAATTGTTTTGATATTTTGTGGTGCTACCATACTTTTACATTAATTAAGTAAGAACATTTAAATTTAAAGAACATTCGCATTTAAATACAAATTCAAAAACTGGCCCTAAGAGTTTTACAATTTGTGTGGAATATTTTTAAAGTGTAATCGAGCAAAATATTGTCATGACGCCCAAGACGTGACGGGCACAGCTAGTAAGTAATAAAATTCTAAAAAAAAAACACAAAGAGAATTACATATGCTATTAGAATAATATATTTTATTTTATATTATATTATTTTATTTTATCTTATTTTGTGTTATCTTATTTTGCTTTACCTCCCATGATTCTACACTTCGCCGACTTTAAGAAAGTTTTTGACACCACTGACTGCCTTAATGCAAATATAATTCTAATAATTAGAGCGATTTTTTTAATAGGAGCATCAGTCAACAATTCCAAACCATATTTTTAGCGCAATCGCCTACACTAAAGCTAGAAGATAACCATTTTTTAAGAGAGAGCAACATATTATGATAAAAATATATGATTGTAGCAAAAAAATAATATTCTTATAAAAACAATATTATTTTCGTTGTGATATGAAAGTTGGATAGTTCATACAAACCATGATGCATTTTGTGGTTGTATTTAAAATTTATGGACGAATAATAACAAAAACTAGTTTATCATGATCATATTAGATTAAAGCAACTATAAATTGTTCATCGCAACCATCTAAAAGCTGTAAATTTTAATTAAAAGAAGAGGACCATACAATAATTTTTAACGCTGGCACTTCCGACCATTAATTTGTTCTTAAAATATGTGGATAAAAAATATTAGACGAAAGAAGTCAGGTCAGCACAAAAATATAAAAGTTGATATTAAACCAACTACCTGTCCAGAAAAAGCGGCCATTAGTGCTATACATATCAATGTAATTTTAATGCACCCAGCAGAAGTCTGGTACTTGGTGCGTTGGTAGACGCATTCTTTTCACAACCACCATTAGTTTAATGGATATAGGACTTGCGAATGTCAAACATTGAGATTGATAGCTATAAGTTCTTCTAGATAAAATTGGATCGGATTGTGACTAAATTAAATATTTTGTTTACTAAAGAAAAACATAAACAACAAAAAATAAAACTTAAAAAAATATTAAAAATGTATTTATATCTTATTTTCCTTAAAAGAATTCTTTTGTTTATTTAAATAAACTTCTGCGTTGGTTCTAAGTACTTAAATGATTTAAATGCTTTCTATATAAAATGTAATTAAATGTAATAAAAAATCCCCTATTCTGATTTTCTTAATATTTCCCTTTTCCTGTTATAAGCTTTTTTGGCTGCTTTTTAGTTCATCCTTTTATATTAAAATTTTTGCATTTAATAATGTTTTGCTGTTCGCATCACTTTGATGCGAAATGTTTTTAATTTGGTTTTTTAATGGCCAAATCTGTTAAAAGCTATAGCTGGTTTTTAATTATGTATTCATTTTAATCCAATTTTGTTTGCCTTTATTCAGTTTTATAGTTTTAACTAAGTTGTAATAAACTTTATGACATTGCCTGGCTGTAAAACTTAAAACTGCCATAGTGAAAGAAACTATGCTGCTCATGCATTTTGGAGGAAAAAAGAGCTTGTGCTTTTTTACTCTGCTAAATGAGTGTAAGCCAAAAAAATAATCATCTTTTTAGGTCAAAATTTATAAATAATATTCCGAAAATATGTGTGACAATGCAAAGTTTTTATTTAATATACGGAAAAGCTTTATGTAGTTTGTGCTAAATAAACAAAATTGCATTTTGATTTGGCAAAAAAAAAATTTTAGAATAACAAGAATGAAATAAACATTATACTGGGAATCTGTCATAAATAAATACTTAAAATTGTGTAACATATAAATTTAGTTTTTTACTAATTAAAAGCATTTTTAATCGATTAAAATAGGCGAACCATCATCTTAACCAATTGAA
Organism: Phasia obesa; assembly: GCA_949628195.1. Classification (NCBI taxonomy): domain Eukaryota; kingdom Metazoa; phylum Arthropoda; class Insecta; order Diptera; family Tachinidae; genus Phasia; species Phasia obesa. The sequence continues at coordinate 74,740,990 of OX451218.1, forward strand.
GCCGGAGTTCACAAGGGTAGTACATTGGGCATTCAAGAAAGTCTCCACGATATCTACAAGACCCCACATGCAATTTAGAGAAGTGCCTGAAGAAATCTATACTCGTACATATAATAAAACAGTAACCTTTTCTTGTATGTCTGTGTAAGCATCACGTAAAAAAGTACTAAATGGATTTTAATAAATTTTTTTGAGGAGGTACCTTAGTATCCCGGTCCCAATATAGGATAGTTTTTTCCGCAAAAATTTATTTTTTAAAAGAGAAAGTGGAAAAAAAACAATGAAGGTATGAAATTTTACCGATATTTTAAGGCAACTTCTATTTTTGAAAGCGGGATATTTTCAAGGTACTGCATATTTTACAGCGCCTTTTATTTTCGAAAACCTTTTAAAGAGCTTTAGAATAATATTTAGAATTTAAGAATTATAGTATATACATTTTAGAATTTTATGCAGGGGATAACTACACGTGAAGCACTATAAAACTAAGAGTAAAAAATTTGATGTGTATTACTTTCAAAGCAAAATCGAACAAAATATTGTCAGGACACACCTAACGTGTGTAGGCACAGCTAGTAGAGAATAAAGCTCAATAAAAAAATGTACTCTTATCATATTCACACTGCATAAAGACTCCCTAATTGCATAAACAATTAAATTATACCTCAAACTTCTGTGGTAAAATATATTGATTAATTAAATTGTTAAGTACATAACTAGTATAACAATAGTCTGAATTTTTTATTGTTGCATTTTTTAAAATATTTTGATTTTCAAAGACTTCGATATACTAATTTTTTATGTCGAGATAAAGAACAAGAACTAGCATTTTCTTGAAAAATTTTGGCAAATGGGTGGCAATACTTAAAAAATTTAAGTACAAAATTTAGCACATACACTCAATGTTAAACACTTGTTATACCCTTCATTACGTGTATAATTTCTACAATATTAATTTTCGACCCACAGTGTGCCAACTGGTAACCAGGAGCAGTCAAAAGACTCAAATTTTTTTTATTGATTTCTTGCTTTTGTCTGAACATTCTAATACAGTTTAAATTGCAGCAAGATCCTAATTTTTACAAAGAAAGTTTTACAAAAAATTTAAAAAAGAATTACCAAAAAATTTCAAAACAATTTTTACAAAGATTTTCCAAAAAAAATTTTCAAGAAAATTTTCAAAATAATTTTACCAAAAACATTTAACTAAAAATTTTAAAAGAATTTTTAAAAAAATTAAAAAAAAAAAATACAAAAACATTTTTAAAAGCATTTTTTACTATAAACTTTAAAATAAATTTCTAAATATTTTCCAAAAATTGCAAAAAAAAATTTTTATAAAATTTTTAGAAAATTTTTGGAATTTTTACAAAAAATTTTCAAAAAAATTTTACGCAAAATTATCAATATTTTTTTTTAATTTTAAAAATTTCTCAATTTAATTATTACAAAAACGTGACCACAACTTCGCCAGCGCCCTTTAAATAAACTAATACTAAATAAACTAAAAAAAATTTGAATTTGCTTTATTACTTTTATTTCTATGACATAAAAAGTGCTCAAAGTACAAACATGTACTCATTTCTCCACCTCACTGTACATACTTATAATTAAAAGCCTATTTCAAAAATATTCGATTTCATATGGTTAAAAGACCTGGGTCATCTTTAACTATCTATAAAGTCATCTTAAAGTTGTAAACAATTTTATCTGATCATATTCAATCATTGCCCTTTTTTTATTATTTACCTTTTTATTCTAACTTTCTTTTCTAGATTTAGGTCGCAATATTATTTAAAAAATTTTTTTTTTAATTTTTTACTTGAAACAAAAAAAAAAACAATCTGTAATTGTTCAAAAATAGAGGCTGGTTGTTTGGCATTATTCTGTTGGTTTAGTTTGAACTTAAAATATACATTTCGAACGGGGGAAAAAGAGCAATACAAATATGTTTATGGTTCGAAAATGATTATTGCAGTTATAGTTTTATTTTTTGTTTCCTTTCATAGTTTCAAATATTTTGACTTGTACAATATTTTTCATAAAAGTTTTTGCTTGTATTTTTGTCATCTTTTGTCAAGGTTGCTGATATTTATTATTTTTTATATATGTGACCCGGCCTATGAAAAGGTGGCTTATGACTCAAAAAAAAATTTTTCCACTTTTTTTTTTGGTTTCGATAGTTTTTGAGACGCTCTTTCACGTGGTGAAAACTAGAAAGTCCTAACTTGCTTAGAAGTGTTGTAAAAATGTAAAGAAGGAAGAGGACAAATGAAAGAAAAACAGAATTTTATTAAAACATTATTTTCTTCGTTATCTGTAATAGACAACTCCACTGTAAAAATATTTTCATCCACTTCCATTTGATATTCGGCTTGTAACAATGCTTGTAGTTCGGCATCGTAATTGATACCAACATCATCGAAAGAATCATCATCATTCTCTTCGAAATATGTTTGAAAAACCTCGCTAAATTCTTCTTCGGCAGACATTATTTACAAGTGAAACACGTCAGGTTTCTGGAATATTTTTGTAAAGCAGATGTTAAACAATTAAAACAATTAAAACAATTAAAAAAGATGTTAAACAAAATTGAAAATATTCAAATATTCAAATATTAGTTATGGTAAGACAACGTCGATTTGGGAATTTTTTTAGGGATAAAATCCCCAAAAACCTGACAACGCTGGGTCAAAACAGGTTTTTGTTTTGCATTAAAAAAAACATCGCTCTTTATATACACACACGAACTTATTTCATTTATGCTCTTTTGCATTTTTTGGTTGCCTTTTGGGCATGATTGTTCATAATGCAAAAGAAAAACTACTAAGAAACTGACGAAATGCACTGTTTATCTTTAACAGCTAATTTGTCGAAATTTTGTTTTTGAGTCATAAGCCACCTTTTCATAGACCGGGTCACATATGTATGTATATGTTTTGTGGAACAAAATTAACGTGAGTACCTGCCTACTCGGCCTAAACTCACGGTGTTCTTACCACCGAGTGAAACTTAGGCGTAGACTAGCGCCCCCATTATGTAGTATAACAACACTTTACGATTGCCACCAATCGCTTTTTGTGTGTGATACAGTCACAATGAGTAGCAATTTATATAATATGTCAAGCCTTTTCAAGGCAAGCCTAGATCCACATTATAACCTCTTGCTTAGGGGTTTGGAGACTATCCAAACTCCGTCTGTTGAGAGTGAAACAGCACACTTGATCGACCTTGCACCTTACCTACATAAATCGATCTTAAACCACAACCACCACGTGTACCCCCGAAGGGGACCTCACCAATAACCGGTCACAGAGAGGATAGGCTCTCTGTGGGGCCACCGATTCCCGTGGTACCAGTCCTTTGGGCACTGGTCGGGCCTCGAAGAGGACCCGCAATGTTTATCGCAGACTTTTTCTTCCAGATTTAGGCTTTAGGAACCCTATTTTCGCTGAGTGAACCGCGTCAAAGCATTTGCCACTCCTGCAGTGACAATTGGAACCCCCGGGGGATGTATATGTTTTGTGGTGTTAACACCAATAGCCCTTAACTACTAAGCTGTTGTTCTTTAGCATGTTGCTTTTGATATTATTTGTAACGACACGTTTCGCTGGGTACTGTGGTAGGCTCAGCTGAGTCCAGGGTCGTTGGTAGAAACAATGGAAGGCCTTATCCTTTATTTTCAATTATTTTAAAACGAGTAAGATTCCAACAGTAAACTAATCATTGTAAATTTAAATTTAGTTAAAAAATATATAAACTGTGAAAATTTATTCGAAAGAATAAGTTTTCGCTATCAGAGCTTTTCTAAATGTAAATAATAAATGTTGCAAGTGAGCGGAAATAAGTAAGATCTATGCAAATCTAGATCTTGCCAAAACTATATATGTATTTAAAGCACAAAATGCGTTTGTTTGTATGTGTGTTTTTTGGTCGGAAAATTATAGCTGCCTACACCAGTGGACCGATCTTTCTGAAATTTTCACAGTTTGTTACTAGATATACGGTTGGTAAAATAGATCACTAAATTTTATATACGATGTGGACGTGGCACCTCCCATATAAAGTGTTGCTTTGCAAAAGTATCCCCTATATTAAAATACACAGTTTAGAAAATGATAGACTGAATAGTGGGCGTGGTACCTCCCATACAAAGTGAAAAATTATTATCGTGTTTCTGGCAAAATAAAATAGTTAGAGCCTTAAAGCTTTGCACGAGTAACTTCTATGCTAATGCGCATAGTCTACCAAAATACAGAATTAATTGGTATAGTGCGCGTGGTACCTCCCCTACAAAGTGGAAAATTATTATCCTGTATCTAGAGAACTACACAGGTAGCTCCTTGGAATTTCGCACCAGTGACCATCATATTAACGTACATATTTTGGCTAAACACAGACTGAACTAGAATAGTGGGCATGGTACCCTTCATGCAAACTGCAAAATTATTATCGTGCTCCTACCGAACTACAATAGGTAGAGTCTTGAAACTTTGCATAAGTAACCCTCAAAGTAGTGTGCATATTCAAGCAAAATACAGATTGGATTTGGACAGTAGGCATGGTTCCTCCCATATTAAGTGAAAATTTATTGTCGTGAACCTAGAGAACTACAATAGGTAGAGTCTTGAGACTTTGCACAAGTAACCCTCAGAATAATTTGCATTGTCTGGATTAGATAGTGAAAGTGGTACCTCCCATAAAAACTAAAAAATAATTATCAAGGTTATGAGTATAGTCTACCAAAAACAGATTGGATGAAAACAGTAGGCATCGTGCCTTGCATATAAACTAAAGTATTTCCGATGTGAGAATATCGTGCTTTATCAAGTTAAAGGATAGTCATACTCTTCTTCCAAGTGTTCATTGTAGTTTTCTGGGAATGGGTGTAGCGAAGCCCACCGGTGGAAGTTAGTTAACTTAAAAAATATTGCTTTTATTATTTCAAACATAAAGTTATTTACAATCTGAGTGCTTTATGGCTAAAAATCCAAATTTATACAACCAACTTAAAAGTGTGTTTTTTTATATGTCTATAAAAATAATTAAATAATTATGATACAAAGAGTAGGAAAAAATTTATTAATTAATGAAAAATGTCGAAATAAATCATTGTTTTGCGCAATCAAATTATATTCTTTTTATTTTAAATTGTCAAAGAGCCACATAATTCTGATAATGACTTTTAATTAAATAAAAAACTAAGGAAGTTGAATTGTTTGCTGTTTTTTACAAATTAGTGAATTTAAATAAAAACCTAAGTAATTGTCACATTTGAATTTTTTTATATATTATATGTCGTGTTCCTGTCTTTTTTAATTACGTTTTCCTCATACGTAGATTGCATTACTATACCTAACACTACTCAAAATAAAAAAAGGTAGAGACTTAAAATAATAATACATTCTACATTCGTATTGTAGTTTGAGCGTAATAGAGTAGTGGTTATTATAAAAAAAATTGTAAATAATTAAACACAACAACAGAAACTCTAAAGGTAGAAAAAATTACTTACCTCCAGTCTTCACTTTTATTTATATTTTTATTTCTCTCTGTCTACATGTTTTTTTAACTGTCTGCAAACAGTATGCAACGCTTAAGTGTGTGCACTTGTTAAGTACTTCACATGCTCAACATGCAAACATTTTCACTCATATTTAAACTCACCGGAATTATTTTTGTTTTCAAGTTTACTTATATACATATGTCTGTATGTCGTTGGGTCTATATGTTTGCATTTGCTGATGTGCTTAACATATAGTGCTATAATTAGGGAAATTTTCTACCATGAGGTTCTGAGATTAAAGGTATAGGAAGTTATAAAATTTGATAACATGTGGGCGTGGTCTCTGGGTAGATTTCTTGTTTCAATTTCTTTCATTTTTTTGAATTTTGAATAAGTTTTAAAAGGAGAGGAAAGTGAAAATAAATCCTTAAGCTTACATAACTTCAGCAGTTTTGGTATTATTTGGGACTGGGACAACTGAAAGTTTTTTTTTTTCTTAGGCAGTTTGTTATCAAAATATGCACCACACAAGGCATGTGTTTCATTGAAGTATCGTCACTTAATTCTAAATAAAAAATTGTTCACCGATTTTAGCGAGCTGTGGCTTATTTTGTTTCGAACATATATAATTAGTAGCTGTGCCCGCCACGTCGCACATAGGGGTATTTTGCCAATCTAGCCGGTCATTACTTTTTTTTTAGCTTATATTGGCTCTAAAAATGTACTGAGTGCCCATAGGTTAATGAAACTTTGCAGAAAAATCTGTCAAAGCTATAAAATAGCAAAAATCGGATCAAGGACAAAAAAGTTCCCCTTGGAAGAACTAATCCTACCTCTGAAAAATGCAAGTTTTTTTATGTTCCCGTCATTTTGTTTAGCAATTACAACTTTTAAGGTCAAAGAATGTTCGAAAACTTAAAGTTGGACTCAAGAGATTCTTAAATGCCATTTTTAGCCCCGCCTCTTTCGTTGGAGGTGAAATAAAAAATTATTTGAAAAAATAATGAAATTATTAAAAGAAATAGATTACATACATAAAACTAAATTTTTATGGGCAGGGGGAGGTATTCCTCCAATCCCACTCCCAAAACGACCCTGTGAAAAAAATTTTTTTTTTTATTTTTTTGCCAATTTCATAAAAATATTCATTTTTAAGCTTTCCAATGCCTAACCAATCCCCGCCTCCCAAGAATATTATTAAAAAATATTTATGTAATTTGTTACTTAATAGTATATTATTTATCGGAAAATAATTAATTTATTCATAGTAATAACTTATTTATGATTGTAACGATAAATTTTATTTAAAATTATAACAATTAATTTATTTAAAAAAACTTCTCCTTTGCACTAAGATGATGATGAGTGCCAGGGTTCTTCTTCGTCTGATTCTTCAAAGACCTCTTCCGAATCTGAATCCTTTTCAGTATTAAGTACAGGTGGAAGCATATAAGAAATAAATAGTGACCACTTTATATTACTTCAATAATAACCTTCGGTATATGAAATCAAACTCAATTCCAGTTATTTCTGCAGCTAATTCAAGATTGGAAAAAAATCTTCTGCTGTTACCATCGTTGGTGTTTCCAAATCCAGCTTTCGGTACACCCACTATTAGCCCTAATTTACTTCAAAATTTTTCTTGGATATTTTTTTCCCTCGCGTTAACAATGGCTTTGTTCGCATCAGATTTTATTTGCCATTTTTTCACTGTCAGTTTATATGACAGGTGTAGTATGCTCTCTTAATAGGCAAATTCTGGCGTGTAAAGTAGATAGTCCGAAAGAAAGGGCATCTACGTCTATATCTCTTTTGATATTTAAATTGTTTTTTGTACAGGTAATAACAGTGTTAGATGTAATGATCTAAATAAAAAACATCTACCTTCAGTTACTAAAAACCAAAACATTTTATGAATTTACAAGGGTTTCTTACTCGTATTTACCTATCCACGATAAGGAAAAACATAAAAAGGTGAAATTTTCAAAAAATCGAAAAAAATGGCGCAAAAACGCACAACGTTTTATTTTTACAGCATAAAATTAGACATCGTAAATTTTGTACTGATCAGTTTTCAAAGAAAAACATCGATACAAAGTCTTTATTGGTCTAGCCACCAAAAAATATAATGCAAAACTCTAAAAATCGTTTAAAGTCAATAAAAACGTATGCGATTTATTCAACTTTCCTGATTTTAACAGTGTCTCAAAACAACAAATCTCAAGCAAAAGCCTTGAAAATTCACTATACGATGCAGAATTTTGTTGTCTGTCGAGCTGCGTACTTGAATTTTTACATTTCTCAAAATTAATTTATGCCCTAATGTCCGGCGAGATTGGCAAAATACCCCTTTGTGCGTCGTGGGCATCCTGATAATATTTTGCTCGATTTTGCTTTGAAAGTATTCCACACCAATTGTAAGACTCTTACTTTTATAGTGCTTCAGTTATGTTTTATATGTTTACTTTATATAAAGGTACCCATCCCTGAATAAAATTCTAATGTGCAGTTTCTCTATTATAGGCTAGCGGCTCGTCTAAAAAATTTGTATAGGAATCACTCAAAAAATTGAGTGCTTTTCATACAAATTTTCCAGACGAGCCGCTCGCCTGTAATACAAAAATTTATAAAAAAATTCTAGAAATTATTTTAAAGCTCTGTAAAAGGTGTTTAAAATATTTTAATAACATTGTAATTCCACAAAGGAAAAATACAAATCAATTGTAAATTGTATTTACTTGGCGCAATAGTTTTTAAAATATCCCAGTTTTAAACCGAAAATTTCACTGCATTTTCTATACTCTTTTGAAAATGAAATATTTTTGCAAAAAAAGGTATACTATATTGGAATAAGTATACTTAGGTGCCTCCTCACAATATTTTAGACTTTAAAAAAATTTGGTATCCTGATTCCAATAAATTATATTATTCCGCAAAAATATCTTGTTTCCAGGATTTGATTGACTAATTACATATCCACAAAAATTTCATAATTAAAATATTTTCGACTTTGCTTTAAAAAAAAACAAATTTTCACATTGTTTTACAAAATGTTTGCTTGTAAGGTTTTAATGGAAAATTATTAGTTTTTTAATTGTTAGATATGGGTAAAGCACCAAGTTGTTCGGGAGAGGAAATAGAGTTTATTAATAAACTGGAAAAGATATTTATGATACTGTATTGAAGAACACACTTGTTCTCGTTTTATAAAAGATTTATTCTATGACTAATCTAGTAGAAAAGACATTGGTTTAAATTTGGCGATAATATATTTATATTTTAAATATTAGAATACAATTAAAATTATATTCAAGCTTAATTTATTGAGCTAAATAACGAAGTGCTTAGCCTGTTAATTTATACCTCTGGTTTCTTTAGTGTCTTTAGTGGGAATATGTACCCACAACACCCAGAATAAGGGGCACTTACGATAATATAATTCTCGAAAAAACTGATATAAATTACAATAATAGATGTTACAGCTAAAATAGATTGCTTAAAAAATTTCAAAAAGGGACTGCAATCTTTGGGCAATTGCACATGAAACTTCCCATCAAAAGCCTGCTGATATGATATAAAAATGGTGTGTGTTCATTTGCATTTGTAGAGTATGAGCAATTTGTGAAAAAAGATGAAACAAATAACACAGAATTCTAAGATCTGGATAACAGGAAACTAAACTTAAGCGTATGAAAGCTCACATGAAAATAAAAGAAAATAAAGCACTGAAGTAGTAGCACGTTGAACTAGCAACAATAACAAAATAATAGAAAAGGCATTAATTGTAGTGACAATGAAAGAATTTTTTTTTATTACAGAGAAATTGCATTTTATATGATTTAACTTTTAAAATTTTTTTATATTAAAACATATCGTCACCTGGAGTGCTTGCTACTGACGCGATTTCTTTTTGAATTTCAATGTCAATAATAAAGTAAATAATTTTTTAATGATATGAAAGTAATATTGTTGATAAAAATAACTTTCGTCGTTTTGAAAGAGAATTTAATTTTCTCAATAAATTTTTGTGTAATCAATACATTATGAGTTTTAATAATCTATTAAAACATAATCCTAAAAGATTTTGGACTTTTGTTAATTTTAAAAGAAAAAACTCTTATATACCAGTTCGAGTGGTGTATAATAATTTAATATCGAACTCTTTGCAAGATTCATTAATTCTTTTTGCTTCATACTTTAAATCTAATTTTGCTGACGTCTCTTTACCTTCTAATAATTTTTATATTAATGTAATGAACTCCTTTCTAGATTTTGGTTCACTTCATATTTCTGATGAAGATGTAATTAATGGTATTTTTAAACTTTCTGCTTCATTTAAATGTGATAATGATGGATTTTCGGCATTTTTATTAAAGAAATGTTTTTCATCACTTTGTTCACCTTTAAAAATAATTTTCAATAAATCTTTTAGTAGTGGTTATGTTATTAATAAATGGAAATATTCTACTATTTTTGTTGTTTTTAAATCAGGGAAAAGAGACGATGTCTGCAATTATAGGCCCATCTCTAAACTTACCAATATAGCAAAAATTTTAGAACATATGGTGTTTGATAAATTATTCTTTTCTTTTAAAAAGCATATATCTATTTCTCAACATGGTTTTATGTCTGGTAGGTCGATCACGACTAATTTAGCAGTATTTACGAGATTTTAAATTCGTAATTTTGAGAACAACGTTCAAGTTGATACAATTTACACAGATTTTGCAAAGGCATTTGACCGTGTACCACATAAACTTCTTTTAACTAAGTTATCTTAACTTGGCATTCATTCTAGCATGCTATCTTGGTTTAGACATTACTTGTCTCAAAGAATTTCTGTAGTTTCTGTTAGTGAAGTCCTTTCGCAACCTTTTGTTCCATTTTCTGGTATCTCTCAAGGTAGTATTTTAGGGCCCTTGCTATTTAATATTTTCATTAATGACGTTAGTCTTTGTATTAAATATTCAAATTTTTTACTTTATGCTGATGATTTAAAAATTTTCAAATCGATTTCTAGTCTTAATGATTGTAAAAATTTTCAAGAGGATTTAGATAGATTGTCTTTCTGGTCTGAGTGTAATGGCCTATCTTTTAATTTAAATAAATGTTTTTTTATGACTTTTCATAGATGTCGCAATACTATTATCACCAAATATATTTTAAGTGGAAATACTTTATCTTCCGTCGATGAAATTGTGGATTTAGGTGTAATGATTGATAGAAAATTATTATTCAATAACCATTTATATTATATAAATGTTAAGTTCAATGTTAAGTTTTATTTGTCGTAATTCTGTTAATCTGTTTGATCATTACACTAAGAAAATACTGTAAGATCCAGATTAGACTATGCCTCGTTTATTTGGAGCCCCAGTTCCCAAATTAATACGCATCGTGTTGAGCAAATAAAACAAAAATTTATAAAATATGCTCTTTTGTTTTTAAATTTTTCTAATTTATTACCTTCAATTCCAATTCCTTCTTATGCGGATAAATGTGAATTAATTTCATTAAAAACTCTTGAAACAAGAGGCAATATTTCATCAATTACTTTTTTATACAATCTTGTCAATGGTTTAATAGATTGTCCTGATTTACTACATGATATTAAACTGTATGTTCCTTCTAGATCTCTAAGAAACAACAATTACCTTTTCAAGATAGATATTCATAGAACATCATATGCTATCAATGAACCTTTGAATAGATCCATGATATTATACAATAAATTTTCAAATAATTTAGATATAAGTATTTCTTTCAATGAATTTAAAAATATTTTAAGTAATTTATTGAAATAATATAATTATTTTTAGATTTTTAAAGAAAGATCATTATGATATTTGCTATCAAGGATAATAGATATCATGATCCTTGATACCAGATATCACAGTGGCTTTTTGTTTTCTTGCTTGTCCATGATAGAGACATAGACCATGAACTACATAATTCTACTCACTGCAGGCATTGCTTAATTATTGCTGCAGCTCATGTTAAGTAGAAATTTAGTATTTAGTGGATTCCTTAGGGTGAAAAAAGTCTAGCTAGCTTTCTCAAACTGTTTAAGTTAAACTTTTTAGCCGACTCATTAAAGGATTTTAAACAGTAAGTAATTTGTATATAGTTTATTAAAAATATCTAAAGCAATTAGATATAGTAGAGCATTTAGTGCCTCTAAAGTACTAGTATGTTAGCATCCGGAAATATTTTCAAATATTTGAATCCCGTATAGTGGGTCATAAACACATTTCCTGTTTGTAGCTGCCTACCACACTAACGATCTATATGTTAGTAATGGAAAATAATATGAACAACCATGAAATATTAATTTTTTTGTCTACCATTGCCTGGACAATTAATTAATTAAATAAGTTTATTTTCTCGTTATGTAACTTTCTTTAGGTGTTTAACAACAAGTGAAAAAAAGTGAGTCTGTATAAATAAAAGTGGCGTAGGCACCAGAATAGAGATCGTACGTAAAAATACCATCCCTTTTGCACCAGCGCAATTCAGTTGAGTATGTAGCGGAATCTGTTGGGCTTGATGTTGTAGTCGCTGTATTTGTTATGTAAATTGATGTATTGCGATAAACCTTTTTGTTTGTTTTCTTTGCTTGTTTCTGGGGAGCTCTGCTTTTGGGGTCGGTGAATCCCGCGAAATATATTTTCACATTGAGTTTAAGCTCGGTAAGCTGCGGCAATTTTTCCGCATAAAATAAACAAGAAAAAAAAACCATTTATTGGGGTTTGAATTAGGGGGGAGAACAAGCTTAACAATTGGGCGGGAAATAGTGCGAGTGTAACTTGAGAATCCTGACCTGAATAGACCCTTTAACACGACCTAATCTTTATAAATTTGGGGGTTAATTTCTATGCAAGCGGCTAACAAGTCACCGACCACAAAAATCCTTTCTGGAAATTTCCACTTAATTCGTTTGTAATGTTCCTTCAAATATTAAACTTTGCACCTTCAGGAAAAATGTTTCCACCTTCAGGCAAACTATCCTTAAGCCCCAACTACAGAAAAATGACCGGGGATTAAAGGAACTAAAACAGTTGGGCTGTCAATTATTGCGGATAAGGGTCTGGAGTTTAACCAATATTTTTTCAAGTTCGAGGTAACTAAGTAAACTTCTGTGCATTAGAAACTCGTTTTAAAAGGCCCTGGAAACTCTTAACCCCTGCTTCCCATAGACCAACTATATGAGGAGCGCCAGCGGGTATAAAATGTCACTGCAAAGGCTCTTCTTCCTAATTAATTTTTGTATCATTAAGGATACAATAAATACAATTTTATGAATAGAATAAAGTTTTTAACTGTAACATAAAACTCATACAAATTAGTACCTCTGACTTTTTATGGTAACGTAATGAGTTTGCTTAACATTTTGTTTGCAATTTTTTATTGTTGCATTGTTCAAATATTTTTTCTCTACAAACTGCTACATTGCTTTTCTTTACTTAGACATTAGTGCTTGCTGCCTGCACTGTAGGCATGTTTATTTGTTGTTTTATTTCTACTTCCTTAGTAAAAAAATTTAACAAAATATTTATATAGAAATAAGCTTTCTGCATTTACTTACATTTTTTAGGGTTGTTGTTGTTTTATTATATAAAATTTTAAATTTATTGGACACTTTAAGGAAATTATTAAGGATTTTAAATTACTCAATTAACTCGAATTAATCGGGCATATTTTAAAAAATTGTATCCAATGAGAAAAGGCAACATACAAAATTAATTAATAATATATTTTATTAATGGGAACTTATAGATGATTTTTAAAAACAGTTTTATTGATTTGTTTATTTCGGTTAGAAAATTATTTTCATTTGACATTTTTATTTCTTCCTCCAATATGCAAAAAAAATTGTGAGAATAAATAAGATGAACTATAGCTTTTCGATAAAATATGAATTATGTGCCCCAATCTGGGGGTTGTAGGTTCCATTCCCTAAAAGTGTTTCACTACAACGAGTGACGGCCTTCGTTAGTATACTCGATAATTAAGTTTGAATTTAATTTGCAATTGTATTGCTATTTTAATATGAAGTATTGCGACAAAAACATGAATTATTTTATAAACAACTAGTTGTGCCCGCCACGGCGTGGGCGTTCTGACAATATTTTGCTCGATTTAGCTTTGAAAGTATTCCACACCAATTGCAAGACTCTTACTTTTATAGTGCAATTATGGTTTATTTATTTACCTTAAATAAGGTACCCATCCCTGGATAATATTCAAAAAATTTTAAAAAATTTTGTAAAACTTATTGTAAGGCTCTGTAAAAGGTGTTTAAAATATATTAATTATATTGTAATTTCACAAAGTAAAAATATAAATCAAATAAAAATTTTATTCAATTGGCTATTGACAGTAAGTAATTAATATTTTGTTATTAATATAAAACAGAGCCATCTGCTGCGTAACAGCGCCATCTGTTCCGTAACAGTATTTAAAATATCCTGCTTTCAAAAATAAAAGATTCCTTAAAGTATGCAGTACCTTTAAATCGGCAAAAAAAAAATCGGCTTACTTTAACTGCTTTTTCTCTTTATTAACTCTCAGAAATAAGGTATTTTTCCGGAAAAAAAAAGTATTCTATATTGGAATAAGAATACTAAGATACCTCCCCATAAAAATTTATTAAAATCCATTCAAATACGTATTTTCCTTACATAAAAGTGCCTGGGTACCTTGGATAAAATTCTAAAATTTATATAAACTTCTAAAAATTATTGCAAACCTCTGTTAGAGGTGTTTAAAATATTTTAATAACAATGTAATTCCACAAAGTAAAAATACAAATAAAATACCAATTTTATTCAATTGGCTCCATCTTTCTAAAATAAAAGGTGCGCAACTGCGTTTAAAATATTCTAGTTTTAAACCGGTATCTCTTCACAAAATTTTGTTAAAATCCATTCTGTAGTTTTTACGTAATGCGAAAAAAGCACAGAAGTAGAAACTATTAAAGATTATAATTGGCGGTATACTTCAATTCTGTTTTCGTAAAGTATTATAGACACTTCTGTATTAAGAAATAACAAATTTGTATTACAACCTTATTTAGCCTGTATGCAAATTGACGCCATGAAAAATCGACAAAGAAATAATTAAAACTAATTCTGTTTTTACACGGTAGATTGGTTCCAGAAAAATCCGTGTAAAAAAACTGTGTAAAAAAAGACATTGATCATATACAAAAATGTTTGATTGGTTCCTTATCTCTAAAACCTATTAAAATGAGTGAAAAACGAGAAATTTTTAAGAACAAGAAATCATGTTTATTTTTACACACATATGCATGTACATTTAATGTGTATTTGCATATTTAGTGTATCATGAAGACTAAATAGATAGTTTCGTTCTAGAAATCAACGATTGCCTAATTGAATTTAAATTTTTTTATAGTTCTTACTGTAGCTTTGCTTAAACCGAACATTTTGCCAAAAAATGTTGAGCCTTCTCCATTTCGAAGGCGATCTAATATTTCAATTTTGTTTTCTAAACAAATGGCTTTACGTTGTAGTTTTTTATTTGTAGTTTTCGTCGTCTTCTTTTAGAGATGCATTGAAAGTTCACAAAATATTAACACATTTCAATGGCTCTAACAAGTAAAAAGAATTCCTCTATGTTTTTGATATAAAAATATTTCGCAAAACTTAAATTTTACAAATAAAATCGAATCCCAAAGGATTTTTAATCGTGCTAAATGGAATAAAATCGTGTAAAAAAATATTTTTTTATTTATAAACCGTGTTAAATCAAAACCGTGTAAAAAGAGACCGTGTAAAAACAGAATTGGGTGTACTTTAAAAAACAATAAAAATTAGCAAAAAAAATATAAATAAATTTTCGGTAATTTTGATTATATTTTTCTTAATAAATTATAAACATAATAAAGTGACAGTAGGGAAACAGACCTTTTTATAAAATATAAAAAATCGCGCGGTTTTTTATATTTTTAATTGTAATAAATCATGAATGTTAATAATTCTGTAGTTTTAGGTAAATTGCGTAACTACTTATTATTAATGTAAAATTTTTAAGACATAACCGTTATTTTTGCACTATTATTGAAGAATTTATTCATAATAAAAAATTGATCAATAATGCGTAATATTTTATTAAAACATTTTGGATAATTTTCCATTGTGAAAAATCGCCCATAATATAAAAATGAATAATATTCGAAAAAGACGAAAAAGCACACAACAGTCTTGGGTTAATTTTCATATAAAATACTACCCATTTCTGTATGCTGATTTCTGAAGTAATTTTTCATTATTGCTTTTGAGCCATTTTTCATAGGGTAATTTTTTTGCAGCACCTTATTTACAATGAATGTAAATCAACTAAACTTTTTTATTTTGAGTTCCTATGCTTGAGCAACTCTTAATACGTCTTAGTGCCTTATCTTTTTATCTAAGGGCTCCTTAATGCCTTCATTATAATTTAGAACGAATGGTCACCGTGGTTACTAAAAAGATGCTCTGGCGTATGCATAATATAGGATTAAGCAAGCAAATAAATAACAATTATATGAGTATCTATTGGTGTGATGAAAAAATATCATAGGTACATACATACATTACTTATTTATTTTTTGGATATTTAACTGAAAAGAATTGTATTATTTGATAAGTGTGTGATCTCAAAAGTTATTATATAAAACAATTTATTGCTCTTATAAGCAACATTTTTCAATGTTTTATTTGAAGGCAAGAAAGAAATCTAAATCGTTTTAATTATTCAGTACATATATTTTATAATAAAAAAATCTAAGAAAATTAATATACAAATAATGTTGTTCTCATTTTAAAATTTGTTTTGTAACCTTCGTATGTGACCCCTTATTACATATTTCTTAATAATATTTGCATATTTACAATAAAAATTTTTTGTTGTCTTTTTTAGTTTCTATTGTTAAAAAATAAGTATGTGTGTTTTTTATCAACCCACAACAGTGTTGGGATCTGACAATGTTGAAATTGTACCGCTCCAGTGATTAAATTGTACCAAATCAATATAAATTGTACCAAATTTGGCATTAAGTATAAAAAACATAACATGTAGCTCGGCATCACAAGTAGCTAGGCATTAAAATATGAAAAATAAAAACTTTTATATTTTAAAGTAATTATATTTGACCTTAATTCCTTGTATTGCTAATTTACTAGCAATTATTTTATTATGCAGATATTTTATAAGCAAAAGGCTTGCTTATACGCAGTCTTGGCGAGCCATTGTTTTGTTTTCACATGAACAAATCGTCGACTGAATAGGGAACAAAAATTTGATAAATTTCTTCTAAGTGGAATAAAAGTATCGATGTTGCATGTTCCGACTAAATATTATTTTCTGTTTGTCGTCAATTTTGGTTTAATGCTTACAGCACAGCAAATAGGATTTCCACGCTTGATCAAAAGATTGCGTTCTCTAAAATTTAAACTTTCATACTAAAAACAACATTTGATGGCACTCATCATCGTTGTGTTATGTTCTAAATATGCTGTTTGAACAAGAACTTGACATCGACACCGATGCTCTTTACTAGAGGTTTTAATATGCGCACATAAAATTGTTCAATGGTTGAACAAAACCATGGCTCGTCAAGACGTAATGTTATGAACTTGCATCCAGCAAGTACTTGAAACTCCACCTAACCGTAATACCGGATTTATTTTTCAAAATATTTGAAGAGTCGTCTAATTACCAAAAAATACGATTTGTCACTAGAAAAAATGGAAAAATGTATCAGCCAAATACTGCCGGACACTAATTGAGGCGATGCAAAAACGTTTAAATGCTGTAGTTCAGCAAAAAGGCCTTGCAAACTAAATTACATATTACCTATGCTATCAAAGTAAATAATAAAAATCCTGAACATACCGCTGCCTTTACACATGCAATTAATTGCATACAAGTTTTGAATAGGTATTATCTACAAAAATGGCGGGGAAATATTAAAAATCTTGCAATTTTATGCACGTTTACACAAACTTTTTAGACTTAAGATATGAGTAATTATTGATAGTTCAATTATATTGAAGATACAATAAATAAAACTTGCGAAAAAAAAAACGTTTACACATGCAATTGAAAAGTTTATTTTAAAAATGTCGTCGAAGAGAAAGGTTGCGAAAATCAAAAGCCCCCAACCAAAAGGAGTGGTTAAAATGAAAATGCATTGGTTTGCTAAATATTTAGCAAAGTGACACAAACCTACATTGATGAAAACTGGTATGCTACTGATTTAAAATTTTTACATGTTTTGTTCTCTTTGTGAGATTCTGGTTGAGATTGTGTATGTGCTCACAGATCTTTAGGGGTTTGCGTGGGGCCTCTTGCTCAAATGTTTGCTTTATTTACATATGTACATATGTATTTATAAACCAAGATACCAACTGCATTACATTTGTAAATTTGTATGAAAACAGTAGTCATCAATAAATATTCATTGTTTTTTTATGAAATCAAAGTCCTAAAATAACACCAACTGTCGTTTTAGTGAATATTTGAAGAAAAAAGATTAGTATTATTTTTAAATACCCAAAAAAAAATATGTTAAAACTGTAACTATTTTTTATCCATTTAATACTGCTTTTTTAAATAAAACTTTTCTGGTAACTCTGTTTATTTTATGATACTTAACTTTCAAGAATTGCAAAAATATCACTTGTAGGAAAAATGCCTCGCTAATTTAGCTACAATTTCGAAAAATGTGAGTGTGTTAGTAAAAAACTGAGAGTGTATTGTGTTTTTTGAACTTGCTCTTGCATATCTACCTAGGTAAATCAAGAATGTTGCACTTTTGTACTATACAGGGTTGGAAAACTATATAATTAGAAATGTTTGATATCGTAAGAAAAAGTACGAAAAAATTTTGATTAAATAAAAAAAATTTATTTTACATGAAATTGTACCAAAAAAGCATGAAGTGTACCAGTGTACTAGTCATGTACCGAATGTACCAAATTTGGTACAATTGTACCACAAATCCCAACACTGACCCACAATAAGGAGAATTAAAAAGATGTGTAAAGCCGGCACAAAATTCTAAACACAAATATTGGCTTAGAAATGAGTACAAGGCTATTAAGAGCTAAAGAGAGCACGACATTAATAATAAAAAATTATGATTGTATCCACCTGAAAACATCACAAAGTAAATTGGTCATATAACATGAACACATAAAAGCACAAGGCTAAAACCTACTTTCAAACACTAGAGGGTATTTGCAATGTTTAAAACAAACATATATTTACAAAAGAGATAAGAGAGAAAATTGTAGTTGAAACAAAGAGGAAGCAAAAGGGCAAATTTGGACAGGTGTTTGTTAAAGAGAATATAAATTAAAAATATAAAAATAAAGCTTAGAAGAAAAATTTTGTAAAATTTATTTGCATTTCTATTATGCTTTCTATTCACTTTCAAAGGATCTTGATTAGAGGAGATTTATCCAAAAATTTTAAATGTTTCTTCAAAAGGTTGAATAAAGATGTTGTAATGGAATTCAAATGGCAGATTTTAGTTGTTTTATTATTACTAGCTGTTGCCGCCACGTCGTGGGCGTCCTGGCAATATATTGCTCGATTTTGCTTTGAAAGTATTCCACACCAATTGTAAGAAAACAATGTAATTCCACTAAGTAAAAATACAAATCAAGTACAAATTGTATTTAATTGGCGCCTAATGTTGCGCAATAGTTTTTAAGTTATCCCAGTCTTAAACAAACATTTCAGAACTTTTAAATCGGAAATTGCGTTTTTCACTGCTTTTTCTCCACTTTGAGATTTTTGCTGAAGAAAGTATTCTATATTGCAATAAGGCTGCTAAGGTACCTCATTACAAAATTTTGTTAAAATCCATCCAGTAGTTTTGACGTGATGCGAACACAAATGAAAAGCAGATAGACAGACCAAAATGAGTTACTATTTTATTATATTTATTATATGTATAGATTATTTAGAAAATGCTAAAAAATTATGCTTTGTTTTCCATTTCGATTACTGACTGCACGAGCAATAAAACTTTCAAAAAATGCTTCATGTACTGAAATGGTCCTGTTACCATTTTATTATATTGATAACTTTATCTGGCAATGCAAATTGGTTTAATAATACTTTATTTTGGAAATAATACGGTTACTTATGAACTACTAAAGATATCACAGAAACAAAGAAGAGGTGATTTCGAGTTATGTACGTCCCCTATTCTGGAGGTATTCTTGTGAATATGCCACCAAAGTTGGGTACCTCGGGCACACATTTCATGAATTATTGTTGAATTTCTCCAAGTTCAAAGCACCGATTGAAAAGAAGTAAACAGATTTTATATGCATCATTCCTTGGCTATATACTCCAAAAAAATTTAGCAGCACCGTGGTTACCAAATGCACGATAGCCTATCTAAACATATAATAAAATAGCATCTCATTTCCGTCTGTCTGTCGGTCGGTTTAAAGGTACTGAAATTTTCGGTTTAAAAGTGGGATATTTTCAACACGGTTGCACACCTTTTTATTTTTGAAAGTGGGATATTTTAAAAACTGTTGAGCAACATTAGGCGCCAATTTAATAAAATTTATATTTGATTTGTATTTATACTTTGTGGAATTACATTGTTGTTTAAATATTTTAGACACCTTTTACAAAGGTTTACAATAATTTTTATAATTTTATATAAATTTTAGAATTTTATCCAAAGCTGGGTACCTTTATGTAAAAACAAATTTGTGAGGAGGTACTTTAGCATCCTGATTCCAATATAGGATATAGGGATGGACACCTTTAGCACTATAAAAGTAAGAGTCTTACAATTGGTGTGGAATACTTTCAAAGATCGAGCAAAATATGGTCAGGACGCCCACGACGCACAGTGGGATTTTTTGTGCAATAAGTAGTTTTTTCGACACATAAAATTTTAAAATGTAATGATGTAGTTTTGTAGAAAATAGATTCAGAATGAAGGATCCATAAATTGTATGCCAAAAAAACGTTCTTTGAAATAACGAAGTAACGTCACATGTATATTTTAATCTAAAATATTGAAAACTGTTTACGCACTTCTATAGTATTTGTGCGTAAGATAATTTTATTGCTCTGATTCAAATAGTGATTTTTTTCAAATATGTCCTTTTCTGCGTATTAAAAAAAAATTATAAAAGTTAGCTTATATGGTTTAAAAGATATGATAGAATAAAATTTGTTCTATAACGTGCCGTGATTACAAATTTCCTTGGAAGAAAAAAAAAGGTTGCTCGGTCGTGCTCAGTGCTCCCGCTATAATAAAATGAAAGGTAAGACTCCATACTATCAATAAAAAAAAATTAAATAATTAATAATCTTTTATAAAATCATAAAATTTGTCTCCAAATACATGAAATTTTTAATTTTAAAAAATTACAAAATTAAATTACAATTTGTGAAAATAGCAAATAGAGAAGTGAAAAATGTATTACTTAAATGAGTTTATTTTCTGTGTTATATAGTGAAATGAGTTACGAACTCACTAATTGCAATGAATAAGGCCTTAAAGGAACAGACGGGTATACGAGTGGATGGAGGCATTTCAACAAGGTACTGGGTCTACTAACGATGGAAATATG
This sequence comes from Phasia obesa, assembly GCA_949628195.1. Taxonomy (NCBI): domain Eukaryota; kingdom Metazoa; phylum Arthropoda; class Insecta; order Diptera; family Tachinidae; genus Phasia; species Phasia obesa. The sequence continues at coordinate 74,762,113 of OX451218.1, forward strand.
TCCGGGCGTTTCTTTTCTAACCCCGCACTTGTTGCCGATGTGACTGGTGTAGAGGCAAAAAAGTTAATCCCTTGAAGTTCAAGAATTTTGCTCAAGATACAGAAAAACTTTATGTTGAAAAATATAGTTGGTATTATATCCCAGTAACAGTACACAAAATACTGATACACGGAAAGGATATCATGGATATGGCAATACTTCCTATTGGATTGCTTTCTGAAGTAGTCAGAAATAATGATTTTTATTATTAGCATTAGATGTCAACCCCGTTAACAGGATTTGGAACTTGATGAAATGATAGATGAAGAATAAAAGTCTATATTTAAATGCATGTATTGAAATTTATTTATAAAATAATTAGTTTTGGTAAAGAAACAAAAAGTTGTGGGAAAAATATAATATGGGTTATATGGGCGGTGGGTAGCGGGCGTGGCCAATTTTGATGAAACTTTATTTTATTTTTAATTGAGGTAATAAAAGGCTCCATGACAAATTTCAAAAACTTTGGGCCAAAAATAAATTTTGGGTTCTACGGGCGGTGGGTAGTCGGCGCGAATTTTGATGAAACTTTACATTTTTCTTAATTGAGCTAACCAAATGCTCAGAGCAAAATTTCAACATTCTACGGGTACTCCTTATATTTTTTGCCAAACATTGTATAAACAAATCCCACTGTGCGACGTGGCGGGCATAGCTACTCTTACAATATTATTATAAGAAGTTTGAATATTATCTGACAAAGGTTTTTTGCAAGAGAGAAATTGTACACCTTTTTTGACATTCACTTGAACCAAAAGTTGCGGTGTTGTATCTATTAACCGATTGTATCTTATTAATATGCCTTGCAAATATTCCTCTCCAGAATTCTTATTAAGATACGAAAATAATTTTGTGATCATTGAGATTTTTCATTTTATTATTATTTCTAACTTACGACAATATTTAGTTTGTTGTTCTTTATTTGCCGTTCAGAACTTTCACAAAACAAAATGAACATAGTTTTTACTTCTATAACATGTCCTACACATACAAAATAGATATATAAAGCCTATACAATTCCATGAAAATTAAAACACAGTACTACAACATTGTATCTTCATTCTGCAGTATTTAAAGATTTGTTTTAATTTTGGAGTCCTAAACTAATTTTACCAGCATAATTATTTTAATAGTTTAAGTGAATGTGTGTAAAACGCCAAAAGCAGATAAAATAATTATCCCAAAACACTTTTGTCACCAGAAAATTGTGTATGTAATTTCTGCTCCTTTGCAAACAGAAATAATTTCAACAGGGTAACGGGTGGGTTAGCATATGATTATTCATCCATTCAATCGCAATTCTATTTAATTTCATGCTTCTATAGAGATGGACATATAAAAGGAGGTTAAATTTCATGGTGCCGAAAGGTCTCATTTTAAAATGAGTATTTCACACTTTGAATATTTCATTGAATATCTAGCACAACATAAAATTACAAACAGTAAAAATTCAGAGAATCGAGGGAAAAAGATTATTTGAAGTGAAAATATTAATTGGATTTTTAAACTTTCTGCGATATCTATAAATAGGGACGAATTAGCTTTAGCACGTTAATATATATAGAGTATAGCACCAAATCGTGAGCGCTTAAATTTTATTAAAATGGCTGCACCAGCTTCAAAACCCATTACGCCAACTTAACACCAGAGGCTGCAAGACTGTTGTAAAAATAAATATGACTTGTAATTGCAAAGTTGCCGCAAATAAAGCTGTTCTCCACTCCTACGTATACTTCACTAATGGAGTTTTCTACACGCAAAGAAAAAACATGGTTGAGGTAACCATAATCTAAGAGCAACATGTTATGGTTGAACTATATGGTTATATCCAACCATATTATTAATCCATAATAATAATATTGTTGTAATTGGAACATATTATCTTGCATAAAAATAACATTGTAAAATACAAACATAATTATGTTTATAATATAAACATACTATAATATAATGTGAAACATGTAAATGGTTACGTATGATTATATTTATAAATAACAAAATATTTATAAATAACAAATACACATATATTTCTATTGAGACCTACATACATATTTTGATATTTTCTGCTTACCTTTTTATATGTTTGATATTTTTAATTCAAAACTATCATTTATAATAAAAAACAAATTTATTTGTTGACAACAAATGTATATTTAATGTTTCTGCGGTTTTAGATGAACCGACAGCTTGCATTTCTGAACTGAAAAAAGGCCAAAACCAAACTATGTATTTTTAAAATCGAACATTATTTGTATATTTTTAGTCATACTTAACATACCATGTTTAATAATAATAAATGTTATACATATAATTTTATTTTTAAATATAAAAAAAAACTTTGTTGTGGTTTGAATTTTAAAATGGTTCAAATCAACCATGTTGCTTTTTTGGAGCGTATAACCATTGAATGATTAGCTGTTAACAAAAACTTGTTTACCAAGACCAAAGTATTCTTTAAAATAACTCTAATTTGTACACAGCAAACATGTATTGTTACAGAGAACATAGTGTGGTTGCTGTGACCTTACAATTACCATGTTTTTTCTTTGCGTGTACACAGAAAAAAAAATTGCACTAATTAATAGTTCTAATTAGTTATAAACAGAAATTTAGTTAATTTTTTAATTGATTGAATTATATTTTTACTTCAGAAATAATTGAATCAAGAAAAAATTTAATTAAATTTATATGTATGTGATAGTAATTAAAACCTTTAATTGGAGCAAAATTTTTTTTCTCTCACAATATTACTTTCCTACAGAAAATAATAGAAAATTATTGCGTACACGTTATCTTGCTTAAAAAGGAGTGAATATTGTTTAATGTTCCCATGTTATATCCGAAGTATGATGACCGAATCGAATCCCCAATCAACAAAATTAAATTGCATATGTTCCCTCCTTAGTTTATTTTCGACATTTCGAGAGCATGTTTTAACAAATACTGATTTGGCGTAAATTTAAAAATTTGCAATCTAAGCCTTACAGTTTTACTTTTTAGTGTGCATCACTGTAAGGGGAAATGTAAAAAATTCGTTGTTTTTTGTGAACAACAGGCAGCTTATACGGGTATGTGTTTATTATATATTTTTTTTAGATATTTTTATTAGATATTTTTATTGCAGAATAAAATGTACTACTTACAAAAGCCTCATTATGTCTTGTTGGGATATTAAATCCTTAAGTACCTTCTAGATTAATCTATTTTGTGTCACAATTTTAAAGTGGATAAATATGGACTTTAAAGTTTCTAGTCGAATATATTATAAACAATAGCTTTCTAATGCATTCTAATATTAACGAATAAGGGGTGGCAACGACACATGTAGCTTTCTAAATGACATCAAATTAAATAAATATAAAATTCTAATTTCTGTATGACTTTAGTAAAAATATAAATCTGGAGCGATCCACACTCAACTTTACCATATCTCATGGAAACAGATATTTGTATGGAGATATTACATAAAGAATAAAAGTTTAATGTATATTCGAGTTAAAAAAATAATTATTATCGGTTTGGGATATCAAACTACCCCGATTATGCCTAAAAACTATGCTGCTCTTCAGCTCCATATACCAAAGGTATATACTGAATTTCATTTTGATATGTCAAACGGTATGACCTGCAGAGCCTTCACAAAAGTAGTGGTTGCTCGTAATCATGTTGAATAATAGCGCCTTGTCAGAAAATATCGGGTGGTTAAATTTTAAGGGCCAATGTTGAATGCGAACCACACCTTAACGTCTAGATTGTTTCTGCATTTAATTTTAAATTTCTCAATTTCAGACTAACTCAATTTGAAAGATACCCAATCGAGCAATGGTCAGAATAGTGGCAAAAAATGGCAAGAGTGGATGATAAATTTTCCAAGAAAATCATCTTTAGTGATGAGGCACATTTTCACCTCAGTGGATTCGTCAATAAGCAGAATTGCCGCATTTGGGCGTATGATAATCCACAAACAGTGACTATTTGGTGCGGTTTATGGGCTGGCAGCATCATCGGGCCGTATTTTTACCAAAAAGTTGGCCGGTCACGCAGTTACTGTGAATAGGGTTCGCTATCGAGAGATGATAACGATATTGATATGGACGATATGTGGTTGAAAACCAACATCGGCCCCTTAAAATTTAACAACCCTTTATAATTTTTCGCACGAACATTCTTAAGGGTAAACAACTCTTTTTATTCTGCTGAGGTGTGATATTGACTGGTGTCTAAGGTGTCGGACACAAAACACATATCTATACCAATGTGACATATAATTTAAAAATATACTTTTATTCGAAGTACCCTGTATAAAGAAACCAATTCTGGCATACAGAATAACGTACTTGCAAATTATACAGTTATGTGAATTTTTTCTTCGGTAATTTTTCATTATCATTCTTTCTGTATTGAGATACTTCTGACTGGCTCCTAGGTGACCATAGTGACCAGAGTCATATCTAACACTATTTAGATATTTTAAGAATCTAAACAAAACTATTAAATTCCAAATAATAATTTTTAATCTTAACCAAAGGAATAAATTCTTTCATAAATGGTTATTTCACAAAATATCTATTTTCAAAGAAAGTAAGAATCTGTTTTGTTTGGCGGTTAGAAATTATGATTTGCTGTACCAATTACGTTCTTGTATTATATTATTTACGAATTCCCGCAGGGTATGAAATGACAGTTGTAGTTTTTTCAGTCTTTAAGTTTATTCAACATATTTCATTGTTAACTCGTATCAAAATTAGTCGGCCATAAAGCTATCTATCCCTTCTGTTTAATATCTTATATCCACAAACAAAAGGACTGACTTGTATGTGTTATGACATCCAATGATAAAATGTTGATAATGATGGTGTTAAAATAAAACCAGCAAACTATAAAAACTATTTAATGGCCAATATCCTTTTTAAGAGGTGAAAAAGTTTCCTGCTCATGTTTGAAGAAAAAAAGGAAAAAAATATTTAGATGCTACAGATGACAGCAGAAACCACTAAGTGATAATAATGAACTGGATCTAAATGAAAAAAGGGAAAATATAATGTGTTTTATTTTATTAATGTGGAAATTTAATACCAGAATTTTACTTAATATAATGTACTGTATTGCGACCCCACATAAAGAAAGGGACCTAAGCTAGACCCTCATCATAACAAGTTTGATAGTAACATTTACACTCGTAAAAAACGTAGAAGAAACTTTAAGATGTGGTAACGTTAAAGCGTTTTTTAACGTTTTGTTCCGAAATGAACAATCAAAAACTTTTCAACACAAAAGAAAAACAAATTTTTGTAATTTTTCATTTCATAAACTTTTATTTCACTGGATGTGTTTTTTAATACTAATATAATTTATACTTTTATATGTAATTTACTTTACAATTTTAATTGTATATTTTTAAATCTTAAAGTATGTATTTTATTTTTCACTTGTACAAAATTAATTTGATTTATGCGCAGAACGAAGTTTTCAAATTGATCTCTATTTGTCTACTACTTAATATTTCCAAAAAATGCAAATTCTTTTTAAATTCTTTTATAAATTCTTTTTAAATTCTTTCTTCAAATTTTGAAGTTTTGATGTTGCTTATTAAATTAACACTCTGTGAGCTGATGACACAAAAAATAGAACTTCTTAACATTCTACCCCCCCACCGGAAGCTCTGCTTGCGATGGTATTATCTGACTCAATTGGAAGCTTGCATACTTTTGCTATTGCTCTTTTGTGGATGCCATCTGATGTTTTAACTGTGACCACACGTACTCTTCCATCGTCACCTTGAATTATTTGCAAAATACGTCCGATAGGCCATTTTAATGGTGCGCAAGTTTCGTCTTTTAGGAGAACCAAGTCGTTTACTTGCAGGTTTGAACATGGGTGATTCCACTTTAATCGTAGTTGAAGTTGTTTAATGTATTCATTGTGCCAGCGACACCAAAATTGTTGTTGAATTGACTGTATGCAGTGATATCTTTTTAATACGTTTAGATTTGTATTCTGGAGTGTTGGTTCTGCAATTGTTGTGAGATTTCGACCAATTAAAAAGTGTCCAGGTGTTAACGCGGTGAGGTTGTTAGGATCATTGGACAGAGGTGTAAGTGGGCGACTGTTAATGACTGCTTCAGCTTGACAGCAAACAGTGTGTAATTCATCGTGTGTCAAAACGTGATCACCAATACAGCGTCTAATGTAATATTTCCCTTGCTTTACCGCACTCTCCCATAATCCCCCAAAGTGTGGCGATCGGGGTGGTATAAATTTCCAATTTATGCCTTCGTTACAACATGCAGTTTCAACCTCGGTAATATGTTGTTGTGTATGAAAGTGTGCTAGCATTTGTTGTAGTTCTCGGTTAGCGCCAACGAAGTTGGTAGCATTGTCTGAGTATATGGTCTGGCATTTACCGCGACGAGCAAAGAATCTTTTTAGCGATGATATGAATGCTGCGGTTGTCAAATCTGGTACCAATTCTATGTGTACCGCCTTGGTGACGAAACAAATGAAAATTGCTAAGTAGACTTTAATTGGTGGCCTGCCTCGTATTTGTTGTGTTACTAGAAATGGTCCACAATAGTCGACGCCTGATATTTCGAATGCATACGATTTTACGACACGATCAGTCGGCAAGTTACCCATAATTTGTTCTGAGATCTGAGGCCGAAAACGATAACACAATATGCAGTCGTGAATTACTTTTCTTGCAGCATTTTTTCCATTGAGAATCCAATACTTTTCTCTTAAGACGTTGAGTAAGGTTTGTGCACCAGCATGAAGATTCGCTAGGTGATAGTGACGAATGATCGTTGTTACGAATGGATGTGTGGATGGTAAAAGTATTGGGTGCTTTGCATTAAACGATAGAGTTGAATTTTTAATTCTTCCTCCTACACGAATAAAACCATTGTGCATAAAGGGTGTAAGTTGTTTAATTTTTGATGATTTATCGACGTAGTTACGTTGTTGTAACGATTTTATTTCAGCAGCAAAATAATGTTGTTGTATTAGGCGACATGTGAAAAGCAGAGCATCTTCGATCTCTTCAGACGTTATTGGCTGTTTGGATGAATTTTTGATGATAAAGCGTCGAACGTAGACCACGATGCGTAGGAATTTATTGTAATTGTTTATGTATTTGTGATTGCAGAACGATTCAAATGATTGTGTACATACCAAAGCGATTTTACGACGACGTTGTTCTGGGATGCTGTCCATACAAGCAGAAGGTGCGATCGGCCATAATTTTTTGTCTTGCTTGATGAATTGTGGACCACAAAACCATAACTGATTGTCGATTAATTCCCTGACATTTGCTCCTCGCGAAACTATATCGGCTGGATTTTTTGATGATGGAACATGATGCCATGTGAATGTTTTGGTTAAATTTTGAATTTTTGTTACTCGATGGGCGACAAATGGTGACCAACGATATGGTTCACCTTTTATCCATGTTAATGCAATAGTCGAATCAGACCAACAATGTTTTTAGGCTGCAACGAGAAGATCTTCATGACATAATGTAACAACTCTGCTAGTAAAAGTGTTGCACAGAGCTCTAATCTTGGCAAACTTCTTTCTTTTGTTGGTGCTACCCTGGATTTAGCACATACTAACGACGACGAAATTTCACCTGCTGCGTTGGTCACAGCATAAATGCATGCGCCGTATGCTCGTGTGCTGGCATCAGAAAATGCATGTATTTCTTTTGAATTAATAATGGGTACATACCGAGAAATGCGTATGTCATTTAGCGAAGCCAACTCATTCTGGAAAGAAACCCATCTGGTATAAATTTCCTGAGGTACACTTTCGTCCCAATTAACCTTAAGCTTCCACAAATCTTGCATTAAAATTTTGCACGTTACTATTATTGGATTCAATACGCCTAAGGGATCGAAAACACTTGCTAACTGCGACAATATCATTCGCTTTGATACCTTGACCTGTTTGTCTTCGACATTGTAGACAATCTTCCCTTGGAGACCATTTCAAACCGAGGGCTTTTATATATTCGCTTTTGCCAAACGTCACAATTTCTTCTTTGTCGCATTCAGCTACATCTTCAATAACTTTGTTGTTGTTTGATGCAAATTTACGAAGTGGAAAACCACCCTTTTCCAACAATTGAATTACCTGTTTTTTAATTTCAATAACATCTTCGATTGTTGAGCCACCTGTAAATAAGTTGTCGACATAGAAGTCTCTAAGTGTGACAGTAGAACCTATAGGAAAATTGGTAGCCTCTTCGATCGCCAATTGTCGTAGACATTTTATAGCCAAATATGGTGCGCTACTAGTTCCATATGTGACTGTCAGTAGCTCGTACAAATCAATTTCATCCTCACCTGAATTTCGCCATAATATGGTTTGCCATTTAGTATCTTGCTTGTCGATAAGAACTTGCCTGTACATTTTGGCTATGTCTGCTATTAAAACAAATTTGTGTGTTCGAACTCTAATCAAAATAGTAGCCAAGTCGTCTTGCAATGTAGGGCCAACTCGCAGTATGTCATTAAGAGAAACTCCGCTTGAAGTTCGGCATGATGCGTCGAACACTACCCGTAATTTGGTGGTGGAGCTATCGAGTTTTATGACACAATGATGAGGGATAAAATTACGCGATTCTGAAAAGTTTTCAATCCGAACCATATGATTTAGTTGTTTATATTCTTCAACGAAGTTTGAGTACTGGCTATGTAGATCTACATTTTGTTTTAATTTTTTCTCTAGACCAAGAAACCGGTTTCGTGCGATGTAATATGAGTCGCCAAGACAATTTGGGTCTTTTTTAAACGGCAATCTAACGACGAATTTGTTGGTGATTGGACATCGAGTTGTTGTTTTTGCAAAAAATCGTTCACATTCTTCCTCTTCGCTCGTAAATTGGGTATGTGGTGATGCATAAATATGTTCTATTAACCAAAAACGTTCTAATATGTCGTCCAGTTTGGGTTCGATAATTGTGGCATGAAACGATGTATGTGATGAAGACGATAAATTATTATTAACTGGTCCAGACACGACCCAGCCCAGTTGGGTTTTTTGTAAAATTGGTAAATTGTCACCTAACTTAATCTGACCTACCATAAGCAACTCATTAAAAATACTAGCACCAATTAAGCAATCAATATGTCCAGGTTTCTCAAAATGTGGATCGGCCAAATTAATGTTACATGGTATACTAATTTTGTTTTTCTCAATGGCACTTGTAGGTTGAAGATGAGTTATGTGCGGCAAAATAATTGCTTGTATGGTTGAACAATATGTACTTTGAAGCGATTCGATAACAATAGAACATACCCCTTGAGATTTGACGGTTGCCGTACCAACACCATTAATTTGTATATTTGATTTTTCTCGACATACTTGTAGATGTTGTGCTATTTTTGAAGAAATGAAATTTACCTGGGATCCGGAGTCTAATAACACACGAGCTTTTATTTTGATGCCAGAAGGTGTACCAGGATTAACTATTGCAGTTGCCAATAGGACGTCACTTTTGAGTTCAGTTGCTTGACACGAGGATGGAGAATTATCTGCTGCAGTTGTCGACGATTCTTTTGTTGATTCCGAGTTTGATTGGGATTGTGGCACCTCACGATGTAATAACGTATGAAGCGAAGCATAACAAACCTGATATTTGTGTTTAGATGGGCAATTACTCATCATGTGATTCACCCTTAAACAATTTAGACATAATTTATTACGTTTTGTCAGTGCAAATCTATCTTGCGAGGTCATTTTCATAAATGACAGGCACTTAAAAGGACTATGTATTCCTGCTTTACATAGAGTGCATTTATTCCATTGTTCACTAGAGACGAACGAAGTTTTTGGCTTGCTTGAATACAATTTTTGTTGATGTGACGATGACGAAGGATGATTTGAGAGGGCTGAGTCGATGAAGCTGATAGTTTGACAACGTTTCTCTAGAAAACTGGCCAATGCTTCCCAATCTGGAAGCCTAAATGATGTGGAGTCACTCTGAGTAAATTTTGATGATACTTCTTCCTCCCAAAGAGCTTGTGTTTCTTTATCTAAGCGTGATGTTACCAGATACAGCAAAATTCCATCAGCGATTAGTATATTAGACGTAAACGATTGAAGCGCTCTAACATTGGCGTTAATTTGATCAATAAATTGACGTAGCGATGACACATTAGGCCGCGTGATTTTTTCCACTTCAAACATTTTACTTAGATGGGCCTGAAAAATGTACCTCTTATTGTCATACCTAGCCTTTAGCAATTGTATAGCCTTGTTGTAATTTAGCAATTGTATAGCCTTGTTTTAATTTTGTCAGTGCAAATCTATCTTGCGAGGTCATTTTCATAAATGACAGGCACTTAAAAGGACTATGTATTCCTGCTTTACATAGAGTGCATTTATTCCATTGTTCACTAGAGACGAACGAAGTTTTTGGCTTGCTTGAATACAATTTTTGTTGATGTGACGATGACGAAGGATGATTTGAGAGGGCTGAGTCGATGAAGCTGATAGTTTGACAACGTTTCTCTAGAAAACTGGCCAAAGCTTCCCAATCTGGAAGCCTAAATGATGTGGAGTCACTCTGAGTAAATTTTGATGATACTTCTTCCTCCCAAAGAGCTTGTGTTTCTTTATCTAAGCGTGATGTTACCAGATACAGCAAAATTCCATCAGCGATTAGTATATTAGACGTAAACGATTGAAGCGCTCTAACATTGGCGTTAATTTGATCAATAAATTGACGTAGCGATGACACATTAGGCCGCGTGATTTTTTCCACTTCAAACATTTTACTTAGATGGGCCTGAAAAATATACCTCTTATTGTCATACCTAGCCTTTAGCAATTGTATAGCCTTGTTGTAATTTGTCCCAGTGATTTCTAATGATTGAATGATGTTTGCAGCATTACCTTTCAAGCTTGATTTTAAATATTGAAATTTTTCAACAGGCGACAAATCTTTGCTTTGATGAACTAATATGTAGCTGAGTTCGCACAGACGTGGTCTGAGGCATTTACAAACGAGTGCTGTTGATGTTGGTCTCCGATTGAGATTTCAAAACTGCTATGTGCTCTACAAATTTCGCTTTAGTCTCGGCGTATATTTCCTCCACCGAATGTCGAATAGGGTCATCTAGTTGTGTTTCATCTAACATTTATAGCTGAGATTGAAGCTCTTCAAACTGCTCATAACTGCGATCCAGCAACGATATTTTGATCTCAGTGTAATGAATTGAAAACGTCTCGAGATTATTTAAGTTATTTTTTGCCGTTTCAAAACGATTTTCTAATTGTTTTCTTTGACGTAATTTAAACTGAACGTTCTGATCTGATGGAGGAGTTTGCACCTCATCAGTATTTCCCGATTTACCTTCGTTCTGCATGTCGAATAAACCGATTACGATTAAGAGACCGAATTTTTTGGACCGATTTAGATATCCGGTTCGAAGGACCTTATGGTAACGTTAAAGCTTTTTTTAACGTTTTGTTCCGAAATGAACAATCAAAAACTTTTCAACACAAAAGAAAAACAAATTTTTGTAATTTTTGATTTCATAAACTTTTATTTCACTGGATGTGTTTTTTAATACTAATATAATTTATATTTTTATATGTAATTTACTTCACAATTTTAATTGCATATTTTTAAATCTTAAAGTATGTATTTTATTTTTCACTTGTACAAAATTAATTTGATTTATGCGCAGAACGAAGTTTTCAAATTGATCTCTATTTGTCTACTACTTAATATTTCCAAAAAATGCAAATTCTTTTTAAATTCTTTTACATACAATTCTTTTACATAGTCGGTAACTGTTTAATCACGCGACTAATCTCTACATGATCTACTTACAATTGTATATACATACATTTATAGGTACATAATTAAATAAATGAAAGAATGCAATAACAATAATCCAACCCAGTTTCCTTATGTTTGTTTTTTACTTTTTACTTTTTGCTATAATTTTTATGATTTGTTTTTGGAGTTTCAAATTTTGAAGTTTTGATGTTGCTTATTAAATTAACACTCTGTGAGCTGATGACACAAAAAATAGAACTTCTTAACAAGATGCTTTCCTTAAAGTTTACTATTTTACCCTTGGCCCCCTTCGATTTGCACGGTCACATATATTATTAAATTCTGCTTTAACTTCACTACTTGTTTTAGTTTTTTTTATCACCCTTCGTTATGAGCCAGGATTTGTATCCCCAACTATTTTAATCAATTATTATATAATTCTAACCCAATCCTCTTTCATTCTTAGCTATGAATATCCTCTTTCTCGACCATAATCTTACTAACGCAGCTATCTAGCTCAGGGTATAGAAATCATATTGAAGCAACTTTCTTGTCCTGGCAAAATCCTTCTAGAGTATGTTTCAATCCTGCCACCTTTTCATTGTTATAAAATCCCACCATCGAACAATCTAAGCATAGCACACTGGTCGATCACATTGGCGAAAAATAAAAAATCAAAGTCAAAAGTTTGTCCTTAAATTTGGCATCACTTTTTCTTAAGAAATCAAGTTTTTAAAATTTATAGTTCAGCAACAGCTTCAAAAAAGAGATCGAATTACAATTTGTTTTTTTTATTGTAAAAAAGTGAAAAATTGCGTGCAACTTTAAATTAGTTAGAACAAAAAATTAAATATTTTTTTTGAAATAAATTAATATTCATATTTATTCATATTAAATTAAATAAAAAATTTCTTTCGATGTTTATTTCGTGTAATGGAGCATTCATTTCTTATATTTTTTCTTTAAGTTCTATTTAATCTAATCTTTTAAGAACTTCAGCATGGTATTTATCACTCTGACATTTTCTTTTAAGAAAAACGTCTTCGTTTCTCTTGGTTCTTTGCTTGAAATAGGCATGTACATTGGCGTCTCTTCATTCTCCTCATTTTCTATAATGTCCATTAATTCCGAAATGTATTCGTCGGATTCTTTTCTTTGTGCTTAGACATAAACTCTGCAAGAATTTGTTTCTGTCTAAATTAGTTTTTGTTTTATTCATACTATTAATTAATATAAATTAGTATATTTGCCAAAACTTAATAAAAATTTTGTCTTACATTTTCTTTTCATCCAACGAATTCCTCTTTTATGGGGTTTTAATTTAAATGGCCAACACTAATAGGTTATATTGCCAGGGTCTGTAAACATGCAGCAGTTTTTTTTTCTAAAGAGAAGTAACACTCAGGCAATTAATGCCTATATTAACTGTGTTACTTCCTTAGAAAGGGATAGTAGTATATATAACAGATGGTTAGTGTGATAGTAAACCTTCGCTTATGGTAACACTGCAATTGCCCGTTATTATTATTTCTAGACAGTATTGAAGCGTCTCTGGTGTTATTTAGGTGAATTAGTTTGAAGTTAGTATAACCAATTTATAAATATTTTACTTCGCCGGTGATTTAGTGCTATGTGGTAATACCGGCGAAAGAGGCCGCTGTAATATGTATATTATAAAGAGAAATTACTAAACTAAATAAATCAAATAAAAAATTGCTTATTAGTGAACGTGTTAACCACTTAAGCTACAGCACCCTGGAAAATCCTGCCGACCTGTACCTTTGCGCAGGAAGTAGGCTAGCCAGTGTCCACACCTAGAGTATTATTGGTCTCCACCAGCATCAATCTTAATCTCACTTGTGAGTTTTAATTTGGTCCTCCACCAGGTTCTATTATGCAATTGTGTATTTACTTCTTTATAGCAAGTAATTTAGAGTTCTATTTTTGGTCTCCACCAGTTTCTTTCTTCTATTTTTTTAAAAAACGTTTTTCCTCACGTAAAATCTTACATATCATTGTGTATTTTTCTTCTTTTCTTTTAAGTTTTTTTCTTCTTCCAATTTTTGAAATTTATCCAAACATGCTGTTATTTTAACAGTTTCACATCTTAAAACAGAAAGTACAATTACATAAATGTACAGCTGGCAATTATCGACATGTGCTTAATGGAAAAAACCACTAAACACCGTTGTCAGAGGCTAACCATTAGCCAATGAGAGAGTGAGACGAAAAATTCTCGATTCATAAGAAATTTCGATACACTTTACTCGATAGCGAATGGCAGAATCTCAAAAGTGTAAAATCTCGCAAGTTCGAGTATATTTCAATCATGATCGACTGCGGTAATTAGACCCAGGGATCAACTGTGATCATTCTAAAAAAAATAATTTTTTTTTTAAGATTAGTGCTGAGGCAGTGTCTGATATTTAAATATAATATCAACTTATTGGTTTAAGGGGCGACTTGTTTGCCATCTAAGCTAAGGCTAGAGTTTTTGCCAGCTAAGCCAGTTTAGTTGGACTGCTTTAATTTTAATGTGTGTTCACTTTGATTCCATATGGCTTTTCTACATAAGACGTCGATAAAAATGAATACCTATGTATTTCACTTCTGGAAGTTGAGATATAATTCGGTTATTTATGCGAATAGATGGGCATGAGTCTCTTAGCAGAGTGAACGTTGTTAGTATACTTTTGTTCATTCGGCTTTATTCTCCATTTCTTGAATCAATTTTCTAAATTGAAGATCATCTTAAGGAATTTTAAGTTTAAGTAAGCTGACATACATTTATATGTAGTTGAATAAACAAATACTATATAATTTCGGCGTTCAAAGGTTTAATAAACATTTTTAAGTGAATTTCTGCATGTGTTATGCCGCATGTAAAACATCTGCTGTTGTCATGCATTTTTAAATATTATTTGACTTTATACTAAACAATAGTTTAGATTCCTTTAAATCCAAAAGCAGGATGTTGCTAACTACATTTATTATTACATTGAAAAAAAAAATATTAGTAAGTTTGAAATGATTTTGTTAAACCTTTTAGTTATTTAACGTTTGTGCTTAAAAATGTTTAAATATATTTTTTTATGCTTGCCTTTTTCAAAATTTTTTAAAAACGACATGAGTAAATTCCAAATTTCCTATTAAAGAAGCATTAAATTGGCCTGCTATGACCATCAATCGCTGTAGAAGTCTTGTAACTAATGTGACTAGATTTTCCATCATATTAAGGATAATCCCTGAAATAATATAATAATATTTGCCCGAAACCTTTTCACGGCCATATTTTTGAATTACGACCATAATTTTGAACTACTTTCATCCGTAAAGAAATCTTTTTTGAATCCAATTTTTGGTAATTTTTTTACGAGGATTGTGTTAGCGGTTCTTTACGCTATTAAGGCGGTAGTTATTATGAAATTCTGCTAAATTTATCAAGTTTTTCATTCAGCTAATTTATTTAAAACTTATTTCTGTACTCCAATTCGTCTTGATACTTAATGCCTATTCCACAATGTGGCTAAAATAGATTCTTTCGCAAAATATGTTATTTTAAAACAAAATCAAAATTTTTGAATTTGCAATATATCAACTAATCATTCAAATAGAACGCTGTACTGTGAATAGAAGAAACTAAGAGAATATAAATGGTAAAAGAGCGCAGATTAAACTGTTCGAACCGTTTAATTAGAATATTTAAAAATTTTTGCGTAATAATTGAAAATGCTATGATGTACTTAAAATTTCAAAATAATTAACATCAAAAACAAAAGTTTAGACAACAGTATTTTTATGTCTCTATTTCAGATGAAAACAAACAATTTAAATTTGTTCTTTCATATGATTCAAACATTTTACTCTTTTTAATTAAAAGTTAATAATTGAATAATAAGAACCTTTAATATTAAGTTCTTTGATAATATTTTAGACACTTTACTTTGCAATTATCTTGTTTAAGATAAGATATAAAACCATTAAGTGACTTCCAGCAGTCTAAATAATTTTAATTTCAGGAGTTTTTACATAAACCTTAACGGAATGCCAAGTCTAAATATTTTGAATTAAGTTAAGGTACGAAGATTATAAATAAATTGTTTTTAAACGCTATGTATAAAAATTTATTTATTTTAGTAAAAGATGATGCAGTGCCTCAATAGACTGATTGGTATTCCGCTAGTTTATTAGCCCAGTGGTTGGGTGTTGAATTCCCGCCAATGACTCTAAGTGCATTCTGCAGACAAGCAAAAAGCTTCACAGGTAGTGTTGTCTTAAAAAAAAATTAAAAAAAAACAATTTTGTAAGTTTCTTCAGTCATTATTGTACTTTGAAATTTTAAACCTATTGTGTGTTTTATACATTGTAGCACCCTCTACTGCGATGACTAATTATTTAATGGCTCCTCTTTTCTATTCTTAATCTTAATTCACAGCATGCAATGCTTCGATGACAGTTCTTGGAGTTAAGTCAGTTGGAAGCCTTCCATTGTAATTTAGGCAATTTTCTTCACAATGCGTGAATATCCGTGCTATTTCGTACGGCTATTTTTGCCATATTTAACATACTTTTCTAGCCAATTTTTCACTAATATTTTTTGGTAATAATAGTTTGCTTCTCTTAAAAAATGTAACCTTAATTAAGTCCTATTTCCAATAAAAATTTAAATAATATGACCTACTAAACACAAAAGTTAAAGTGGTTTAATTATCTGAAGTTTAATTTCTTATTACTTCATTTAAAAAAGCATAGAAAATAGTTGCATTATATTCAAACAAATATTGTAAAATTGTTATTTCCAGATTTTCCATGATTGGATAGTGGATTGGATCCCAGGTAGAAAAAAAATATTCCCGTGAAACGTTGGGTAAATTGTAATTAAATTGTTTTAATTACTTTGAAAGTGTAGGCCTTGCTAAAGCCATATTAACACTAACTTTTTTTCGTCTTTTCTTAATCTAAGATTGAAAGAGTGAAATAGCTAATGTTAGAAGAGGAAAAATATACAAAATGAAAGAAAAACTGTTTTATTAACCAACTTCAAAAAAAAGGAGGATATCAATTCGTCTGAATGTTGCATTCTTTATGTTTGTGTGAGCAGAACTCGAGTCATTTTTGAACCGATTTAAAATTGATTACAGATTGATCCCATTTTAAAAGAAGTTCAGAATTTTAAAAACTAAAGGGTGTCCCCACACAACATACATGGTTTTTATTTTAAAATTTTTAAAAACTATAGCTGACAATGATAGAAATTAATAAAAAAATAAAGTTGAAAATTAAAGGGTGTCACCATATGTGACGTCAATTTATATATATGGCTCTATCTTTGAACCATTGTAGACAATCACTTGAAATTTGGACAGAATGTCAAATATTTATAATTAGAAATTAAATATTTATATTTAGAAATTAAAGGGTGTCCCAATAGTTGAGATAATTTGATATTTAGGGAAAACTTTTGAACCGTAACAGAGAGACAGTTGAAATTTACAAAGAACCTGTATATCTATGTATAGCTATAACATCAAGTATAAAATTTAAATTTGAAAAATAAAAGGGTGTACCCATAATTGATATAATTTTACCTATCTAGCTTTATCTTTTGAACCGTTTTAGACAAACACTTGAAAATTAGACAGAATCTCCACTACTATGTCTCGTATAATAATATTTATAAATATTTAAAATTATAAAGGGTGTCTCAATAGTTGATGTTAATTGATGCATATGGTGACACTTTTGAACCGTTATAGACGGAATTTACAAAGAATCTGTCCGTTTTAATACGTGTTTAATTTAAAATTGTACATTAAAGGGTGTCCCAATAGGTGATATTATTTAACCTATATGGCTCTATCTTTCGAACCTTCACTTTTTATTATTGCGGCAGTAATAGTTAGTGTAAAAAATAAAGGATGTTCTCATATCTGACTTAATTTGTCGTATATGGCTTTATCTCCTGAACCGTTATGGATTGACATTTGAATATGTTCGTTAGAGCAACAAGTATACAACTATTTGATTTCGGTACTAGTTATTACAGATTACTTACTTTTAAAGTTTTAGTTTAGAATTAATGTCCATATCTAAATACCATATATATAAAACTATTAAATTATCATCACTGTAATATTTTAAGCTTGAAATGTAATTTTTAAGCTAAAATTTTTTAGATTTTTTTTTTTACTTTTTACACCTTTTATCAATAACATGTAAAAAAATTGTGATTCTTCGCTCTTGGGAAAATCTTCTTTTACAGTATATTTGTAAAAATTTATTTGACTCAACTTAACGAACGAAAATCTTTAATATAAATTATCTAAATCTTAATATTTTGATACCTTAAGCAATTTTTTCGAGTGCATTTAATTTATTTTTGCTGCAGGCTCAAACTATTTTCATTCATTTAAGTTGTTTCCCACCAGCATGGCATAACATATTTAGTGAAAAACATATGCTTTTTGTGGTTTTGTCTGGTTATGAATTGTAATTTGTAGACATATGTATATACATATGTATATCTAAAAGTTTTTTTGTGCAGTTTCTATTGTATTATTAGTGCAATACAATACAATAATAATAGAAAACATACAACCGCATATCTCCAGTGCTTACTTTACAATAAGGGCTAGTGCCCAGGACCCGTTCTCAAACGAGTCCACAAGGACCGCAATGCTTAGAACTGACGTCAACATTACTAAATCGAATTGTTAACTAGGCCAAAAAAAAATGATTTTTATAGTTTGACAGTATATATTTCACTTTTAAACTTTTTACCATGGGTAAACGTATAATACTACAAAATGATGTTTTTTATATTTTAGTTGGGAAATTTTATTGAAAGTTATTTCATCTCTCTATAACGTATATATACAATTTAAAGGATTTTTATACTTCCCGTTAAGTCCCCGTTCAAAGATTTGCCTCTTTGTTATGTCCAAATATAAAAGTTTATCTGTGTTGCCGTCATTGACTGGTGTCAAGGCTTTTTTCCACTAAGGCATCTCTTAAGCCGGCTATGATTTCTAAGAACTCTTCTCATTCCTGGCCGAAGACAACTAATTTCTTCTTACGTCCAACTTTCTACCAAAGGGCGATAATGCAGAGAAGCACGAAGCGACATCAAAAAACAATAAAAGCTTAAATAAAAAATAGCCCAAGAAATCTTTATACAAAATTGGGTAATATTTAATATGAAAAGTAACCCAAAAATTCTGTTTTTTGGTCGTGTGTTTTTTTTTGTCGTTTTTGGAGAATAATCCATTTTTATATTTTTAGGCGTTTTTCATGATGAAAGATCATATTAGCTATTCGTACCGTTATTATTTTTTTATTCACATATATTTTCTTTCATATTTATTTTAATTAACGCATTCAATCATTTATTTGCGTACATTGGCAACAATATATTTAATTTAATAGTAAAAAGCTTCCTAATAGACTGTGATCACAGATTACATACAACTTCTTCACAAAACTTGCTTGATGAGTTAAATTAACGGCTTAATTAATTTAATTCAACGGTTTAATTTAGCAACGGTTGTAGCGACTGTGACTATGGTTATGTAGCGTTCCTTTAGCAGCACCCCCACGAGCTGCAGATGTCGCTGCTTTCTTGGATTTTCATTAAAGATTACATATAGAAGTTGCAAACTCAAAGCTTTGTCGATGAATTAAACCAACATCAATGCCCTTACAAAAACTATTGACATTTTTTTATTTAATAGCAAAACTATAAATAAGTTTGGGCGATAATTCATTTATATTTGGATATTTTTGCACAATTTTTGGGTCAAATTTCCCTTATTGTTTTTGGGCAATTTTTTATTTTTTTAGGGAGATTATTAATTCGACAATTCTTAATTTTTGTTTTTGGGCGATTTTTCATAAAATCATTTTGCATGCACTCGTCATATGTACATATATGCTGGGCTTTTTGATATATTCTTGACATTATTTGGACTTTTGGCCTGTGGTTGGAGGTATATTTTATTTTGGATGGAATTTTTTTTCTTTGGAATTTATTTCGTAGGAGTTATTTAATTCAATATAATTCTTGGTATATAGCTGATGCCATTTAAAACTTTTTTGAATGCCTTGGTAATTCTGGAAAAGATTTTCACAGACAAAGTTGCAATAATCATCAAATATTGTTCGAAAATATTCTCTTGTGCAGATAACGTCAACTTTTATAAATGTTTCAAAAGTAGTAGCATATTCATCTTTAAAATTTTAAATTCTTAATCGTTTTCGACCAAACGATGGAATTTCAATATAGTTTGTTACAGTGTTTTGTGGTGCCAAAAAGGCTGTGTAATCTCTGGATCTCTGGATACTAAATTGTCTGCACTTATGTAATCAATCATGTCAATATCTAAGGAACGAAATAGTTTAAATCAGTACGATTCAGTTGTCAAGGGAAAACACGAAATTCTGACTATAAATAATATAAGTATAAATAAATATAAGAATAATAAAACCGGAGTGGCTTAAACTCACATTTACCATACCCAATGAAAACAGATATTTGTATGGATATATTAAATAAAGAATATAAGTATATTCGAATCGAAAAATTAATTATTTTCGGTTTAGCGTGTTAAGTAAACTACCTCACGATTATGACTAAAATTTATACTGCTCTTTAACTCCATAAACCATTTTTATATTTCATACGGTATGACCTGTAGAGCGTTTATAAAATTTGGGTGTAAGGAAACTACCCTTTGTCCCTTCCCGAATATGCCCAAAACTTACACAAATCTCTCTCCATATACCAAGGCACATACTAAATTTCGTTTTAATATATCATACAGTGTGACCTGTAGAGCGTTCAGAAAATTTGGGGGTAAGAAAACTATCCCTAGCCCTCTCCCGATTATTCCCAAAAAGTATACAGCTCTTCATCTCCGTATACCAAAGGCACATACTAAATTATACTAAACGATATCACCTGTACAAACTCCACAAAAATAGTGGCATACACAGCCACCCGCCCGCCCACTCACCCACAGACATTATTGCGACAATAGCCAAAATGGATTCAGGAGACCTCAAAACGTATCCGTCGAAATCCCGATCTCGTTTTATTTTTTTCATGATTACTATATTTTACCTTTACACTGTATGGTAAAGTAAAAAAGAAATTTTTCAGGATAGAAATCCCGAAAGGAACTACAAATTATTATATCAAACTTTAACCAGCAGCCACGAAAAATATTTCACTTGTCACTTGCTTCTTTACTTTCCAGTAGAGCCAAAATTCTTGTGTGCCCAGGGCCCCAAATTCCAAAAGACGACCCTGCATATCTCTATATACAGAAACTTTTATTAAATGCATTTATAAACTTCTTCACTTTCTCACACGCACTGTTTTCTCTTTTTCACACACACCAACACCCTTTAGCTGTTACATACGTATTTGATTATGGCTCGGTTTGTGTTTGTGTTTTAGAGTAATAAGATAATAGAAAGTGAATAACACACATTATTTTGGTCAGGTTAACAATATGATTTATGACCACAATGGAGTGGTTTACTGTTGTTCAACAACTGCAATGACAAAAGCTACAAATTATTTATAAAAATAATGCTAAATTAAAATTAAATTAATCTTTTTGTTCAGTCTTTAGTTACTTCCTGAATGCGACAAGTTTAATGGAAGACAGGAAAATTTAAGAAATTAGACACTGACAGAATTAAATTTATTATTAATTGTAATTATTATAATTATTATTGCTTTTTTTATTATTATTATGCGTCTTTTTACTTAGCAAACATTCTCCTTTTCAAGAATACCGATGAGTGAACTAAAAATTACTATTATTTTTTACTATAGATTTTTGCAAGTCAATAAACATAGTTCTTGTCCTAAGAAAACACTTAATACGAAAGAAAAATTAGTTTCATAAGAGGATAACTTGGTTTACCGTGTAATATGTGCTGTCTGACTTTCGAGCTTTGCTAGGTTAATTAATATTTAAATTTATTAGTCGAACAATTTTTGTAGTGTCTAATATAATATTTTTCCCATTTTATATTTATTTAAAATTAAGCAACTAATTTGCAAAAAATAGTTTTTCAACTTAGAGAGAATAAAACGAACTTAAGCCTTACTTCAAAATTCATTTATATATAATTGAAAATTATTTCAAAACTTTGATTAATTTTTCATTAAAATCGATTAAAACTGTCTCAGAACCGTAATCTGTTTTTTAGTCTTAGGAAAGATATTGCAGTGGTTATTTTTTAACTCGACAGCTTACGTTTGAAATAACCATACCTTGAAGTAGACATCCGATCGTGGAATATTGGGTAGAGTACAAGTGCCGCCTTTGTGAAGGTTGAACTTTTAAAAAGAGGCCTATGATTGAAGAACGTCCCTTATTACTAATGTAGGGGAATATCAAAGAAGACAACTTCCTTAATGGGTCACTTTTCGACCCACTCCCGCCCTGTATGATTATACGCAAAGTGTTATTAACGGCATCTTAATTTCATTAAGTCATATGCTGCAACCAGCCTTTAATCTTGACTAGTGATTTCAGACTGTCGACTGATAACTGTTAGCCTTCTTCATCATCACACAGTCTCTAGTAATTGCTAGCATTTGTTCAAGGCGCAGGTCCCCCATGGCATCCACATTTAAAAAGCTTCTACCAGTGGTCCTAAGTCTTATACTAGCCAGTACCATAATTAACATCTGAAAATTAAATTGTTATCCAAAAAATTCATGTGGTTTTTGTTGTTGTGGTAATGCGACTACCTAATATTATTGTGTCATGCAGTGAACTCAAATTTTCTCACTGAACATACTTCTCAGTAGACATGCAACAGAGCTGCATTTCGCTAAAATATTTTGCTTGATTTTGCTTTGAAAGTATTCCACACCAATTGTAAGACTCTTACTTTTATAGTGCTTCAGTTATTGTTTATATATTTACTTTATGTATAGGTACCCATCCCTGGATGAAATTCTAGAATTAATAAAAAATTCTAAAATTCTAAAAATTATTGTAAAGCTCTGTAAGAGCAATGTTATTAAAATATTTTAATAACAATGTATTTCTACAATGTAAATATACAAACCAAATACAAATGTTATACAATTGACGCCATCTGTTGAGCAATTTTGTTTAAAATATCCCAGTTTTAAACCGATATTTTCAGTACCTTTAAACCGGAAATTGCGTACTTTCAATAATTTTTCTAAACTTTCTCTAGGTAGTGAGATATTGCCAGTTTAATGGAGTTATATTAACAAATAATTGTACCATCATGCTAGAGGTGCTCGATGCGAGTTTTGAAGAACTTGAACTAATTTACTTACACATATCCATCATTTAGCATTACAAGCTTATAGTTAAAACTTTTAATTGTAATTAAATTCTTATTTTATTGATTTTATTAATGTTTTATTTGTTACAGACTCCTTCCAATCAGCAAGAGTGAAATGCTGTTTACGAATGCTTAAACTATTTGCGGCAGTTTTTCCTTACTTTGGACACTATGGTTGTGAAGCACGTCTGCATTAAAAATCCACAGGATCCAGTATTCAACTTTTATAATTATAAATGATTTTTCAGCACGGTTCTATTGGCAGACAAGAGCATAGCTAAAAAACTTGCATTTGGTAATCAGATTCCGCATTTTAATCGCCAAATAGCAGCAGATTTATGAACTAACTCTGACAACTTTTTAACGAAAACATCAGCGAACCATAAAATATTAATAAAGATCCTAATTTGCGATTGCCCCAAACTATGATATCATTATTATATCGGAAAACCACGAAACAGTCGGTTCGCTATCCAAATGAGATGAAAGAAAACGTAACAAACTTTCTAGTCACAGAAGAAGATTTTCCATCCCAATAGTCGAAAAATAAAGTACAAGTTCCCGATAAATTGTCAATTTTTGAAACAATCGGTCCTTTTTAGGACCATCAATAACATTGTCAAAGAGATTTAACTTTTTTAATTGAATAAAAGAAATAGCAAATGATCTAAAGCTTAATATACCAAAAGGTTAGTTTGATATGAATAGTGGGTTAATTATTAAAAAAAACAAAAGCTATTAAAAATTGTATTTTCTCTAAAAATAAAATTGTACTTTCTTTAAATAATCATGATCTAAGCAAAGCGTATCTATGTACGAGTATATTAAGTACATATATTCATTATCTCAGCTGATATTTTTCGCTTTGTTTTGTTTCTACGTGTTAAATGTTTCGAAAAACTTAAGTTTTACAACTAAAATCTAAGCCCAAATAATTTTGAATCGTGTTAAATGGAATAAAATCGTGTAAAAAAATTATTTTTTTATTTTCAAACCGTGTTACATCAAAACCGTGTAAAAAAAGACCGTGTAAAAACAGAATTGGGTGTATTTACTTTACATAAAGGTACCCATTCCTGGATAAAATTCTAAAATTTATAAAAAATTCTAAGCATTACTTTAAAGCACTTTAAGAGGTGTTTAAAATATAGCAATGTAATTCCACGGTGCGCAGCCGTGTTTAAAATATCCCAGTTTTAAACCGAAAATTTCAGTACCTTTAAATCGGTGAAAAAGTAGGCGTATTTTTACTGCTTTTTCTCTTTATTATCTCTTGCAAATAAGGTAATTTTGCGGAAAAGATTATCCTATAGTGGAATCAGGATGTTAAAGTACCTGCTCACAAAATTTTGTTCCATCCAGATACATATTTTCTTTACATAAATGTACCCTGCTTTGGATACAATTTTTAAATTTATATAACATTCTAAAAATTATATTATATTATTATTATATTATATTTAAATAACAATGTAGTTCCACAAATAAAAAATACAAGTGAAATACAAATTTTATTAAATTGGCGCCTAATGTTGTGCAAAAGTTTTTAAAACATCCCAGTTTTAAACCGAAAATTTCAGTACCTTTTAACCGGAAATAAATTAATTTTTCACAAAATGGAGTTCTCTCATTTTCAAAAGCAACGTCTGTATTAAGTGATTTGCAGTACTTTGGATACCCACAATACCTCAAGAGCATTTTTTTGTCCCACGTTCCAAAGTTGTTAGGTGATATTACAGTTTACACAGTTTACTTACAGTCTTAAAAAAGATTTAAAAAATAATGCGCTATAGTAAAGTAAATTTTTAATTTATTTCAGTCTTTCTTAGTACCGGTAAAATCGATAAGCACACCTTGCCTTTTATCACTATGCATATATGTAATTGTGTTCTCAACTTCTATTAAAATTGGTTGATTCGTATAAAAATGTCCCTTATACCCTCCTGACACTAGTTTTGAAAACAGACATACCCCATTGGACCCACAATAAAATAAAGATCTGTCTATGTTTGAAATTTCATTAAATTCGATTTAGCCGTAATTGACGTACAAATAATTAAACTTGAAAATAGATATATACAGGCATGTCATAAATTCCGTTCAGAATTGAAATGATTCCGTAGTTACCACTCCGATCGGAATGGTTTTAGCTGCTATAGATTCCGTTCGGTTTTATTAAATCGAAAAAAATACAAAACCACTTTTAATGTCGCATCATAAGAATGAATGTAGCAGAACAATAACCCATGCTCCAGAGCTAATAATAAGGGGTGATCCATTTCGAGATCCCCTACTTTTTTAAAGAAAATTCAAATTTAATGGAGAATGTTTCTTATCATTTGAAAGAACATTCTTTGGCATTTATTTTTTGCAGATTATGTCTATCAAATGTTGGCCGTTGCTACGTCGCAGATGGTCCATCCGTTGAGTCCAATTTTCGATGACTCGTTCGAGCATTTCGACTGGTAAATGGCGAATGACACGCGTGATGTTTTCCTCCAAGGCCTGAATCGAAGCGGGTTTGTCCGCACAAACTTTAGACTTTACATATTCCCACAGGAAAAAGTCTAACGGTGTGATATCACACGATCTTGATAGCCAATCGACCGGCCCAAAACGTGAAATTATGTGCTCACCGAAATGTTCTCTCAATAAATCCATTGATTAAAACCGAATGTCGCTGAGATCACGATCTTCAATTTCAGGCATGAAATCATGGTACGATAAAGGACGCCATTGACGGTTACCTTCGCACCGGCATCATTTTTAAAGAAATATGGACTGATGGTTCCACCGGCCCACAAACTACACCAAACCGTTGTTTTTCGTACCAAATGTGGCAATTTTGTTTTTTACATTGAGCCAGAAATGGGTCTCATCGCTAAACAGAATTTTCCTCGAAAACGTCGGATTTTCTTGGAATTTTTCAAGAGCCCATAGAGCGAAGCGATTCAGGCGTAAGTCTTTCCATTATGAAATGCCAAACAATACTATACAAAAATAACATGACAGTATGACACGACTCACACGTGATCTGTCAAAAAAGGGATATTGAAAAAAGTACCTCGGAATGGATCACCCTTTATATGTATATTAGATTACATAACTTTATTATTAATATCAACTATAAGGTATCGGTATAAATCTGCGAACATTAAATTACTAACAAAAGTTAGAATAAAGTTCCTTTATTTAAATTTTTGAAAATGAAAGTGAACATCAATGAAAACAACTTAATTTCGTGGCAGCCAAAATGGACTATTATCTTTATAAAATGTGTTCCAATGTTTCGTTGGGTTTTACAAACTTTCTTAACAAATTTGTAGAATGGTAAAACTTTATTTCCTTAAACTATGCCATAAAAAGGAAATAAAAAGAAAATAATAAAAAGCTTAAAAATTTCTGAAGAGGCAAATATAATTTACTTATGATGAAACGAAAAAATGTAACTAGATTTTTTTATTCTTCTTTATTCTCTTTTTAACTGTGCATTATTTGCAGTCATGTTGGCAGTTACGAAAAATCTAAAAAAGTCGCCAAATAAAAAATAAATTTAAAATAGATTTCAGTATAAAATTGATAGTTTTCTTGGAACATTAAACTGATTTTATTAATTTTATATTTCTTTGATATCAATTTATTATAATAAGAAACTGTGAACATTAAGTTGCTTATAAGGTTAAGTAATGCTTTAGTATAAAGAACCTTTTTGAATCACTTAAATTTTTGGATTGGTATTTGACTAAATCTTTTGATGCATGAGCAATTCGCAAAGAGAACTTACTTTTTTTACACCTTAGGTGAAGCTAAAAAAAAACACTGAAAAAACTGAAGCAGGGTTGGAGTAATAATTATGAAGCCGTATAACCAAAACATTTACATTAATTTGATTTCAATACTTATTTTCAAAAAAGGATATTGTAAAAAATATTTTATCCATTTTTGTTCCATTTTTATGCGTGCTGTTTACACGTTTATTACTATTTTTAACCTGTAAGTGGCGAAGTAGTTCATTACATTTCGCTTATCACACTTACAATTACAATTGGCTTAAGTTTGAATGGTATTTTTTTTAAGTAAAAACTTTAAAAGGTGAACAGAAATTAAGATCTTATTTAACATGTATTGTAGTGGGTAAAAAAGCTAAAATTTGAATCTCAAAAGTGCTTTAAATACTCACAAGCTTAACCAGGAAAAATCCAAATGGAACCAAGAAATCAAATCAAACCAAAAAGTAAATCGTTTTTTCGCCAAACAATTTTATATTTCACTAAAAATGCAAATTTCACCTAGTAAACAAACCTGCACAAAAAAATTTAAATTTTTGCTATGAAATCAATATTGTACAAAAAATTATATGTATGTGATTTAATAAACATAAAAAAATGTCCTTAAAAATTCCTTGTTTTTCAACCATTTTAATAGGTTTTAGAGATAAGAAACCAATCACCTCTTACGATCAATGTCTTTTTTATATGGTGTTTATGTAATTGCGAGCAAGCCAAGCTTCTTCAAAAAATCTTCCTTATTAGTGTTTACATAATTACGTATTTTTTTCTTCATTATAGCAATTTTTGTTATAGTAATTTTTCGGTTTCAAAATTTTTCATTTTATCTTACGGTTGGCTGCATGTAACTTTGTTTTTCGTGTATTTTGTTGAAACTAAACACTTTTTGTCGCAAAAGAAGTGTTGCTTGACTGGTTATTGTCTGTTAGTATTTCCCTCCTTAATTGATACATATTTGTTAATCTATATATATAATAAAATAGTAACTCATTTCCGTCTGTCTGTCTGGTTTTCTTTTGCGTTCGCATCACATAAAAACTACTGGATGGATTTTAACAAAATTTTGTGAGGAGGTACCTTATTATCCTGATCCCAATATAGGATATCTTATTTCCAAGAGAAAGTAGAGAAAAAGCAGTCAAAAACGCTATATAGTTACATAAACCATAACTGAAGCACTATAAAAGTAAGAGTATTTCAATTGGTGTGGAATACTTTCAAAGCAAAATATTGTCAGGACGCCCACGACGTGGCGGGCACAGCTAGTGTACAAATATATGTATATTTGATTCTCTGATAAACGTGTGTAGGTATATTTAGGTATTTGTTGTTTGTGTTCTGTTTTCATTGTATTGTTATGTGGAAATCTTTGTTACGTGTTTTTGATAAAAGGAAATATGAAAAGTATCAGGAAGTTTTATGTATCTTTAAAGTATGTGTTGTTTGTGCTAGACTGTTGTTCATGTTCATATTCTATTGTTTATTGTATATGTATGTTTGTATGTTTATTTCAAAGTGAAGGTGTTTGTTAGGAAAACTGACTGACAGCAGCAGTGGCAGCCACTTAATCATAAACAAAAGCAAATCTAAATTAATATAGTTCTATTCAAAAGGTCGTTCAGTTGGTTGCTTAAAACCAACTCAAAATATGAAAGTTACATAGGAAATTTAAGAATTCACGTAAGTAAAAAGACAACAAATTTTTCACTTCAAATTTAATATTGTTTTCCTTGTAAGGCCCAGGAAAAGCATAAAGGGGTGTTGAATCTATAGTTTAGGGAAATTAAAAGAACAAAGAATACTCAAAAACGATTACTATTTTAAAAAGATCCTTGCGGAATCATTGCTACATATGTAAAGGGAATTTTTAGAAGAGAGTGTGAAATAAAAAAGCAAAAAACTAATGAACTAAATAAAGTTTTTATTCCGATTAAAGAAAAATTCAATGACATTAATGGTATCGGATAAATGACCCCCACCACTTGCTGTTAAATAACGCATCACTTAAGTAAAATTTTTGATAACTCCTGATATTGAAGGTCAACATTGTTAATGTGGACATTTAACAATGTTCTTTCAATAGTACTGTACTGCCTTCTCAACCAGAATTAAAAAGACTTTTTCCGCCAAAAATCTTGTTCAGTTTAGTTTTAAGAGTTTCTCAAATATTTTTTATTTTTTACAGACTTCAAAAAAGAACGAAGCCATTTCTGAACCGATTTTAATTTTTTTCTTTATTTCACGGGTTATGCTTACAGTTTGGTCCCGTTTTAAAAACAGTTCAAAAACAACATACTTGTATTAAGAACCGTCAAGGGCACTAATTTAAAAAAAAATTGCGTGTCAATATAGCTCCCAACAACAGAAATAATAAAAAAACAAATTTAAAATTTAGAGGGTGTCCCCATAGGTGTCGTAAATTGACCTATATCGGCCTATCTTTTGAACCGTTCCGTCCCAAGCAATTTAAAAATTTTGCGGATGTCAATGAAATTTTTATTATAAAATATGTAAAATTAAAAACTACAAAAATATATTTTTTATGTCCATATAAAGTTCATGTCCTTAGAAACAGGATATACACATTTGTTCCTTGAGTTTTCAATTGGTCTAGATAATAACATATAAAATGCTCTTCAACCTATGAAAAAAATTGACCATTTGAAATTTCGAAAAAATTCCGTTATAATAAAAAGTATAAATATTCAAAATTATAAATTAAAGGGTGCTCCAATAGTTCATTTATTTTAATGTATATGGCCATAATTTTTAACAGTTTTACACAGATCGTTTAAATCTACAAAGAACCTTATTGCTAAGTCCGCTATATAAAGTATAAAATTTACATTTTGTAATAAAAGGTTGTCCCAATAGTTAATGTAATACGATGTATGTGGCCAAACTTTTGAACTGTTATAGACAGAGAGCTGAATTTTACAAGGAACCTGTATTGCAATGTCCACTATAACAGGTATACAGTTATAATTTAGAAATTAAAGGTTGTCCCCATAAATCATGTAATTTGATATATATGACCCCACCTTTTAAACCGTTAAGGACAAACATTCAAGTGTCCAATACTTTTTTTGATATAATAACAAGTATAATTTGGAATTATAAGTTTAGGGGTGTCCCAATAGTTCATGTTATTTGATATATATGGCCAAACTTTTGTACCGTCACTGACAGACAGTTGAAATTTGCAAAGAATTTTCGTGGCTAAGTCCTCTATAACAACAGGTCTTTAATTTAAAATTGTATATTAAAGGGTGTCCCAATAGGTGATGTTATTTTATCTATAGGGCCCTATCTTTGAAACCGTTATAGACAGAGGCTTGAATGGTGTCCCCAAAAAAATAGCTTAACTTTTGAACAGTAATAGGGAGAGGCTTGACATTTACATAGTCTTTATTTTTCCCCGCTAATTGTGGCGCATGTTTTATTTGGTTTAAATCTAATTATTATTATTTACTTTCTTATATTTTTAGTTTAGAATTGAATAGGTGCCCAGCTATCTATTTTGAAGTGGTTTTTTTTCTGCAGGAAATATTAAGTAACTTAGGCTTACCTAAAAAATGTAATTAAACGCATATATTTTATGCCATTTTATTGAATAAAAATTCTGCAAATTTAAAAAGTGGAAAAATTTAAATACAGTTTGTATCAAATAATTGAATATATTTTGTTTAAAAATCAACAAAAGGTTCAGAAATTTAGTTGTCCAATTTTAGATCCACCTACTTCTCAACAAAAATGTTTTACAGTGTAGGTAATGTTTATAACTAAACATTACCCAAAGTGGCTAGATACGAAGCATGTTGACGACAGATGTAGCGATCCACGCTACATCCATGCATTACATGATGAAAGTGTCTAAAAATAATTCATCCCACTTCTCTATAAAAATTTATCACCTTATTTGCAAAAAAATATTTCTCCAGCCCTATTAGGTTGTTGTAGATAATAAACGAACTTGCGGCTACTAAATAAGTGTTGAATTACATTATGCCACTTTTGTCACTTCAATTCTTTATTAGTAGGTGAGAGGGGAGAGATGAATTAAAAAGGGTACACATATACTGTTAAAATTCGTTTCATTCTCTCATTAATAAAAAAAAAAAATTTGCTTTAAGGCTTTTAATAAAAACCATTTGAGCAATTAATTAAACATTAAACTGTTAAAAAACATTTATTTTTCTTTGAACATCTCAAGTTTCTTAAATAAAGTAAATATAGGTTAATTAAATTTTCATCATTATATATAATAATCATATGCGTGGATAAAATTAATTTTCTTATTTATATATATATATATGCGGGAAAATATTTAATAAAAAAAATTGTTGTATGGCTATTGTAATTACGATTTTTAAAATTTTTACTGTCAACGATTAATGACTTAAATACTTTACTTTAATTTGTTGAATATATTATGGTCATTATCTTAATGATGGTGTGCTTTTAAAAAAATATTATCATTTATATTTAACGTAAAAAAAAGAAATTAAATATGAGGACGTACTTGTAATGGTAAAGGGATTTTAATGACTTTGCTAATAAATATGTGTTTATGTAATATGCGTTATGTAATACTTATAGCAAAAAAATTTTTTTTTTCACCAATTAAAGGTTTTAATTAGTTTCAGAAACAGTTTTAATTGATTCAATTATATTCTAGACTATCTGTCCCCGTCACGTCGTGGGTGTTCTGACAATATTTTGCTCGATTTTGATTTGAAAGTATTCCACACCAATTAAAAGACTCTTCCCTGGATAAAATTCTAAAATTTATAAAATATTCTAAAATTCTAAAAAATTATTGTAAAACTCTGTAAAAGGTGTTTAAAATATTTTAATAAAATTTTAATTCCACAAATTAAAAATAAAAATCAAATACATATTTTATCCAATTTGCTATTTGGTAGTAAGTAATTAATATTTTCTTATTATTTTAAAACAGCGCCATCTGTTGCGCATCCGTGTTTAAAATATCCCGCTTTCAAAAATAAAAGATGCCTTAAAGTACGTAGTACTTTTAAATCGGTAAAAAAGTCGGCGTACTTTTACAGCTTTTTTTCTTTATTATCTCTTGGAAAAAAGGTATTTTTGCGGAAAAAGTATCCTATATTGGAATTAGGATGTTAAAGTACCTTCCCACAAAATTTTGTTAAAATCCATCCAAATATATATTTTCTTTACATAAAGGTACCCAGCCTTGAGTAAAATTCTTAAATTTATATCAAATTCTAAAAATTATTGTAAACTATTTCTTAATTAGCACTAGGTCTGTTTTATAAAAATATTTTATTAATTTTTATTTTCAATATTTCTCTACACCATTGGGTAGCATCTTCAGGAAATAAAAATAATGAAAGTTATAAAATTTAAATGATTGAAAAAATTCAAACGAATGAAAAAATTTGTTGTCAATCAATTTAAAAAATTCTAACATATCAATACATTCAAGAAAGCAAATTTCAAAAACAAATACAAATTAAAATAGACAAATTTTTTAATTATTGTAAACCTTTGTAAAAGTTGTTTTACATACATATTAAAATAACAATGTAATTCCACAAAGTAAAAATACAAATCAAATACAAATTGTATTCATTTGGTGCCTAATGTTGCGCAATAATTTTTAAAATATCCCACTTTCAAAAAAAAAATAAAATTGTGCATATATGTACATATGTATGTGTTGAAAATATCCCATTTTTAACCTCAAATTTTAATACCTTTAAACCGGAAATTAGGTTTTTTCTCTGCTTTTTCTCCATTTTCTCTTGTAAATGAAATATTTTTGCGGAGAGAGGTATCCTATATTGGATTCAGCATGCTAAGGTGCCCTAACACAAAATTTTGTTAAAATACATCCAATAGTTTTTACGCGATGCGAACACAAATGAAAAGCCGACAGACAGAAATGAGTTACTAGTTTATTATATGTGTAGATTAAGAAAGAACAAAATAAAATTCTAATTAAATAAATAATTGAATTAATAAAAGATCGAATTAAAATTGTCTCTGAAACTAATTAAAACCTTTAATTGGAGCAAAACTTTTTTCTGTGTATGACTTAATTATTTGTGCAGATATAACAATTAAAAAATAAACATTTAATCTTACACTTTCATTTAAATTTACAACTATAATCATTTAAATATCTGTTTAAGTAGGCCATATAATTTTAAATTTTTTATCGACAGCTACCACCGGAAAGAGCATTTTAATTTAAAAGATTATTTAAACATTTCTTTTACAAAAACAGACAGTACATTTACATTTTTTTTGTTCATACGATCAGCGCAATTCAATATTTTAGTTTCCAGTAGCAACTGCAGGATTTACTAACTATTTTTTAACGATAGTAGATAACACTATTTTTTACCTACAGAAATTAGTAACATGTGACATCTCTGTCCAAAAAAGAGAAATAGAAAAGAAAACAAATTATTATTATTATTTAATTTTGTTACTAAGGTCTGTATGAAGTTGTTATGTAGACTTTTATATATTTAAATAAATAAATAAGAAAAATAAAACAACTTTTTGCATGCTGTATAGTAAGAATTAAAGTTGGCAAAAATAACAATAAAGTAAAATTTGAATTTAATTTGTACTAATTTATAGTAAATATGTTTGTACATACAACATATTATGCGTGTTTCTACTATTTAAGCGTTTTATCTATTAATGTATGAAAACCAGACTCATTTTGCCCAAATTTTTTTTCTAAATATTCAAAACCCATTACAATAAAAAATAAAAACATTCTTGTCGAGAAAATAAACCACTCAAAAATGATGGTCGTTTATTTTTTTCGGGTTTGGGGCAGGAAAATATTTTATACCGGCTTACCTCAGCCAACGCGGCCGTTAGTTAGGACGGCTGAGTCGGCTATAAACATTTCGATTTCGGTAGAAATGTATCGCCTAGTAACAAGCAGCAGTTCGGTGTTTTGCATGATAGTTGCAGGTCATGGGAATCCAGCCAGTACTTAGCACGAATCATAGTTTGGCATAATCTCTGTTGAGCCTCCTCCGTGTTTGTTGCTTTGATTACTGCCACGATATATTCCGCATATCACACCTGGGAGGTGTCTTCAGGTAGCTATATTTGAAAGATTTAGTTATAGGTTACGTTCCATAGATCGGGCTCCAGTATGTTCCACTAATTAGCAAGATGACTTATTTAAATGACCCAGGTCATATGCTATCTAGTTTAATAGACCTTGATGAATTAATAGATAAGTAAACAAGGATAAATCAAAAATGTACTATGACCAAAAATCAATCAAAATCGTGCTATGGCCAGATATAAAGCAAAAGTGATATTAAATATTATTTTTACTGAATTTTGTTTTTATCACTTACAAGAAAAATTTGCTATTTGAATCATTTAAAGGATCTGTTGTTCTTCGTTCCGTATAGAATATTTTCGATCAAGCTTTATGAAGTTGAATTGTCGGATTAACGTGTTTTTTTAATTATTTGTTACAGATTTCGTATTATTTAAAGAGATAGAGTGTTATTTTTTGTTTGTCTTTATGTTAAGCACATTTTTACTAATCTTTTTCAGTTAAGCATTCAAATAAATAAAATTAAAATAAGTCTCCAGACAAGACATAATTAAAAAAAATTTACTTGCTGCTTAAATAAATAACACAGTGCAACACGGAAAAAAATAACCATATACGGACACCACTAATTGATAAAAGACCAAAAAAAAGACCCCTGTCTCCCAGTTTTGCCCAAAGTCCTCCAGGTTTTTTTTATGGGCCCTCAAAGATGTGGGGCCTCGATGTCATTTTTGCAAAAAAATGATCATTTACTCAAGCTCATATTAGGTTCATTTTTGTAGTTGATTATTTCCTTGAATTTTGAACGGTTTGCTACCTATGGACCTGAACAGGGGAAAAAAGGTAAAAAAAATTGAATTTTTTTGCGATTTTGACCTTGAAGATGAAGTTTTATTCGATTTTATATGTTAACACTTTTTGTTCTTTATGACAAGAGCTACAACTTTGCCTCAGAGTGTATATCAAAATTTCAAACGGTTTGCAAACTATGAGCTTGAGTAAATGATCATTTTTTTGCAAAAATGACATCGAGGCCCCACATCTTTGAGGGATCATAAAAAAAAACCTGGAGGACTTTGGGCAAAACTGGGAGACAGGGGTTTTTTTTTGGTCTTTTATGACGTAGTGGTGTCCGTATATGGTTATTTTGCCATGACTTAAAAAATTACACAGTGTGTAATCTAAGGAATATTAATATGTTTTTTATAATACATTTTTGTATTGCTGAATCTTTCTTTATTAAATGTTGCAAGTATCTAGAATTTTTTATACAGCTATAGTAGTTTTTAGTTTGTTTCTTTAAAATTTTTGTTGCAGCAATATGTCTGGGTCAAACTTACAAGCCAGTAGAATAACAAATGGTAAAATATAGCATCAGTATAGCATATACAACTGCCACTAAAAAACCGCATAGCCGACATCACCAGGATTATATGTATTTAGAAACACAAACAAAAGAAACTTGAAAATGCTTGAAAGAAAAAATCCAAATTAGAACTAAGTTATATTTATCTTTCCTAAGGAAAAGTTATAATTATAAATTTTCTTCGAATTAAATCTAAAAACTATATGGGTAAAAACATATGAAATCAACAAATGAGTTGACCGCACCGATTTCGAATTGGATGAAATTTGGTACGAAGGGAAAGTTAACCATAATAATAGCGTTTGCCAACTTTCAGTGTCCTAGCTCTCCTACTTTCAGAATTATGGCCATTCCAAGTTGGCAAAAATCAATAAAAATGCACTCAGATGCCTTAACACAATTTTTAATATCTCGAAAAGTATTCATTGTACGTTAATAATGAAGGGCTCATTTTACAGACAAAAAATGCGCCATTCAAAAAAAGTTTTTTTTGGAATTTTCGATCAAGGATAATGTAAATAAAAAAAAGGACTAAAATTTCCAAAGGATATATCTCAAAAATCAATATTTTTAAAAATCTCAAAAAATACATGTTAATTCTTATTATGTTTTGTACAAGTCTGCCAAATTTCAATGTGGAGTTTTCATTACAACATGAGTTATTAAGAAAAAAGCAGGCGAAGGTTTATGTTTTGAAATAATAAAATTGAAAGAATACAAAAAAGTCGTGCACAATTCATTCGGTATTTAAATAAAAAATATGCCATTCAATTCAACATTTTGCTGTAATCCTTTCAAAAAATCCGGTCACACTGGGTGCAATAAAAGTTTAAGACAAGTCCAAGAATGGATGCTACAGTATACTAAGGATAAAACATTACGATCTCAAATAAAATTTGTGGGACATGTAGAATAAAATTTTCGCATCTGAAAAAATCTAATAAATCTAATTTGGAAGAAGGTTCAGACATAAACGAAAATGTAGATACTTTCGATGACATTGCGTCAGGCACGGAAGAAGTTGCTATTTCAAAATTAAACCAATCTTTACCGTATCTGGAACAATCTCCGATAAAAAAGAAGAAGTTACATCAAAAACGGTACAGAGATGCAAAATGCAGGAAAATAACTGATTCGATTCAAGACAAAATTTTCCACCGTTCAACACAATCAACTTCGCATATGTGCCCACAATCCGAAAATAGTGAGAAAATCCAACTGCTAACAATTTTACCAAAAAGCTGGACAATACATAAAATTGTCCAGCGAAAAGTTAAGCATTTGGTTGAAACAAAGGGTGTGATGAGTACGCCTAACCCAAAACTGGGAAGGCCAATTTCGCCAGTGACAAGCAGTTTAGTAACATCCTTTTATGAATCCGATAACGTCAGCAGGTGTATGCCCGGACAGAAAGATTTCGTGTCTGTTTTTTAAAATGGTACTAAAGTGAGGAAAAATAAAAGACTTTTGCTTGGAAACTTAAGAGGAATGTACGCCTTATTCAAGGAACGACATGATGGAATAAAAATAGGTATTTCCAAGTTTTACCAACTTCGTCCGAGGAATATAATTCTAGCAAATGCGAGTGGATCTCATAACGTGTGTGTTTGTATAAAGCATCAAAATGTGAAGCTGATGGTTGATGCTATAAATTTAAAAAAAATTAACTGCTGGTGTTCCGAATTATCAGCTTGAATGTTACAAAGATTGTTTGAAATAAATGACATGCATTCCATCTTCTTCAAAGTGTCACCTACGTAAATGTAATAAGTGTCCAGGAATTGAAAATTTAAAAGCAAAACTAAATCAATTATTAGAGCAAAATGATATTAATGAAGTAACATATAAACAATTGGTAAGTGTAGATAGGGATAATTTGGAGACCATGATTAGCCCAACTGACGTCTTTGTGGATTCCCTATGTGAAAAGCTTGAAATTCTACTACCTCATTCATTTATTGCAAAACAGCAGGCAGCATATCTGAGCGAAAGAAAATTAAATTTGGAAGAAAATGAGTATATAGCAGTTTGCGATTTTTCAGAAAATGCTTCTTTTACTATTCAGGTTGCAGTCTAGGAATTTCAGTGGAACAACTCCCAGGCCACTTTATACCCAATTGCTATTTATTTTAAATCAGATGGAAAAACACAACATACAAACTTCATAATAATATCTGATTGTCTTGTACACGATTCTGCAGCTGTTCACCTGTTCCATCGCCACCTGAATGTATTTTTGAGAAAAAAGTTTAAAACAACCCCGAAGAAAATCACATATTTTTCAGACGGTAGTGCTGCCCAGTTTAAAAATAAAAAGAACTTTATCAATTTATTTTATTATCAAGTGACGGTCTTGGAGGTACCGTAAAGGGAGAGGCACGTCGAGCTAGTTTACAGCGTCCATTACAAGGTCAAATAACTACTCCAAAACAATTATATGAATGGTGCCTGCAAAATCTTTTGAACTGTAATTTCGAGTTTTTAACTCTAAAAGACCACGAAGAAGAAGCACGGTTGCTTCAAATTCGTTTTAAAGATTTGCGTTCTATTCCTGGAACTCAAAAGCTGCATTCTATTGAACCTGTAGATA
Source organism: Phasia obesa (assembly GCA_949628195.1). Taxonomy (NCBI): domain Eukaryota; kingdom Metazoa; phylum Arthropoda; class Insecta; order Diptera; family Tachinidae; genus Phasia; species Phasia obesa. Next base: position 74,800,105 of record OX451218.1, read on the forward strand.
AAAAAAATTAAAGTCAAGCGTTACTCGGCAGATGCAGTTTTTGTAATTGAAATCCTTCAGAAATAATAAATATGCTGCAATAAAGTGTTTAATAATGATAATACATTATTTGTACTTTTTATTAAAGGTTTAGCAATGGAGGAAAACAGTTTAAGCAAAGAAAATTCGAAAAAGTTCCGTTACATTCGATTTTAAAAAAATCGCCTCGAAAACGGTGGCAATGGGATATTTATGCAAGTATTAATATATATAAACTTTAAGATAAACAAATTAAGTAATTTTCCATTATGGTTTTGCACTTTCTTTAAGGCTTTTTATTTGGTATTTTTCTGTTTTAAGCCCTCTTTCTATTTAAAGATCTATAAAGAAATGAACTTTAAACAACACGAAAGCAGTTCATAGCCAAGTGTCTATATCCGTTGAAATAACGCGCTTTTGTTTCCGTTTCCTTCTGTATTCTTGTTTGCCATTCGAGTGTTGCAATATTGCTGCATATATTGTGTAAGCCTCAACTTATTATTGTAGATGTTGTTGCCTTCGTCATATTTAATACTTTATCTTATGTTTTTTTTATTTCCGCAAAATTTTCCAACAACACTTGTTTATTTACGGCTACTAAATTATTGTGTGCAGTCGCAAAGAAAAACTCTTTAAATTTCAAAAGCACCAAATTGAGTGAAGAGCCCTATAAAAACAGCAAAAAATACGAAACAATTTTCCAGCAGTTGAACATTCATACATGTAAATTCTCCAAAAGTACCAATTGAAAAGCAAATAATTCTTAACTATTCAAAGCTGTGTCAAAATATATAAAGGCAAATTACCTTGCAACTGGAGTTTTTATATGGCACTCTATATAGGCAGGAAAGAAATTTTATCGTTAAAAAGATCCTTTTAATTCAGCTGTTGATATCATATTTTTAATTTAATATATAAAATTAAATAATAATATCTTACGAATAAATTAATTATTTAAGCTTAAGTTCTTAATTATAAAGATATAAAGAGAAATTAGACACCAGCAGAAAAGGTATTTTTCATAAAATTAAAGAAAATGGTATAATTTATCTTTGTTATTATTTGATATCGTCTTAAGGAATTTTTGTATATACTAAGGACCTTATTCATAAAAAATATTCTTTGTTTATTAAAGGTTTATTGAACAAAATTTATATGGAAATTTGTTTTATAAACCTTTTATAAAACAAAAAAAAATGTATGAATTTGGGCTTAAAACTATAAGTTAATCTCTACCGTCGCCATTGAATTAACTTTAAAAGCTATTGTAAACTTTTAGAATATTATCACAACAGAACATGATTAGTAACCGTTTAAATTTTTCTCAGCGTCATAGGCAGCTTGCTGGAATATATCAATCAATTAAATTGCTTGCAAAGTTAATTTCTGGGTCGTTCCGCAAAAGTCTAATTACATCAATTGTTACCTCTCATTTAAGGCCTTTTTGCATAGTGTTCTTTCTCTTACAAAATGACCACACATTCTCTACTATATTTAGATCGGTACTCTGTGGTGGGCACGAAAGAGACGCTTGCCCGACTCTATTTAAAAACGTTGTTGTTATGGCATGAGCATTATCATACTATAGAATCAAATTTTCATAAGCAAATCTTTGAGCTGAAGTTAAGTAATTATCATTTAAAATGTTACGGTCAGTTGGTTTATTATATATTTTATTGGCAGATAATTAACAAGTCCATTGTATGAGACACATCCTCAAAACATTACACCAAAATACATACAAGTTTTTCCTAACGACACCCCTACGCCAATCTAGCCGGACATTACTTTTTTGTCTCTAGATCAATTGGAACTTAATTAAAAAATGTCCTATGGTCTTAGGCTATTAAAGCTATAAAATAAGAAAAATCGGACTAAGGAGAAAAAAGTTCCCCTTAGGAGAACTAATTCTACCTCTGAAAAATTCATTTTTTTTAAAATAATGTAATTATTAAAAGAAATGAATTAAACACGCATTAATACTATTAAAGTAAAATTTTTAAGTTTTTAATGGTAGGTGGATATGGGCACATTCCCCGAATCGTCCACGTGAATTTTTTTTTTTTTACTTTTTTTTGCTAATTTCCAAAAAATTTTCATTTTTAAGATTTTATGACGAAGAGAGAAATATTAATAAAAGTAATTTTTGTAACTTATTTCTTTATATTGTTTCATTAGTCTGGGAATAAAAAATTTATTCATAACTACAATAAAATAAAAAAAAAAAATAAAATAAAATAAAATAAATAAAATAATAAAATTTTTTCAAAAATTAATGCTAATATCGCCTTTTACAGAAAAAAAATCAATACCAAATCTTTATTCGTTTATATTGCAAACCTCTTACTACTAAAGTGCCTTCACTATACGATGTAAAATTGTTGTCTGTCAAGCTGCGTACTTAAAATTTTAGATTTCACAAAATTAAATTTTTGCCTAATGTCCGCCTAGATTGGCAAAATACCCCTGTGGGCGATACTTCAAATTTTCCATAATAGATTGTGCCAAAACACGATTGGCTTATGGACTTACTACGTGCAAGTTCTAAGCGTTTTTATTTTATATTTATTATTCCTCTTATAAGTTTATATCAAATTTGCTTAACATTCTTTGAATCATAATTTCACTTACATGTTTCTATAACTTCCTGAAAAATGGTACAAAATAATTAATTGAATTTGGAGATGGGTAGTTTGGAATACGGATTACAATGGTGGCAGTAACTTAAATTTTGCCTAAGTCGACTTAAGCACTTATGCCTTATTGTCATTTACATGTGTATTGTATTTATTTAATAACAATTTCTTGCCCTTAAACAATGTGTGTAAAGTTCATTGCCTTTTAATACGCTTGACTTCACAATTTTCTTATGGTAATTTAACTATTAAGCAAACCTTGAAAATGTACATTTGGAAAGTAACCAGTCGAAAACACATGAAAATATCAAATGAGAAATATGTTATAGCCTGCCCCAGGTTCCAATAGAGCAATAATAAATTAATTTAATAAGACAATTTGCTTATTTACACACATAGTCGTGTGGTTATAAAATATTTAACACTCATTTGTAATTTGAACATTTACGAAGAAAAAAGGACTTTCAATTTTAAGCCTTTAATAATGTTTTTAATATATTTTTGGATATGCCGTCAAGCAGATAATTTTTTAAGAATACTTTCACAATACTTGGTTTAAAGTAAAAAAGTGGACTTATGTCTATGTTAGATTGGGAAATTAATTTTCATTAACACTAAATTATAAATAGTGTTCACCAATTTTTCGTCATTACTATTATTTTCATTAAGAATAATGCTTCATAATGAAACGATTTCATTATAAATTACTTCAAAAGAGAAATCATTACGATTAATCAATGATTAATTTATTTTAAAGCATTATCCTTATTGGCCACATTTGTTATTATCTTTTTTGCAATTAGAAATGGCAGGAAATTTAACATTTATTTGGTTTAATATTATTCACCAGCTCATTATATTTCCAGGAGATTTCATAAGGGCTGTCTTTATAAGATTTTCATTAACATTGTGCTGAGACCCGTACACCAATAAAATTCAATGGTTTAATTATAATTAACAGGGCAACAGCAAAAATATGCTCGAGTAACTACTATATACATTTGATGTATCATGGCTACCTTAGTACAAAAATGGTAAAATTTTTAAATTCTATGGATAGATTTTTTTTTAAAAAATTTTTTTTTAAAATTGCAATTTTTTTGAGACGTTTCTTCAAATAATTAATGATAACTCAAAAACTACTAGTCCGATATTATTAAAATAAATTCAGAAAAATTAAGATTTGCATAGCCTTTAATTCGTCTATATATCGCGTTTCAATCGGATCAATAGTATCGGAGTTATAATAAAAAACTTAAGAAAAAAATATATTTTTTACGTAAAAATGGCAAATATTTTCGTTTTAAAAAAATCATAAAAAATCGAAAACGGCAAAAAACTTCCAGATTCATTTTTTTATCGCATAGCGACATATAATAGCAACAAAATGAGATATCGACCATAAAAATCGATTGATTTTTTTCGAATTTATTCACATTTTAGTGAATTCGCTCATTTTCACAAAATTTTAGTTTTTTGCTTGATATACGCATTATAGCGGGTTTTCAAATGTGTGAAAAACATAAATGTTCCAATTTCAAGGGGTGCATGTCGGATTAATGTTAGATTTGATGAGAAACTTCCACCCACAAAATTTTAGTCGAATTCGACAACGTTAACACGTAGCGCATAGGCCCCAAATCTGAAAAAAAGCGTTTAAATCGAAAATAATTGACAAATTTTCAGTTTTTGCAAAATTAACGCTATTTATTTCCCCTTTTGCAAAAAAGTGGATCCTGGTCCTTAGGGCAAACACAATGAGATTTACAATATAATAAATATATATACTTATATAAATATACTTGTATAAGCAGTAAAACCAATAGTTAATACGAATTCACATATCGTCGCGTTTCTTCTTAAACCACGTAAGCGTCATTTTTTTCGAAATTTACTTTTTTGGTTTTTATGATAGAAAATAACATTTGCTACCAGACTACAAGTTTGTATGAAAAATAGAAAAATCCATTTTCAAAACCTCGTAAGCGCCATATAAATGACATTTGCATGCAAAATATAATGATTTTTATATTTCAAGTTGGAAATGTTAAAGACTCAACCACTAAGTTTTTTGTATTTAAGAATAAAAAAATTAGGAAAGTTTCAGGTCAATTGGAGCATTTTTGGTAAAGTTTAAGTTTTTTTTTTTTTGATAAATACAAAAATAAATGTTAATTTACACACAGAAATTTGCGATTTGCTGGTTGCGCCAAAACCACGTAAGCGACAGATTTTGCTACAATTAATTTAATAACCCATATTAAAGAAGTTATTAAGTTTTTTTCGTTTTCTGAAAAACGACTTTTTGGCGTTTACGTGGTTTAAGAATAAACGCGACGATGTGTAACTTAAATTGTATTCTTATACATAGAAATGCATTATGTTTTGGTCATCTGGCTAAAATCTAATCCACACTACAAAATTAAACCATTTTTATGTAAATTTATATAAAACCAGCTGTGCCCGCCACGTCGTGGGTACTCTGACAATATTTTGCTCGATTTTGCTTTGAAAGTATTCCACACAATTTGTAAGACTCTTACTTTTATATTGCTTTAGTTATGGTTTATGTATTTATTTTATATAAAGGTATCCATCCCTGGATATATTTTTAAAATTAAAAAAAAAAATTCTAAAAGTTATTGTGAAACTCTATAATTGTGTTTAAAATATTTTTATAACGGTGTTATTCCAAAGAGTAAAAATACAGATCAAATACAAATTTGATTCAAAATATCCCCATTTTAAACCGAAAATTTCAGTACCAGTTTTTTATCCACTTTCTTTTTGATATAAGATATTTTTGTGGAAAGAAAACTATATATTGGAATCAGGATGCTTAGTTACCTCCTCACAAAATTTTGTTAAAATCCATTCAGTAGTTATTACGTGATGCGAACACAGTTGAAAAGCAGACAGACAGACGGAAACGAGTTACTATTTTATTATATGCGTACATTATTTTTTGACCCGGCGTAGTTCAAATATTTTTTTTTTTTTAATTTAAGGAGGATGAAGGATTTTATTTGCTTGAACTACAGCACATCCCACTTATATTCTGATTTAGTTTTTACTTGTAGATATTCATTATTTTTAAAGATCTTCTTTACATAATCTATTTATTTATATGATTATTTACACGTTCATATTCACTGATTTTACGGCATCTTTTAGATCCTGCCATGCAATATTTAATTGTTGAAAATATTTCTCAATTTAATTTTTTCATTTTCTTTGAGTGTGTTTTCTTTTTTGGCTGTCAATTAGATTTTATCAAATTTATTTATTCTAACACAACTTGGATTTGTGATTTTTTGTATACAACATTCGTACTTATGTGAGTTTTATTTTCTGACGGAAAAAAAAACTCCTTAAAAGTATTTTACTTTATGGCGGCAAAATAAAATTCTTTTTTTAAAACTTTCATTCGAGTTTTTATTTTTACGTTGAAATATACCTGTTAACTATGGAGTTGAGATCAATTTTTTAAGATCACCATTGTTTCTGAAAGAGCTGGTCAATACATATCTATTGATATATGACAGTATAGATCTCCGTTGAATATCATAAAGAGTTTTTGAGTTAATTTTTTTTTTTGATAACTGTTATTTACGGTCCCTGCTGATTTTTTTAAAAAATTCTTTATTATTCAAAGATATTTCTATGCTGTTTTTGAATAAATGAAAAAATCGTTTGCTTTTGTCATTTGTAGCGCATATATATAGAAGTAAATGCATATTATAATGCATATTTTTCTTTTTTAAATGCATATTTTAAACGAATAAAATTGATTTTAAGTTGCATGAAAATTCGAGTCTTAGTTTTTAAACATGTCGAACTTTCATGTCAAATTATTGTCGTAAAGTCTCATTAGACGAATTGTGTTATTGTAAATAAATTCTATAACGTACCTACAAGTTTCAGAATTTAGCAGAGTAAGTTTGTGTCCCGTTGTTTTAGATTGATAGATTGCTAAGAGTATCGGAACTAAACCAAATCGTTTATATCCTGCCAAAGTTGTCAAAGAAATAAATGTATCTATAAATTATACACATTTAAAAATAACAACGCCTCAATTGGGAAAAATATTTTTCTATAATACAATATTTAATACTGAGTTTAAACTCACTTATGATCAGATTTTTATAAATAGTGGTCACAGCTGATTGGTTATTATTTTACTTATCAAAGACCTCAATACTTTGACATTGAAATGTTTTGCTTAATGTCTAATATTTTAAACGTTATCAAGGTAGGCCGAACATTCAACTCTAATTTTACAGTTGTTTTATATATATCCATGTTTATATTGATTTTTTCCTTTTTTGTAGTAGATAGAGATAAAATTCAATACTTGGCAACTGAATTTTCATATAAATCTATTTTTATAAAAAGAATTCACCACAAAAGACAAACAAAATCAATGTCACATATTGTTTGTAAATTAATGAGACAGAAACTTTTTTTATACCATTCATTCTGGATAAAAGTAAAGTGACGACAAGGGAGACAAACATTGGAAAATTGTGTTGCAGATGAACAATTTTGTCCTTTTTCACGTTGTCAGCGAGATTTTGATGCAACAACGAGCCATGAATATTTGTTAGGGAGCGAAGGGAAATTATGACATTTTATCATTTTTATATTCATATAAAAAGTAGAGAAAAATTATTGTTGGATTTAAAATATAATTATATTATATACAAAAAATGTAATGAATATTTTAATAACTGCACGAATATTGAATTATATTCAACAATATTCAAGATATCCATAAGGTTATTTTTTAATTATATTTCAACAATCATATAAAAATTTGTATATATGTATATTTTAAAAAGATTTCATCGAATATGTTGAAACCAATTAGATAATGGGTTTGGGTTTTATGTGCAAAATTGTGGCAATATAAAATCTAGCCAACGTCTGAGTCTAATCAACTACGCTAAACCTGACCTATAGGCTACCTCTTGGTGAGAACGCATTCGTAAACCGAAATGATGAATGCAAATTATGAATAAGGTCTGGCTGAATTAAGTATAAGGATATATAGACTCAGCTGGAAATGAAAAGTAATCCAAATATATTGAGTGTTTTTCGCCGGTTTGGGAAATTTTTTAAATCCAAAATGTTTCAATATTTGTGGTGATAACTTATTAAAACATTTTGGATTTATATATTATAAAGAAATTTTTCAATAATAGTATAAAAACAATGGTTTATTCCCTAAAAACTATCTAAGTAGTTAAGTAGTACCTTATACTAGAGAATTGTTTATACTAAAGATTTATTAGAATAAAAAAAAAATTATATCATTGACCTTATTGTCACTAATTTTTATATATTTTTTTTTTAATTTATTTTCTATGGTAATTATTCATTTGGCTTTTTTTAATTTTTGTTTTGCTAGGATTTTTCATCGGGTCAATTAACATGCAGCTTCAATAAGGTTGTTATATAATTTTTTTATTTATCAAATTGTATCTATAAAATTTTAAGAAAATCTAATATATAACAAGAATTATTCCTCATAAGCTTCATTATTGAATCAAAGTACTTTTTTATTTTATGTTATTTATATAAATTAATATCTTTTTTAAAATAATTTTCAAAATAATAGTTTCCCGTTTCTATTTGTAGCAACGTTTTTTTGATTATTACAAAAAAACATGCTTCAATAATTCCGACAAATTCAAATATTTTTGAAATGGAATTATCTATGTATATATATGTATGTACATATAATAAAATAGTAAATCATTTCCGTCTGTCTGTCTGCTTTTCATTTGGTTGATTCCAATATAGGATACTTTTTTTCCGCAAAAATATCTCATTTCCAAGAGAAAGTGGAGAACATGAAAAACGGAATATTGAAACACTATTGCGCAAAATTAGGCGCCAATTGAATAAAATTTGTATTTGATTTGTATTTTTAGTTCGTGGAATTACATTGTTATTTTAATATGTTAACATCTTTTACAGATGTTTACAATAATTTTTAAAATTTAATATAAATTTTAGAATTTTATCCAATGCTGGGTACATTTATGTAGAGAAAAAAGAAAATATGTATGTATCTGGAAGGATTTTAAAAAAAATTTGTGAGGAGGTAATTTAGCATCCTGATTCCAATACAGGATACTTTTTTCCGCAAAAAGCAGTAAAAACAGTAAAAGTACGCCGAATTTTTTTTTATGCCATTTTTTATTTTTTAATGAGGGATATAGGTGGTAAATATTAAAGTAAAAATATTCAACAAGAGGGAAGCTTAAGGTAGTGGTAGACTTCGTTCTCACCAATTGACGATTGATAATTGAATACAAGTTTTCTCGTATTCCTTTATCTGGGTTTGGTTGGTTAAATAGATGATGCTTACAACTAAAACACTACCCTAAGTAGATTAGATACCAGTAGTGCTGATGACGGACGTGGCTGTCTAGAAAATGTGCATTCCACTCGTGCTGGTGTTTAAAAATAAAATTTTCCCAATTTTTCTTTAATATTATCACCTAATTTGTAATTTAATTAATTCTTTCTTAGAGAGAATAAAAACGAACTTAAGCTTGATTATAAATTACATTGTATGTAATACAAAAAACAGTTCGACTAATAATAATTAAAATTTTCAAAATTAAAAAACCAAAAAAAAAAAAAAGATATTTTAAAATTTATATATGATTTGTATTTTTACTTTGTGGAATTACAATGTTATTAAATTATTTTAAACACCCTTTACTTAGCTTTGCAATAATTTTTAGAATTTTTTATAAATTTTAGAATTTTATGCAGGGTACCTTTATATAAAGTAAATACATAAACCATAACTGAAGCACTATAAAAGTAAGAGTCTTACAATTGTCGAGGAATCCTTTCAAAGCAAAATCGAGCAAAATATTGCAGGACACCCACGACATGGTGGGTACAGCTAGTTAATATATAAAGTTCTGTAATATTTTGTGCCCCTTTTTTTAAGGTAAAATTTAATTTTATCGTTTTGCATATATAACATATTTTTGCCTCCACTTGCAAATCGTATTTTTTTTCAATTTATTACAAACCGGAAGTGAGTTTTGTTCTTCCCATTTGAGGTTTTTATTTCTCTTGTTGATTTTATTGCTGCCGTTTTTTTTTTGACTTAGTATTTTGAAACATGAAATATTAGTTTTTTTTTTTTTTAACTTTAAAAGCATTTATATTTTGCAATGTATTCAAAATGCGATTTAGGATGAATTGTTTAACTATTTGATGTTGTTTGTTCATATAATAGATAACAATTTTCAGGGGAGTGGCGCTTCATAAATATAAAATTAATAAACAAAATCAGTAAACATTTTTTTGAAATGTTAGACAAAAACGTATTTAAAATTTCTTTACCAATAAGCTGACATTCTATAAAGAATTTAGTATTTTAGCGAAAGACGCAATATTTAATTTTTATTCAGTTAATTTCTATATGTAAACGTTTCCTAACAATAGCGTATACAGTATATTTTTATACCAACATACTGATAAATAAATTGTAAGTCAAACATTACATAATTTACATATAAATAAATTGAGGTTGCTTATTATTCTTATTTTTTTTTTGTGATTTAAACTCCCTTTATAAACTTAGGCCTATTATTATAACTTGCCAAAAGCTAAAGTTAGGATTTTGTTGGAGCGATAAGTAGTTTTTCATTAATTTATTGGGGATAATACTTGTTATTATAACGTGTCCTTAAAGTACGTGATAGTTAAAGGTTGTTTTTAGCGAAAAACTATTTATCTTTCCAACAATGTCCTGACTTTATGTATTAACAAGTTGAATTAATGAATTCTTAAAAAATAATGTTATGATTCGCCTTGGTAAGAACTATAAAAAGACATAAATTTCAATTAGGCAATCGGTGATTTCTTGAACGCAATTATCTATTAAGTGTTCATCATACACTAGAGATCCAAATAAAAGCTGCAAATACACATTATATGTATGTACATATTTGTGAAAATAAACATGAATTATTATTCTTAAAAAATCGTTGTTTTTCACTAATTTTAATTGGTTTTAGAAATAAGGAACCCATAACCTATTTTTGCATACAATCAATGTCTTTTGTTTACACAGTTTGTTTTACACAACTTTTTCTGGAACCAATCTACCGTTTAAAATGTTCGATAAAATAATTGGAAGATGCAATACCCTCATCAACTCCAACCATCTGTCTAATAAATTTATTTCATCACGAACTGAGGAAGAGAAGGTACTATTCCCATTGTATAGCTAGCAACACTATTTCAATAGTCAAAAAATGGAAAACATTTTTATTTATTTATATTCCACAGATAAAGGAGTAGAATACACCAAATCCAAGTGGATTATCCGCTGTACTCAATTGAGTACAGGTATGCTTTAGGCGATAATTTTAAGATTTTTATGCTTTTATGATTTTTTGTTTGTTTTTAGCTTAAAAGAGAGTTGACCTATGTACATATCGACTGTCGAAAAATGGTCTCTTAATTTCTACAAAACTGGTGTGGCAAGATAAGCAGAATCTTTCCACTTTTTTCAGCTTTTACTGTAATGCAAATTTCTTTTTTATTTTAATTTTCTAATATTAAGTATTCCTATTTATAAAATAATTAAAAAAATATGGTATTTCATTAACTTTAACAAAGTTATCGTTATGTAAATACAACTATACACAATTGGGTACAGTGGCAGAATGTAACTATATACAAATTGTGGCAACACTTTAAATGTTATTGCATACTTTGGTGTTTGTCTATGAAATAAGGGATTCCCAAAAAAATTAAAGAAACAATGCCTTTAATAGCTTTTAATAAGGTGCTTTAAGTTCAAAAGTATCATCGTTAGATTAGATACAATTGAGCCCTTAGGAGCTGTAAAAGGTTGGTCTTCTACACAGCGACAAAAAATTTATGTCTATTTTCTGAATGTGTTTGAGTCCTACAACGAACATGTGGGGTTAGATGAACTGGTCGGTGCCTCGTTGGGCTAGTAGGTAATGTGTCAGTCCAGGGTTGTGGGTTCGATTCCCATATCAAAGACTCTGGAATTTTTCAAAAGTTGAAAGGAAAACTAATAACGAGCTTGGATATAATCTGCGAGCCTGCAAATGGTTAAATTAACTACGTTAGTAATAGGTCACGGACTGCCAAGTATTATCTGGCGAAGTTAAAAATCGAGGTAAGACGATTCTTGCAGGCTATTCCTGGAAATAGGCTAACATAAAAGGGCTTTGAACCACGGCAGACACATATGAAATGCTGTAGGGACCTTAGCCTTAGCAAATGTTAGCAATCACCATAGACTATGTGAAGAGGAAGAATGTCTACATCTATCAGTCGGCATTCTGAAATCAGTACAGTCGATAGTAAAGGGGTAGTGACAGCACAAAACTCAATGAAAGTGAAATATTCGTAAATTTTTAGTCGGATATCAGAATTCATTGAGAAGCGAAGTGGGTCGAAAAGGGAACCATGAAGTTAGTAGTCTGCTTCGGTATCCCCCTGCAAAATAAGAAAAGATGAACTGGTCCAGTCTTTTTGACTTTATAGAATTGCAATTTGCAGAAATGGAAATGGTGGTGGGTATTGTTTACCTATATAATTAATATATATGAGTCATTGTATAGATCTACTTTTATTCCGACGTTCCATTGCAAGATACTATTTACGCCAAAATGCCCAAAATAAAGATCGACTTTCATCTTCATTAGTAGTAGGGTTACCCCAAGATGGCATAGGTCACTACCTTCAGAAGGTAAGAAAGCAATTAATATGTTTTATGTCACCCAAGAGCTCGGTGGCATTGCAAGAAATGTTTAAAAACATTATGCATTGAAAAAAAAATTTAAGAACAAATCACCTGTAACCCGCCGTTGTACTCAGTTGAGCATACACTCTCTACACCACTAATTTATTTTTTTTTTATTTTAACTTGTTTATTCTTTTATATTAGTTTTGCATACATTTAATAAAATAATAAACTTGTTGTTTAAGAATTTCGGCGGTTAATGGGTTAACCAAGCAGAGAAAACAATATTTATATGAAAAAATAAGACCCTGCAGTGATCATTACAAGAATTATCAGAGCAGCCTCAGCCCTTCACTGATAGGAGTTCTCATGCCGAATCTTGAAATTTGGATAATGTTGAATAAGCGAAACCGAAAAATTTATTTTTTAAATTGAAATTTAATTTTTCTTGAGTTGCAATTTTTTACAACTACGTTTTCTTCTTCACCAATAAAACTACTAGAAAAACGTGGAGAAATTGTTAAGTGGAAATTTTCACTTAATTAGGAAGTCTTAACAACTGAAATCCTGGACAAATTAGTTCTCCAACTTAAACCACGATTATCTTAAAATTATATTTTTCAACTAAAAACGCGAAACGTTGTAACTTCGTCAATTTCTAAGGTTTTTTCTCATTTTTTTGCGTTTCCTCCAGAATTTTGTACTTTATCGAAAAACGTATAAACTGAATTTCGACTCCTGGAATGATAAGCACCCTTTCGTCAGCATTCGTCACATATAATGTATTATTTTAATATATTATATTATTTATTTGTATTCCACAAATAAATTAAACAAACAATTTTAAGAAAAATTACAATAATGTAATATTATTTTCTTAATTAAGCTCTTGTTGATTTTAAGAAGAACGTTGTAAAGATTTAGTTTTGAACGGAACAAAACAGAAAAACTAACACCATATACATATTTAAAAAGTTCTAAATAAATTTAGACTTCAAATATTTGTTCAACGTCTTTGCATTTATATATTTTTACTTTACCATACACAGTATGCGTAAGGTATAGTAATCGCGAAAGAATCGGGATTTAAAGGGTTTTATACGTTTTGAAGTTTCCTGAATCCATGTTGACTATTTTCAAGATGATATCTGTTGTGACTGCCAGTATTTTTGTGTAGGCTCTGTCATACCTCTGTCATACCTCTTGACATATCAAAATTAAATTTAGTATGTACCTTTGGTATGTCTAGTTGAAAAGCTGAATTGTTTTTGAGCATAATCTGGAGGGGTAGTTTACTTGACAACCTAAATCAAAAATAATTATTTATTTAATTCGAATATACTTTGAACTTTTATTATTTATGTAATATATCCATAAAAATTTCTGTTTTCATTAGGTATGGTGAAGTTGTGTAGCTCACTACAGATAGTCTGCTGCTAAAATAATTTCGTCTGTTTTTAAAAGCAATTAAAAAATTAAAACCAATAATCAATTTTCGATTACGCGTACAAATGATAAAAAAATATTCGAACAAATTGTATATATTAGTTTAAATTGTTTGCATTGAATTGTGTTGTAATTCATAAACGGAAAAAACAAAAATGAAAAATATCCTGTCAATACAGCAATACAAACTCACGTGACAGCTCTAAAAAAATGATTCATCAGGTATTTAAAATATTTCGTAGAAAATATTTTTATTGAAAAGTTTTTTTAGTATTAATAAGGTAAAGGTAAATAAACAAAAGATCACATAATACAATATACAAGTTATACTGGCTCTTACTGCATCATTTCTGGAACTGGAACGTTTTTACGTGGTATTTATTCTTAAGCTTTTGCTATCTTTGTGTTGCAAAAAAAAAAATAAAATAACTTAATTTAAGTAAAGCAAAAAACACAATTTGGTGCATGTGAACTTGCTTTGAAACAAGATTTGTACCTCATCTGAGCCTTGGTAAGTTTTTTTAAATGAAATTCCTTAGTACAGATTGGCATCACTATCTGGCCGTGTACACTAGCTCTCCAATTCGATACCTTTATATTGTTCATAGCATTCCGATATTTGGGTATAAACCATAGCTAACTCGCTGACCCTTACCATTTCCTACCTTGAACCAAGTATCAAGGACCCTTGACAGCCGTAGTACCAATATGAAGTCTTCGGTCAGATCTCGTAACCAGGGGGACTACCTCTTGGGCCCCAAAAAGCCCGGAATGATGGCCTACACATTCCCAACCGCTCTCCAACAGCAAACATACTCAAACACACAAAAAATCTGTCCAAAAGCAGGCGGGAATAGGAATTGACATCATCCTGATGCAAGTCCAACCATTCAACCGCCTGACTAGCAAGTCAAACAATCACACAAATCACCCAAAACCACACGCACTAGGAAAATTAGCAGAAGATACAAGATACTTATCATAAACTATTTATATTTATAAGTCCATTATATAGTAAAAAAGGCCTCAGTCAAAAGTTTTAACACAATCCTCGTATTTCACACTGACGCGATAAAACTGCCGACGTATGATGTATAAAAGAAATTACTTATTGTCTGATTACAGACTTAATTAATTGGTAGCAAAAAAGAAAGAGAGAGACAAAACCTTAAAAAAGCAAGGAGAAAAAGCTAGAAAAAATTTGTGAGTGCATAAAAGAAAAAACAAAAGCAAAAGACACAGGCATTAAGTGTCAGAGAAAACGTACTAAAAACTGAAAGCAATAATAAATATTGAGTACTATCAGTGCCCGCCAAATTGTCAGCGCCCTGTCAGAATTTTGTTCGATTTTGCTTTTAAAGTTATCTACATAAAATGCCAAGACCCCTTTATAGATATCGTGAATTTGAGGAATTTGACCTTCTCTTCTAAACGTTGTAGCCAGACACTTGATATTTACACATACTATTTAGTACTATGCTCTAAAATTAACAAAAAATCAAGCGAATACGTTGAGTTTAAGTCAGTTAAAATGGTACTTAACTTTTTTCACTTGCCTATTTATATATAGATTATAGAAAGCTCAAACATTCCTTATTTATAACTGTTATTCAGAGAGCAATTTAAAAAAATTCTTGCTTTATCATTATTTCAGGATTATTTTAAATATTGGTTATAACAGTTATGTCCCTGGTATTTCGATTCGAAACGGAAATCATTCGAATTTGTATGACTTTAACATTGTGTTTCGAAAAAGATTTCTTTCGAATCCAAATACGTAATAACCCCCCAGATATTTATTAAAAAAAAAAAAAACTAGAGACAGTAGCTTTATATACGAGATATACAAATTTATTGTTTAAAATATTCTATAAAAAATATCTAGTAAAAAACGATTGCAAATAATATCAAGTTTTTTTTAAATTAGAGGTTAGACTGTCAACATATTTGCCAATGGAACGCCTTCAACCGATGCATCTATAAAATGGGGTTTGCTAATTATCAACAATTAACAGATACACAGACTGCATCTACCTACAGATACCCTATTGGTTATTCATGCTTTGTTGTATGTTCTATTATGCCGAGTATTGAGATAATAGTTGAACAAGTTTACTTCTCTGTCTATCTAACCTGATCAGAGCTTCTAGGAAGATATAGAGAGGTAATAAGAGCCAACTTTTGTTTACAACCATAACTTTTAACTCAACCCAAGTAACTAGCCACTTTTTCATGCACACTATAATCTACTATCGAAATAACCTTCATACATTAGAACTTTCAAATCTTCTGGTTGAACATACATACAAGCAGCAAAAAACTTTAATTAATTTCGATGTCGTTGATTTACAACACTACTACAAATGTCGAACAATTATTCATTCATGCATTTTGTGCTTTTTGCCTTTAAAACACCAATCTGGTAGTTTCTAGTAGTTTTTTATTCTATTTAAAAAAATTAAAAGAAAACATTGTTGATGATTAAAAAACAGAAGGAGTGAAATGGCAATTAGCTTTAATCAATTTAAAAACTCTTTTTGGCACTTTAGTAATAGAAGCAAGAAGGATAAAACGATCTAGTTTTTTTATATATTATTCATGTAAAAAAAATATATATATATATATTTATATGTATATAGTCATTGAGCCATCACTTGTTAGCAGACCTTTTGTCTCTGAATGTTTTAGATGCTGACCATTTCAATACAATTTCATTTGTTTATTTGATCTATTGATGTTTTCTATTTGCCCTGTGTTCTTGTATTTTATTTTTTCTTTATTGTTGTGACGTTTGCATTGTTGTCTGTTTATTTCGTAATCTTTTCTTTTGATTTTAAACTGATGTAGAACCATGTCCATTTGATTTCTAATTCATTTGATTTTTAAGGCAAATGAAAAATTAAAATAAATTCGATTTATATTATCTATATTAAAAAATATTTATTAATTAAATTTTATTTTATTGGGAGTTTGTTAAAGCACTTTAAGTACTTATGTTATTAAATAAAAAAATATGGAATTATCATCTTAGTTATATGGAGGACCATTTTTTTAGAAATCTGATCCATTGTATTTTTAGCCAATACACAGCTTTTCCATTGGTGTTTATCATTCTATTAGTCGTTGATTCTCCCAGTTGTTTCTCTTTTCAAGTATGAACTGATTCATCTAAGCGATATTAGTCTTTTTCGTTTCCATTTATTGGGAGCATAACTTATACTTCTTCGCCGTACAATATCTACAATTAACTATAAATAGTGCCGTTTTACATTAATAGGATTATCTGATCATATCTGAACCGCTTAAACTCAAGACCAACCAAAATAAACTCAATTTATCAAATTAATTTTCACGGCATACTACGAATTACTTCAGATCATGTTATTTTATTAGGATTTGATATGAAATAGCTGATAAACTAGATTTTTTAAATTTTTGACTTATACCACTTTCAAAATCAAGGGCTAAATTGTTTGTTTGAATGTAAGGTATATTTATAGAATTAAATCAGGTATATAAATAAAAATCGTAGGGCACACATTTTTACCTAAGAAAGTTTGGTTTGATACTAAATTAGTATCAACTAAAAAAAATGTTGGTGTAAAACAAATAAACAAAAAGTTGCTTTCATTGCTAAACGAAGGTTGGCTGAAGCAACAACAAATATAAGGTGGCAAATAATAAAGAAAAGCATCAAACAAGAGGGAAGCTTTAGGTGGTGGTAGATTTTGTTCTCACCAACTGACGTTAGAGGATTTAATAAAATTTTCCTCGCATTCCTTTGCCTGAGTTTGGATATATAGATCTATAAACCTATAAAGTAGATTAATGCGAAGAATCTAAAAGACGAATGCAGCGATCCAGAAAATTTCTTACATTCTGCTAGAGTCTAAAAAAAAATTACGAAGTCTTAAACTTTTCTCTGATACCAATTACATGTATGAATATATATATGTATACTAGCTGTGCTCGCAACTTCGTCAGCCTCCTTGCAATAGTTTGTTCGATTATGCTTTGAAAGCAATTAACATAAAAGACTCTTATTTTTTAGTTCTTTAGTTATGGTTTATGTATTTACTTTATATGAAGGTACTAAAATAAGTAAATACATAAACCATAACCGATATGGTTAAACTATGCATACTGCTTCATTTCTAGGTTAGTGTATATACTCACTGCTTTTTCTTCGCTTTCACTTGGAAATAAAACATGTTTGATTAAAAAAAAGTATTCTATATTGGAACCGGGATACTAAGGTGCCCCCTCACAAAGTTTTGTCAAAATCAATCCAGTAGTTTCTATATGAAAAATCATAATATCGAATTGTCTTAAAGCTTAGTTTAATAAAACAATTATGAAATATGAAGATTGTTTTTTTTAATAATTATAACTTAAAGTATTAACTGCTGAGTAATTTATAAACAAATTGTGCAAACAATATTAATTCGCCTTATGCAGGTTTGTAAGAGAATCTCGAGATTTATGGCCTACAAACCTGCTTACGAATGGCATTATTTGTTTGCGATTATGCCCAATAGCTTGGTTAGGATTTTATCAAAGAGAGAAGTAGATTTTCGTAGTAATAACCAGGGTAAGGATAGTTAATATAACTTGCCTTTATGGTAAGCAATAGTTAATATTAGTAGCACTTATTTCAATGCAATGTAGCTGTACTGAAATAATATTATGGTTTTACCCGCAGTTGAATGCTTTTCTATAAGATAAGTATTTATTCTATCAGTTTATTTCTCAAAAATATTAAAAAAACAATTACAATCGATATTTTTTTCTTATGTGTTATTTTTTTAACATGCAAATTTTTGGTTTTATTTTTTAAATAAGTTTAATATCATATTTTGAGTATATTTGTGTTTTAATAATCAAAAAGAGACTCATTAAGGAAGTGGTCTGTTTCGGTATTCCCCCGACATTAATAATAGTGTCTTAACAGATAAAAACTAACATGTAATGAACCAGCTTTTCCCCAAACAAATTGGTATAATATTAAATAATTCAAGTAATGATTTTTTGTGACTTTAGTTACATATTTAATTATTGTTTATAAGTTTACCTTTAATAAATTCTAAAATTGTTATAGACTTCTGCAAATAGTATTTAAAATATCCCGCTGATAAAAATAAAAGGTGCTGACAAGTTTGCAGTACCATTAAATCGGTAAAATTGCGTACTTTCACTACTTTTTCTCTATTTTCTCTTGAAAATTAGCTATTTTTTGAATTAAGATACTAAGGTACCTCCCAAAATTTTATTGAAATTCATTCAGTATTGTTTACGTAATGTGAACACCCAGACAGACAAAATTCTGAAATTTTTATTTTTATTCCATTTCGATTCTAGCAATAATTAGAATTTTTTATAAATTTTAGAATTTTATCCAGGGATGGGTACCTATATATAAAGTAAATACATAAACCATAGCTAAAGCACTCTAAAAGTAACAGTCTTACAATTGGTGTGGAATACTTTCAAAGCAAAATATTGTCGGAACGCGTGGAGGGAAGATAGTCACAAATAAATTTAATAATATGATTTAATCAATCATATAAGTTAGTCATAATATGAAGCTACTGATAATCTCTACATTTGATACATATCTCGCTAGGAAGTAAAAGTAAAAACTGAGTAGTAGAGAAAAGGACACAATGACTCGCCATGGGAAATAATTACTATTTATCCTATACGTACTGTAATAGTGACACTCTCTTATTTTTGAGATAGTCTGAGAATAGTTTCCGTTTTCGAGTTACAGCTTTATGGTACAGAACGAACAAAATATTGTCAGGATGCCTACGACATGGCGGGCACAGCTAGTCTTATATGTAAAAATGATTGAGGAATCTTTCTTAATTTTTAATTATAGTATAGAAATATTTTTCTATTTTTTATTCTGGTACTTTTTATAAAATAATTACAACCATAATTTTTTTTATTTAATTTTATCTAAAAAACTACCTCTCCAATTAGCCATGACAAAAAGGTTGCAACAAATTACTTAACAACATTTAAACACCTGACATTAATGCGGCTTATCAGTATTTAAAACACGCATTTTACACACCCTATTGTACTTAAAAAACAACAAAAAAACAAACTATAAAAACATGTGTGTGTGTGTTAGTAATTGTGCAAAAAAAAAACACAGACAAAAAATTAACAATCGGTAGGGAAAACCTGCCATTCTAATTATAAAATATTACAAATTGTCAGTGTTAAAATAGCAACAGCAGTGAGAGTAACAACAACGATAACAACTGCAATAATGACAGCAGAAATACTAACTTATAACAACAAAAGCGAAAATAAAAAACATGATCAAATAAAGGAAATAAAAGTTTCTTGTTTTTTTTTTCAAATACACTATTTGTTGTTCATACCGTTTTATGGCTCAGAATTTATTCATACATACTAAACTTCCAAGCAGACAAAGTTTACTATTTGATATACATATGTACTCGTATGTGTCTTTAATTTTGTGAAGTTTAAAGTATAATGACACCAACAGCTGTGCGTTACAGTACGAATTAATATAAGTATCAACAAAAAAAGAGTGTACAAGTGTTAATATCGGTGGATATAGAAAATGAATGATTTAACAAACATCATACTAAATTACATATGTATGCTCCCAACATATAAGCACACAAACATGAACAATAATAAATTGTTCTCACTCTGTGGAAGTTTTTTTACAGCAAATGGGAAAAAACATGAAGTTAAAAAATATAACTGAACTTTTAAATTATAACTAACTACAATTAAAACTTTTTCTTGTTATTTTGCCACAAAATCAAGTGGGAAGAGCAGTACTGTAGCATGTTTGAAGCAAGATATAAAATGGATGATAAATTCCAAAAATAACGAATGGTATGAAAGACGAAACTATTGCTGTATTAGTTGGGTATTTTATGGCTGGAAAAACACAACTTGTGATTCTTTTTGTGGCATAATTGGTAGTTAAAATATATTTAAATTGGCTTAAAAAGTCTTACGCTCTGCAAATTATTACCCACATTGAATTCTCATTTGAAATAATTGGCAATTTTTTAACCACTTTAACCAATTAAAACACAATTGAGCGAAGTTGTTGTTTTAGAATAACTTTAATAATATAACCTTTTTACTATTTATATAGCAGTTAAACACCCTCATATATACCCTAGCGAATATAAAGTGCTTTTCCATAAACACAATACACGAGTGAACACGAGTATAGACACTATGGCAAAAATTCATAAATATGGCTTCAAACTCGTACCCTGTTCAGCATACTTCCGAAATTAAGACCCATGCAATTATTTTCTGTTTCCATATTTGAAGAATTTTCTGAGTAGAAAAATCAGAGGAATCTTTAAGCCAATTTCTAGCTCTTCCGATACAGTCAGCGTAGAGGAAGGAATCACTATTTACTCAATGTTGAGATATATTCTAGAATCTCATTTTCGATTGATAGTTTGTCTCCATATAAATCACCAGCTCCTGATGGCATATTGCCACAAATTCTACAGGATATAAAGAGCTATGTCACCCTGAATGCATAGATTGTAGGAACTTTGTCCTTCTCTCAACCATGTTTCGATCATTTGAAGTAATATAACAGTAATTTTCATCCTATTTCATCATTGGAAACATTTTGCAGTGGGCAAAATGCGCTAACACTGAAAAGTCAATATGGGCAAGTTGGGGTACACCACAAGGTGGTGATCTCTCCACCACTATTGCTTCTTGTTATCCACTTGAATTGGACAGGACATAAGAAGTTTTTTTTATTAATTTAGGGGGAATATCGAAGCAGACCCCTTCCATATTGGGTCCCTATTCGACCCTCTTCCGTTCTCTATGATTACAGGCAACCGAAATGTAATTTAAGGCAACCTAATTACATTCAGTTACGTGCTACAACCAGCCTTTAGTCTTGACTAGTGATTTCAGACTGTCGACTGGTAAATGTCAGCCTTCTTTCTCATCCCGCAGTCTCTAGTAATTGTTCACGTTTTTTCAAGGCTCAGGTCCCTCAAGACATCCACATTTAACAGGCTTCTACCAGTGGTCCTGACTCTAATGCTAGAGAGACCTAGACATTCACACACAATGTGCGCTGTCGTCTCAGCCTTTTTCATTTCCCCATCTTCTCTTCTACCTCTGCCTCACTCTTTTAGGAATATAGAGATTCCTACTCGACTTTAAAGGAATGTTTTGAAGTGCTTGCATCCGAAATGGATTTACCTAAGCCCACAGGGGAAGTGCGTCCAATTCATCCACATATACCTCGATGGCCGCTGGAGTGACTTCATAGACTGACCAGTCCACCCCTTGCGAGGTTTCATTGTCATTCTCTTTCGATATCCCCCCTTGGCCGGTGACAGAGTTCCTAAAGGGACGAGGCTTCCTTGTCCATCCCTATCGAAATATTAATGGTATCGAGGATGTTAATGGACATGTTTAGCAACTGGGCTACAGACTAGGAGTGAAACCATATAGTACGGAACTGCTACTATATCACAAAAACCTGAGTTAAATAATGTAATCCTCCATGACCTCAAGGCCAGGAACTGCGTTCATCTGATAGCGCCAAATATCTGCGACTTATGATGCACTCCAAACTATCGTGGAAGGCAAACATGCAATAGAGGGTAAAAAGAGCTGTCACAGTATGTTAGACGTGGTTTAAGCACTTAGGGAATAAAGTGGATATATACGTCTATAATACCTACTATATTGACGTATTTATCGTTAGTTTGGTAAAAAGCTTCAATCAGTAAATATAAAGTTGACCAACTGTGTAGGGTTCAAAAACCTACTTGTATTAGTATTATGGAATGTTTACATAATAGTGCTGCAGCCAGTTCTATGAGGCTTCATATAATGCCAGCAGTGCGGCGGATATTTCCAGATTATGGCAATCGAGTACGTCGGTTAATTATGATCTTAGATTGACTGCCTTCAGATTTTAGGACTTCTTTCAACTACCATAATTAAACTTTGTTATATATCTTTCCTTTGTTTCCTTTTAGATGGTTATGGTAAAAGGGTAACACAGTGCACTACTGCAACGTCTGGTTCGTTGATAAGCTGTGATGTTGCCTCTTAAACAAGTACTGTTAATTTACTTAGAATGTGTATTAATCTGACCGCTATATGAACAAGTAAAAATATTTAATATTATAAATTATAACAATATAAGAATAACCTATAGTAAAATTTAGAACTAAACTAGTGTCACATCAACCGCTTGGCGCTCGCCAACTGTATTCGACAAACATGACTTAAATATTTATAAAAATAAAGCCATACTCTATTTTACGAAATTCATACTTTTATTTTGGCTTAACGAAATTTCTAATGAAAGAAAATATTAGTTTTAAATATATATTTTCTAATAATATATAGAATTTTGTGTATACTTTTTAAGTATTTTTCATTTTTTTTTCCAGCACTAATCTAAGAGCGGTACATTAACTTATAGTTGTTATTTTCTCAATTTCAATTACTAAATGCACTTGGTGTTTTTTTTCTAGTTTTTACTTTATAAATTTTTTGCTTTATTAATATAAAAACACTTTAAAGTTTATGTTTCCTATTCTTTCATTATAGTTAAAAAAAACTTTGCTTAGGAAACGGAAGTCATTTGTTTATGCCATCATTAGCAGTGAATATTGTGCATTCAAATCTGTTTTTCTTTTGCTTCAAGCCAACGCCTTTTCCTAAACTAATTAACGAAAATTGCACTTTAAAGTTTCACTAACAACCACAGCATCAACAATCAAGGCAACCCTTTCGATAGTTTTTTTTTACTAAATTGCAAAGAGAAGTTTTTTTATTTTTTTCTAAAATACTAATTACTTAATAAAACAATCCTAGCCATATTATGCTTCAGTAGTAAAAATAAATCACGCAAAAACAAACAAAAAAATTTTAAAAAGTTGAATGAATAAACTTGAAAAGCCTGTTGATTGATAGGAGAATAAATGTTCATTTATTTTTAAAAGAAATTAAAAGGTTTTTTAAAATTAATTTTCACCTGCAGGCTTTTGTTGCGAAGCACGTAGGGTATTATTTATAGCTTAGTAGGGTATTTATTACAGGCAAGAGCCCCCATGCAAACCCCTAAGGGTATGTGAGCACATACACAATCTCAACGAGAATTTCACAAAGAGAACAAAACAATTAAAAATTTTAAATCTGTAGCATACCAGCTTTCAACAAGGTAGTTTTGTGTCACTTTGCTAAATATTTAGCAAACCAATGCATTTTCATTTTAACCACTTTTTTTGGTTGGGGGCCTTTGATTATAGGTCTTTTCAGTTATAGTGGTTACGTCTGCAAATTAAAGTCCAACACGCAACTTTTGGGACTACAAACGTGTTCTTTTATTTACTTGAATAGCGTGGAAAACTTACCTGCTTACTTACTTACTTACTTAAATGGCTAAATACAGCCGTTTAGATCACAGCCAGAATTAGCTTTCCATGCGCATCGATGTAATACGCTTCGCCACCAGTTTCTCCTTCCAGTTTTTTTTTTTGCAAGATCTTTCTTAGCTCAATGCTTTCACCAGAATTTGGGTCTCACCCAACGCTCATAATATTGCCACAAGAAAACACATATTTTTATTGATAATTTTTTTTGCTCGACGCTCTATTAAGTCATATTTTTTTGGGTGCAATGTTTCAAATATTAAAAGAGAGGATGTATCAGAACCTTTTTCTGCCAGATACATCATATAATAAACTAGCGTAGGCTATGAAAGATTGTTACTGGTTGGGTCTCTTTCCTCTTTTCATCAAAACATAAAATATATTTATTTATTACCTTACTGGGTCTTAATTAAAATCATATTAATTAAATTAAGCAATCGGAAGCATAAAAGTCCAGTACGATGTTCGATGGACTAAACATATTTGTCAAGTCGCTAAAGAAGCTTTCAAGTGCCTCAATTTCCTAAAACGGTTGAAAAGTTACTTCACTCCATCCGATCTTCTTACTATTTACAACACCTATAACCGGTCGAAAATGATATACAACTCTCATGTATGGGTGGGCGCGCCATTCTAACGAGTGATTTTTTAAGAGCTTGAGAACTTTTTTTTTTTAAAAAACGCATAAAATTTGCAAAATCTCATCGGTTCTTTATTTGAAACGTTAGATTGGTCCATGACATTTACTTTTTGAAGATAATTTCATTTAAATGTTGACCGCGGCTGCGTCTTAGGTGGTCCATTCGGAAAGTCCAATTTTGGGCAACTTTTTCGAGCATTTCGGCCGGAATAGCCCGAATTTCTTCGGAAATGTTGTCTTCCAAAGCTGGAATAGTTGCTGGCTTATTTCTGTAGACTTTAGACTTGACGTAGCCCCACAAAAAATAGTCTAAAGGCGTCAAATCGCATGATCTTGGTGGCCAACTTACCGGTCCATTTCTTGAGATGAATTGTTCTCCGAAGTTTTCCCTCAAAATGGCCATAGAATCGCGAGCTGTGTGGCATGTAGCGCCATCTTGTTGAAACCACATGTCAACCAAGTTCAGTTGTTCCATTTTTGGCAACAAAAAGTTTGTTAGCATCGAACGATAGCGACCGCCATTCACCGTAACGTTGCGTCCAACAGCATCTTTGAAAAAATACGGTCCAATGATTCCACCAGCGTACAAACCACACCAAACAGTGCATTTTTCGGGATGCATGGGCAGTTCTTGAACGGCTTCTGGTTGCTCTTCACTCCAAATGCGGCAATTTTGCTTATTTACGTAGCCATTCAACCAGAAATGAGCCTCATCGCTGAACAAAATTTGTCGATAAAACACATTTCGAACCGAACACTGATTTTGGTAATAAAATTCAATGATTTGCAAGCGTTGCTCGTTAGTAAGTCTATTCATGATGAAATGTCAAAGCATACTGAGCATCTTTCTCTTTGGCACCATGTGAACCATGGTTCAGAAATCATAGCAATACACGAGTCTGTCAAGGGTAAATTTGCAATCTTTGCTGACTCTCTCTCTCTCTCTCTCTGCATTAGATGCCGTAAGGAACTGCAATAATGATAAATTTTACCCAAATATGATAAGATAATTTATTATTGAAAGACAACGTCATATTAAACTCATATGGATCCCAGGTCACTCCGGGATAAAAGGCAATGAGTCAGCGGATGAAGCCGCAAAAGCAGCTTTAACTGCTCCTCTTATAGCTACTCTAAACATATTTTCTTACGATATTAATAAATTTATAAAATATATTTCCAATACAAAAGTTAACTACAATTGGAACACAACCACTGACTGGTACAGGAAAATAAAACCCAACAAACTTAACTCATATAAATTGTTCAAAAATATAAATCACAACCTGCTACCAAGAGGTGACCAATTTAAAATAATTAGATTAAGACTAGGTCACACTAGAATCTGAAATGCTCATAAAATTGATAAGAACCCACCAAAACAATGTCCATTCTGTGGATTCAACCCAATAAGCATTGATCATCTATTTTAAAACTGTCCGATGACAATATGAAAACCTTTTTAAACTTTTTAAAAAATTGCAACCTTTATAACTCCATTTAAAAGTAGCAAAAATATTGAGCTTAAGGCCATCGCTGCCATAAGTATAATATGTAAATAAATAAATAAAAATGCAAATTTTTTGTTGGGGGAAATGCTAGTTTCTATATTTCTATCACTGCTAAGGCCAGATTATCAGAAAACCTTTCTTAATTTTCTTTCTTAATTTTAGAAAAGTGAAAAATTTTTGTAAGTAATAAAATTCTAAAAAAATAATAAGAGTTCTCCTAGTTCACGTTTCTTTTACTACATACTTTGCAGAAGCGAATAGGTCTGGTTCTGCCTTATATACTTGTCTGTAGAAATTCTGTTCCAATAACTGCTATAAACATATTTTATTTAAGAGCGGCATATATAAACCGAACTTAATTAAAATACAACCTGAATTTACTTATCACACTCAGGCTAACTGGTGAAAGTCCTTATAATTTTGAAAATAGCTAACACTTAAACTCTTATCTTTCATTTAAAGTCAAAATATGGTATTATTTTAATTTCATAAGTTTAAGTTTATTGCTGATTTCTTATAAATGTGGAAGATACCTTTCTGTTACATCGTTAAAAGATCCTGTTTATTCTTTTAACAATGTAACAGAGAATATCTTCTAAATTTTCAGCAGTTGCATCTTGTTTTAAACAAAAACTTTACTTCAGTTTACAACACATGCTACCCGCTACATTTGTTTTCAGAGAAGTTTTTATGAATGCTGTAATGTTCGATGCAATTTTAAGTTTACTTTTCACAACATTGTGTTGCCTTTTGTTTTGTTTAAGTTATCACATGAGACCATCTTCTTCCTTGGCAGTTATATAAAAGAACTTGCTGTGCCCACACACGTTGTGGGCGTGCTGATAATATTTTGTTTAATTTTGCTTTGAAAGTAAGTAATCCACACCCAATTTTAAGACTCTTACGTATTTACTTTACATAAAGATACCCATTCCTGGATAAAATTCTAAAAATTTATATAAAATTCTAAAAATTATTTTAAAGTTCTGTTAAAGGTCTCTAAAATATTTAAACAACAATGTAATTCCACAAAGTAAAAATACAAATCAAATTCAAATTTTATTCAATTGGCTATTTGGCAGTAAGTAATTTATATTTTTCATTATTTTAACACAGCGCCATCTATTTCGCAATCATGTTCTAAATATCCCGCTTTCAAAAACAAAAGATGCCTTGAAGTATGCGGTACCTATTTTCCACTTTCTCTTGGAAATAAGATATTTCTGTATCCTCCTCAAAAAAATTTGTTAAAATCCATTAAGTAGTTTTTACGTGATGCGAACACAAATGAAAAGCAGACAGACAGACAAATATGAAAAGAGTTACTGTTTTATTATATGTATAGACTAGCTGTTCCCGCCTCTTTGTCAGCGTCCTTGCAAAATTTTGTTTGATTTTGCTTTGAAAGCAATTTATACCAAAGACCCTTACTTTTTTAGTGCTTCAGATATATGGTTTATGTATTTACTTTATATAAGATTCCTCATCCCTGCTAAACTAAGTAAATACATAAACCATAACTGAAGCACTAACCCATATGCATAGCTAAGTTATAGTTAGTGCTTCAGTTATGGTTTATGTATTTACTAAATAAAGGGTCTCATCCTTACTAAAACAACTGCGTCTTTCACTGCTTTTATTTCCACTTTCTCTAGGTAATAAAATATTTTTGCTGAACCTCCTCAAAAAATTTTGTTAAAATACAACCAGTAGTTTTTAGGTGATGCGAACGCAGACGGAAAGACAGACATATAATTAAATGGTAACAGGAAATGAGTTACTATTTTATTATATGTATAGATTATGAGTACATGTTTGCTTTTAAACTTCACTTCTTCTGGTTGAGGATAAAATAATATGCTGAAAAATCGTCTTTTCTTATTTCTACATTAAAGGTAAATAAAATTTGGTAGTTTAGTTCATTACACCGCGTCGCATAAATGAGCTTCTGTCCCATGAACCAAATACACCTTTTCGGAAAGGGGAGAAAAAATAAATATAAACGCGTATCGGCGGTTTTTATGTAGACGTCAGAATTTTTGTTTTTTTATGTATAAAGTATAAAGCTCGTAGGGTCCGTCTGTTCGCCTGTGTGAAAGAATTTGGATCGATTTTTAACCCTTTTTCCGTGATCCAATCGAGCTGAATTTTTGCAGGCAGACTCGTGGAAATGTCTGTATCACGTCAAATTTTTTAAAAAATTGATTTTTATCAATTAATAGTGAATAATTTGAGCAATTATTAAATTTTGTTGTTGCCTTAATCAAACTGCAAGAGATGCATATGTACATGCATATGTAGTTATGTCGATTATAATTACTCGTAGAATAATTATAATTCAGGGGTGGCAAACAAACAAAGAATAAAAGATAATGGGTTAATTGTATCTTTATTTCTTAGACTTAAAGGGTTTTGGGATAAAGGATGCTCACCTGGTAATGTTGACCAATAAATGGGTTTTTATAATTTCCTTTTAGCTCGTTTTACGTATGTAGGTTTCCTTCTTCAAACAAATTAATAAAAGATAAGTTTCTTCGTATATTGATAGTTTTATTAACTCTTTCAGGTGAGTATATGGAGTGATTTTTTAACACTTTTAGATAAAATTTTAAATATTCTTAACGGTTGAACTGTGAGGGTGACAATCAAAAGGTAAGTGAGTTTCTTTATTAATTTAGTTGCCAGGAAAACTAAAGTGGGCATTATTTGTTTAAACGAATTCATTGCAGTGTTTCAACTTGCGCGTTTTTGAGATCTTTTTTTTCAATACCTTATTTCAGTATAACAGTTTAAATTACATTTAACGGAATTCTTAATTTAAATTTTAATACAAATTGCGTTTCTTTTATATTTCAAATTCATTATTTTAAATTCATTATTTTATAAAAAAAGAAAAGATTTATTTTGTATAAATGAAGTTTATACATGGCGCCGACCTTGCCCTTGGACAACAGAAGGTGCCCGGTCGGTGACGCAAAGAACATTGGCCAACGATTTAATAGCCTCTACAATTATTTTTGTGTTTGTTGTGGTTGATACAGACGGCTCCGGATTTTTCTTTTTCTGGTGTTGTGATGACGTTTGAAGTTGACGTTGGTGCAACCGGTTGTTAGCACTAGTTTTGGGAGCCCTAGGTCGTTGTTGTTTTGGATGGAGTAATGTGTGGTGAAACCTGTCACATTTTTTGCAAGTATCCATCGATGTGCACGCCCTGAGATCATGGCTACGAGCGAGGCAGTTAATACAATAACCATGCTGGTCGATCAGTTCCTTTCGCCTTTTGTTTGTCATCTCTAAGAACTTCTTACAAAATCTCAAGGCGTGATACCTTTTACATAGAACACATTTGTAGACGTCAGCGTCTCGTAAACGAGCACTACCGGATGTGGTTTGGCGAGTTGCTGTCAGACGACGATTGTTTCTAGGGGAAATGAAACAATTAGCAATTAAGAAAGGAAATTTATAAACGAGTGGGTATTTTTATGATATGATATGTATGTATGTTAAGCTTAGAGAACTTTGTATAGAGATTGATTTAGAATGATGTTGTAAAAATTTAAATTCGGCTAGTGGTGGCAAGCTTTTATTGCTTCTAATGAGTTATATTATGATATTTGGGAAATTTCTGCATAATGTGATACACTGAATGCAATTGGTTCGAGTAATAATTTTCTTACTGTTGCGAGATGCTACCCTTTGGGGAGCCCCCGTCTCCAAAGAAGTCTGAGTTTGCAGCTTGGAACGCCGCACAGTGGTCAATTTCGCGAGATAGCGGTCAAAACTCTATAACTTTTGACCGGATTGGTATTTTTTTACGCGATTTTTTTTGTTCAATAAGCTTCAATTTGCGTGTTCAAACGTAAAAATCGACTGATAGGAACGTAAGTAATGTGGAGTTAAAAATGCATTTTAATTTTTTGTTGAGTTTCCATGTAAAAGTTGAATATTTTGACATTTTAAATAGGTATTTTTTTATAATTTCTTATTTTCTTCAATCGTATTTTGCAACCAATACTTATTTATTATTCTTAAACTTAATTTGTGTCAGAAAATGCCAACATTTGGCCCCTGACATTTATTTAGTCTCAATATTCACAGGGGCCAAAGGTTGTTTTTTTTGGAAGAAAGCTAACTCTTGTGTGGATTAAACTGAAAAATAATACTGAAATTCCCAACAATATCAATACCATTTGGATATATTATATACAGAACACAACATCGATAAAATTTTAAGTAAACTTTTACTATTGATTTAAAGTGCACATATATTTTATTTAAATGTATTAATAAAAATTTTATAATTAAGTTTTTATGCTCTAGGTCTTTTTATAAAAATATTTCAATTTACTTTTATTTTTATATTCGATATTTCGCTACACCATCGGGTAGCATCATCAGGAAATGGAAAAAGTTTTATAATATTTTTTTTTTTTTTTTTAATAATTGTGTATTAATAAAAATTTATACTAAAATTAGAAACAAATTATAATCTTTAAACTAGTATTAATTAAACAATATTAGTAAAAATTTCTTCCAAATAGCTTTGATTTTCATTTTGCAGTAGTTGTTTAGCTTCTTTATCTAACTCCAATGAGGTTGATTTCCATTTTTGTCGAATACTGGACATATATGGGTCTGATGTGCACAACAAAATATTAATTAGATCTTCATTAGTACAATATCTGGACATTTTTCTTGAATTGTGCTCGCGAAAGAATCTGTAGTCTTTGTTCCTTTTTTCTTGCGCTTCTTCTGAGAGATCTCCAATTGGAAGCATATTGTGCTGAATTATTTGTTCCCCATGGAACAAAATTTTGTGAACTGTGGTTGGCATATGTCTCCAAGAATATTTTTGGTTATAAAGTGTTGCTGTCTCATTAGCATACTGACCAAATTTTTTTGCATCTATCTTTTTGCTACATGCTATAACTTCTAATATGATTTGGAATCGTCGTATTAAATCATAATCTACTCCAGTTATAGAAGCTGCAGTTTCTGGATCGGAAAAAAATCTCCTTGCTGTGTTTCCATCATTAGAATTTCCTTCTCCTTGCTTTGGCTGGTCAATTATAAGGCCTATCTCACGGTATTTTTCTTGAATATCTTTTTTTTTTTGCTTTCTTTTTTCCAAATTTTCTTTGTTGTTTCTCACTGTTTCGCCTAACGGGCCAAATTCCAAATCGTATCCCAATTTAAGAATATGCTCCATAAAACGAATTCTAGCATGAAGAGGTGACATTCCAAATTCATATGCTTCATTAAAACTATCGTCTTGTGTTGGTGGTTGGCTCAATTGACTTGTTGTTTTTTGGCATATGGTGCAGCTTGACGAAGACTTTGTTTCGGTTAAAGCTTGTGCAACTTTTCCATCGATCATTGTAAGTGACATTTTAAAGTTAACTTCGATGCATTGGTCATTAAATTCAAATATCACTGGTTGAAGTTCTTTAATTTCATCTCTTATTTTGCCAACTTCTTCAGTTATGACATCTTTAGTTTCTTTTTTGTAAGCAAACTTTATTGGTCTACAAAATTTTGTTGACGAGGGAATTTCATTCTTCCATACATCTATCTCTGCAGCTCTACTAGTTGACGGCTCTGAACCAATATAAGTTTTTGTTAAACGTAATGGAACGAAAGAAATCATGAATAAATTGGCATCTGATGAATTTTCCGCATTACATTGTTTGTATTGTTTCTGGCCAGAGGACCCATCACATCCCCATTTAGAAATTAAAGTCATGCTGCAATTTTTAAACTTCTTTAAATAATCAGCATCAAATGTCTTTAGTAATCGTTCTGCAGTGTGTTCAAGAAGATCCTGCAATTTTATTTCTGCTGAACTTGAAGTTACACTAATAGCAGTTGGTGAAGGTAAGCAATCTTTTTTGGCAGAAACTATATCTCGATATGATGGAAAAATTCCACAATTTTTTTCATTGGTTCGCTTCCGCAATTCTGTATATTGGTTTTTAGTCATTTTCAAATCCAAAAATAGTGCAAATGCTTCTTCTGGAGTAAATTTATTTTCTTCAGTTGGTGTCGGCATACTTTCTAAAATCCTTTTTGTGCGTCTGGGGCTTGCTTCCACTATTTTTTCAATGATAGCAATTTTACTCATTTTAGTTTTCGTTGGTTGAATTTGATGCAGAAATGAATCCTTTATGATGCTACAAGAAACTTCTTCATTGATATGTTTAAGCTTGCGTCTTCGAGATCTTTCACTACAATTATCAATTGGCTTTGCTGGTCGACCACCTTTTCCAGTTTCCGTGGTAGTTACTGATGGCTTTTTAAAAATAAGTTTATTTCTTAGCCATTCTTGGTTGCGTGAGTAAAACAATTTCTTGTTTCTGGAACATTGATTGTACCGTTTTCTTAAAGTATTTAAAAAGTTTTTTATTTTTAAGTTATGAATTTTAATTTCTTGTTTGTCGCATATTTTGAAGAATGGATTATTCATTATATGTAAAATAATGTCGTTTTCATCTTTCCGTTCAAAATATATATCAGATAGAACACTATAACTGAATTTAGCCATTGTTTAAACAATAATGAAGAAAAAAAATGAATGCATGGATTAATATACTATTGCTCGAAGTTTCAACATGATCTTTTTTACCTCTTTGAAACATAATATAACAGGTACTTGGTTTTACCAGTTGTTTCCATTGGTTTTAAATTTATTTGTAATTTTCAGGTATTTAAGTTGTGTAATATTAGATGGCAATAAAATCATTTTTTACCTTTTCCAAATGAATTGCTAGATACCACATAAATTTAGAGTTAACAGGTACTGGCAATAATATAACAGGTAGTTGGTTTTACCAGTTATTTCCATTAGTTATAAATTTATTTGCAATTTTCAGGTATTTAAGTTGTGTAATATTAGATGGCAATAAAATCATTTTTTACCTTTTCGAAATAAATAGCCAGATACCACATAATTTGAGAGTTCTATTGTCATTTAGTCAAAATTTTGATACACCCTTCTATGTGGACTAGGTCCAAATATGGGCCAACTTCTCCTAATTTCAATAGAATTATTTTTTGGGTCTATAGGAACTCTTGTACATAATTTCATCAAAATATATGCATAATAGCCACTTTCACATACAAATAACTTTTAAAAAAATATGACGTGCATTTGTACCGAATATCTTACCTTGGGTCAGAAAAATTGCTGTAGCTCAAAAAGTGCAGTCCCGATGCATAGATATGTATATATAGGAATGTAGGGGAGAGTTGGGACTACAAAATAGTAAATTTGTGTTTTGACTCAGCTTGACTCACAGGAGTTGTGATCTATGAAGTAGGAAATTTTCGAGAAATTTGACCTTTTTTAAAAAAAATATTTAAATTGTTCTGAAAACAGTAGAGCTTCAATTTTTTTACCAGTAATAGGAATAAGTTAAGTTACAACACAAAATTTATTTCGTCCAAAAATCTTGAAAAACAAAAAAGTTATGATCATTTAAACTTTAAAAATTAACTAAAAATATCATAAATTTACTAAATTCTGAAAAAGCCCATTTTGGACCACCCTGTTCTCAGTGAAATAGTTGAAATAGAGTTCTAATTTTTTGGCTCCCGAGGTTTACTACTGTTTACTTTCATATGAGTATAATAACTTTAAAATCGGAGAACAAAAACCAAAAGGAGTTTTGGCCGCTATCTCAAAATATTGACCACAGTGCGCCGCTGAAAATAGGTTTCGTAACGTTGTTTACTTTGAAATCGATGACAACCATTGCATTTGTCGGGGGGTAAACGAGCTTTTGGCAAATGGGGATCATTTGCAGCAATTGCTAAATGTGATCGTGTAGACTTAAATGCTTTATATGGCTGAGGTAAAGAAGAAGCATTTTCTCCCCGTGTACAAATTTCGGTATGAGAAAATTTAGGCTTATTTGAAGGACTGAGTATATCTTTTAATTTAGTATTTTTAAATTCTAAACGAATAACTGCATGAGTTGGCAAGTGTTTCAATTTGCATTTGGCTTGTGACGTGCCTGCATGCAACAAAAATTCATCTGTGTGGCTAGTCCAGCAACTGTTTTTGGCTGGCTGGTACTGTGGCAGTAGTTTAAAAACTTTAAGTGGATTTACGGTATGTATACTAGCATACTGAGATGAGTCAGTAACGACTTTCTCGGGATATTCTATGCTGAATGGCAATCTTACGACTTTTGTATCATTCGTTTGTCGAGTAGTTGTCTCACCTGATCTAAGGTGAGTAATGAATGGGTCACAGAAAGTTTCCAGGCGATTAGTTGAATTTGTCACACGATTCTTGGATAGAGCTTGGGATGAGATTATGCTTTGGACTGTTGCCTTAAATTCATATACGTTAGATGTATATAATGATTTTATTGAGTCTAGAATTTGGGAAGAACTCAGATAATATGCGTCTTCGCACGCATAGAAATCTGCCTGAGCTAGTTCTTTAAATTCAGATTTTACCATGTCGCCTTGTGCTAGCATAACATTTTTGTAGGAAACTTCTACTTTTCGCCATCTTGCTTCTAAGTCATTCAATTTGACTTCAAGTGTTGATTTATTTCGGTTTTCAACCAGGTTTATGTTAAACCTTTGTAACGACACGTTTTCCGCTGGTTGCTGGGATAGCTTCAACGGAGTCCAGGGTCGTTTATAATATGTTTGTTACTTACCTTCTTTATCTGGGAAAGAAGAGAAACAATCGGGTTTTATTTCGTTAAACGTTATAAATCTTATCTTCACTGTTTTATTTGGTGTATTTGTTCTACTACAACGGTCTCAACTCGTAGCCGATGAATGGGAAGCCAGAACAGCGGTACGGGCAACAGCGACGCGTGCCGGTAGCAGCGGCGGTACGGGTGGCAGCGGCG
Organism: Phasia obesa; assembly: GCA_949628195.1. Classification (NCBI taxonomy): domain Eukaryota; kingdom Metazoa; phylum Arthropoda; class Insecta; order Diptera; family Tachinidae; genus Phasia; species Phasia obesa. The sequence continues at coordinate 74,835,422 of OX451218.1, forward strand.
GTACGGGTGGCAGCGGCGGTACGGGTGGCAGCGGCGGTATAGATGCCAGCGGCGGTACAGGCGGCAGCGGCGGTACGGGTGGCAGCGGCGGTATAGATGCCAGCGGCGGTACAGGCAGCAGCGGAGTGCAGATTGCAGCGTCGGTACAGATGACAGAGGCGGTACTGGCGGCAGCGACGGCCTGAGTGGTAGCGACGGCGGTACAAGCAGTAGCGGTGGTCGCAGTAACAGCGGCGGTATAGGCGGCAGTGGCGGTACCTGGTAGCGGTACAGGCGGCAGCGGCGGTACCTGGCAACGGTACAGGCGGTAGCGGCGGTACCTGGCAGCGGTACAGGTGACAGCGGCGATACCTAGCAGCGGTACCCGGCAGCGGTACAGGCGGCAGCGGCGGTACCTGGCAGCGGTACAGGCGGCAGCGGCGGTACCTGGCAGCGGTACAGGCGGCAGCGGCGGTACCTGGCAGCGGTAGCGACGGTACCCGGCAGCGGTACAGGCGGCAGCGGCGGTACCTGGCAACGGTACAGGCGGCAGCGGCGGTACCTGGCAGCGGTACAGGTGACAGCGGCGATACCTAGCAGCGGTACCCGGCAGCGGCGGTACCTGGCAGCGGTACAGGCGGTACAGGCGGCAGCGGCGGTACAGGCGGCAGCGGCGGTACCTGGCAGCGGTAGCGGCGGTACCCGGCAGCGGTACAGGCGGCAACGACGGTAAAAATATAACACACTGTACTTAGCAGTGGCAGCGCTTGTAGGGAGTTCTAGGCCGTGTCCAATATTATGGCCGGAATATAAAATTCCACACCAGCACTAGTCACACGGTCGAGCCAACACCGGTAGAAGATAAACTTCTGTGGTGTTGGTACTTCCACCAATTGCACTTGTCGATAAGAAGTAATTGCGGAATATAAAATTCCTCCAAGAGACTTCTTATCTGCAGGCGAGCTGCTTGCTATCTCAAGAATTATTTGAAATGTTGCGTCTTTTATACCCTTGAGTGGGCACACATATTCACACACACACTTGTCTGATGGTTTGTTTACAATGGTTGCCAGCCATCATCTGTGAAATTTACATATGTTTAACAGCTGACTGTTCTAGTTTAACTGGTTGTTTCTGACTTACAGGTGGCGCTATGAGTTTCTTGACCGTTAATTTAAATTTACGTTTATAAATGACATGAGATCAGTTGAGGATCAATCGTTTTACTTTAGGGAATTCATTGAATATCAATAAATTGATACGGGTAAAACGAACATATATATATATATATATATATATATATATATATATAAAATAGGAAATGTAAAATATATAAAGGTAATTCAGTGATAATCTTACAAAATAAAAAATAATAAAATAATAAAAATAAATAAGCAAATTCCATGCTATTATAATTGGTGTTATTACAAAATCTGTGTAGGCGAAAACGAGTAGGCGACTTTCGCCGTTACATTACCTCCCCTCGTTCGCCGACCAGCAGCTGTGTTTAGTAGACTAATCGTGACAGGGTTTTAACTCGCTAATATGGACAGTCCGTTCGTCTTTATTGTGCTGTCCACGTACTTTCACAATTACAGGCGATAAAAAGTTAATCACGGTATACGGCCCTCCATATTTTGGGGCGAGCTTAGCAGCAAATTTTTCAGTTGCTTTTGAGAGTGGGTGCTGTCGGATTAACACCTGGGCTCCTATTCGGGGTGTCCAGGGTCGTCGCCGTAGATTATAGTAGCGCTGTTGTCTTTGCGATGCTGCTTCTAAGTTTCGCTTCACCAATTTGAAGACTTCCTGTAGTTCATTAGCTCGCTCCTTTGGAGGTGGGTTTCGGGCACCAGTTCCCGTCGTAACCTCGTCGTACAGTGTCTTAGGGAGGCGCGGTTCTCGTCCTTGTGTGAGATATGCCGCTGTGTATCCCGTGGTATCCGAGGTACTCGTATTGAGGGCCAACATGATTTCTGGTAGGAAGTCATCCCAGGTATTGTGCCTCTTCCCCGAGAATTGGGCGATGATGGTTTTGATAGTGCGGTTTGCTCGTTCGGTCGGGTTTTCCTGGGGCGTATATGGTGCCGTGAATTCCTGCTGTATCCCTACTTCGTCGACCCATCTCTGGAAGATCCGTGCCGTGAATTGAGGCCCGTTGTCGGTGATGATTTTCTTGGGGACCCCATAGCGAGCCACTATCCGTTCCCGAACCGCCTTGATGAGTCCTTCTGCCGTGGCTTTCCGTTGAGGAATCAATTCGCACCACTTGGAGAACCTGTCAAAAAGTACAAGCAACATGGTATTCCCATGCTTGGTCCTTGGCAAGGGTCCCACAAAATCCGCACACAATGTGGCCCATGGTTCCTCAGGTAGTCGCGTCAGCATCTCGCCGGCTGGCTTCTGTTGATCCGTTTTGTATCGCTGACAGGATCCGCATCGGCGCACATACCTACTAACGTCCCTCGCCAGCCCTGGCCAGAAATACCGACTGGCTACCCTGTTTATGGTCTTTTTAATTCCCAGGTGTCCGGCCGTGGTACTATCATGATTCTCCTGTAAGACTTGGTGACGACGAGACTTGGGGACGCACAATTTCCATGGGGTACAATCTTCATCATTGATGCTACGGCCGGTGTTTTTATACAATTGCTGATTGATTATGATATAATCGGGAAATTTTTCGGGGTGACGTTGAACCTCCTCCATTAGTCGTTTTATCCAGGGGCAATCTAGATCCTGGCTGACTTGTAACAAATGGGCGGTTTCAACTGGATGCCTAGATAGGGCATCAGCTACGACATTCTGCTTACCCTTCCTGTAGTGTACCGTAAACTGGTACTGTTGTAATTCCAAGGCCCATCGTGCCAGCCGACCCGTCGGGTTGTCGATGTTGTTGAGCCACTTAAGGGACAGGTGGTCAGTAATCACTTCAAACCGATACCCTTCTAAATACTGCCTCATCTTCCGAATTCCCCAGATGATGGCCAGGCATTCCTTTTCGGTTGCCGAGTAATTTTTCTCGGCTCCATTTAGATGTCGACTTGCGTATGATATTACTCTTTCCGCTCCATCAATTGTTTGCGTCAACACTGCCCCTAATCCGTGTTCGCTGGCGTCGGTTTGGAGTACAAAAGTGTTGTTGAAATTTGGGCAAGCAAGTACTGGAGCTTCTGTGAGCCGAGTTTTAAGGGTGGCGAAAGCATACTGTTGCTCTGGTCCCCATTTCCAGTGTTTTCCCTTCTGTAACAGCTGCGTCAGGGGTTTAGATATGGTGGCAAAATTTGGCACAAATCGTCGATACCAAGACGTAACTCCCAGAAACCTACGTACCTCTTTTACGTTCTGAGGTGGGACCATATCGGAAATAGCCGCAATCTTATCTGGGTCCGTTTGGATCCCATTTTCATTAATGACATGTCCCAAGTATTTCGTCTCTTTTTTAAAAAACTGGCATTTCTCTGCATTAATTTTTAGGTTTGCTGCACGCAGTCGTCGGAAAATCTCTCTTAAGTTTTCTAGGTGCTCTTGGAACGTGGCCCCAATAACAATGATATCGTCCAGATATGCAAAAGCATGAGGTTCCATATCCGGTCCGATCACGCTATCTAAAGCCCGTTGAAACGTTGCGGGAGCGGAGTGCAGACCAAATGGCATCACACGCCACTGATACAGCCCTCGCCCGCTGACAGCAAAAGCCGTATATTTTTTGCTTCCTTCTTCAAGCGGAATCTGCCAGTAGCCGTCCTTGAGGTCCAAGCTGCTAATATATCGGGCGTTTCGTAGTCTATTGAGAATGGCGTCAATCCGAGGCAGCGGGTACGCGTCCGGAATTGATCTCGCATTCAGCTGCCGAAAGTCCATACACGTTCGCCATGTTCCGTTTTTCTTTCTTACTAGTGTAATAGGGAAACTGTACGGACTTCGAGAGGGTTCGATACAACCACGACGGATTAAGGTATTTATCTCCTCATCGATAATGGCTTGCATAGCGGGGTTGCGAGGGGCGTATCTTAATTTAATTGGCTGGTCATCTTTCATCTGAATTCGGTGTTGTGCAATGTTTGAAACACCCTGAATTTTCTTGAATAGCGTGAGTTCCTTTTCCAAGAACCTATTCACTCTTTCCTGGTCAAACGATAGTCCTTCCAGGTCTTGTCGGAAGGGAACGGGGATTTCTAGATTACGGCAGGTATTACTGATATTGCTTACCTTAACTTGGCTAGTTCTGCTGTTGTTGTCTGTCGGGGCATATCCAATCGACTTGGGTTTACATCGGGCCATCAAACCAGCGCAACTAAACGTAGCCTTGAGAGCCTGCAATGAGTCCAAACCCAGGATAAGGTCTTCGGTAGCTCCCGGCATAACCAGAAACTGACAGGTAACGGTCCTGGTGCCAAGCGTGATTTTAAGTCGGATCGAATCTGTAATGCGCTTCGTTGAACCGTCTGCAAGGTACACTTCGATATTCTCGGGCCATTTTCTTTTAGATGAGATGGCGAGGTGGTTGATTTGTGCGGGTGAGATAAAGCTTTTGGTGGCTCCCGTATCGATGATAGCCGGGATCAGCTGGCTACCCACGCGTATTATGGCCTTTAACTTATCTGCTTCCCACGTCAAACTAGTTGAACCCATTCTCTCGTCTGCCTCTCGCCTATCGGTAGTGTTTCGCTTACTTCTGTGGATTCTTCCGCGTACCATGCGATGGTGTGCCCCGTGTTGTTGTAGGGAGGAGGCCGGGATGCATTCTAGATCATCGGCTAGCTGGGTCAGTTCACCCAATGTGGTAAAGTCCTTGCGCCGAATATACCATTGGTAATCGGACTGAGAGTTACGGAAAATTCGCTCTAATTTTTGTTGTTCGGTCAGGTGTGTGTGACGCATCAAATTCTGTATCGCTTCCTTAGGGCGTTGTGTCCGCTTTCGGATCTCATCCTCTAGCTTCTCAAAGTAGCGAGGAGGGAGAAAAAAATTGTAAATATCTTCCTTAAAGTGCTCCCATTTATTCCAGTGTTGGTTATTGTTACGATACCATATCAGGGCACGCTCTCGTAATACCTCCGGCATTATTTTCGGAAGTTGGTTCAAATCTACCTGATACATTTCGGCAAGCTCTTCCAACCGCTCCATAAATTCCAGTGGGTCCTTTTCCCCTGTGTATTTTAGGCCCCACTTACGCACTACTTCTATAGCACAGATATGGTCGTCATCTCGACACTGGGTTGATGACGTGGATGGTGAAGTAACTAAGTTCGGCTGTGTGGTTGCCTCGGTTGGTTTCAGGCTAATTCCTATCCGTTCGGAGCCGACCTTTTCTTCTTCCGCCTTGACTGGAGACGTTGAGCGGCTAGGTCCATCCGCAGACGTAGGGAGTCTGAGTGTGGCTTCGTGTTTTCCTTGTATTGCCATCAGCTCCTTTAGTTCCTCTTCTTGATGTTCTTGTGCCAAAAATTTAGCGAAACGTTTCCGCATGTCTTCCACATTGCCGGAGGAGTCCTGCTGATATTGCCCAAGGTATTTGACCAGCTCCTCCCTCTTTAGGTAGTATGCCCAGGAGGTTCGTAACATCGTGGTAGACTTACTGATGTCTAACGTTGGTGATAAATCTGTTTACGCACGAAGGTGTAATCACAAGTTTTATTCTTCCTTTTTTTTTTTTCAAGTTTTCCTTTATAATGATGTTTAATTTTCAATCAATATACATATATTGTTGGTTTGTTTTTTTTTTTTTTTATATGGACACTACTAGTGTCCCTGCTCGGGCGCCAAATGTAACGACACGTTTTCCGCTGGTTGCTGGGATAGCTTCAACGGAGTCCAGGGTCGTTTATAATATGTTTGTTACTTACCTTCTTTATCTGGGAAAGAAGAGAAACAATCGGGTTTTATTTCGTTAAACGTTATAAATCTTATCTTCACTGTTTTATTTGGTGTATTTGTTCTACTACAACGGTCTCAACTCGTAGCCGATGAATGGGAAGCCAGAACAGCGGTACGGGCAACAGCGACGCGTGCCGGTAGCAGCGGCGGTAGCGGCGGTACGGGTGGCAGCGGCGGTACGGGTGGCAGCGGCGGTATAGATGCCAGCGGCGGTACAGGTGGCAGCGGCGGTACGGGTGGCAGCGGCGGTATAGATGCCAGCGGCGGTACAGGCAGCAGCGGAGTGCAGATTGCAGCGTCGGTACAGATGACAGAGGCGGTACTGGCGGCAGCGACGGCCTGAGAGGTAGCGACGGCGGTACAAGCAGTAGCGGTGGTCGCAGTAACAGCGGCGGTATAACGGCAGCGGCGGTATAGGCGGCAGTGGCGGTACCTGGTAGCGGTACAGGCGGCAGCGGCGGTACCTGGCAACGGTACAGGTGGCAGCGGCGGTACCTGGCAGCGGTACAGGTGACAGCGGCGATACCTAGCAGCGGTACAGGCGGCAGCGGCGGTACCTGGCAGCGGTACAGGCGGCAGCGGCGGTACCTGGCAGCGGTACAGGCGGTACCTGGCAGCGGTAGCGACGGTACCCGGCAGCGGTACAGGCGGCAGCGGCGGTACCTGGCAACGGTACAGGCGGCAGCGGCGGTACCTGGCAGCGGTACAGGTGACAGCGGCGATACCTAGCAGCGGTACCCGGCAGCGGCGGTACCTGGCAGCGGTACAGGCGGCAGCGGCGGTACAGGCGGCAGCGGCGGTACCTGGCAGCGGTAGCGGCGGTACCCGGCAGCGGTACAGGCGGCAACGACGGTAAAAATATAACACACTGTACTTAGCAGTGGCAGCGCTTGTAGGGAGTTCTAGGCCGTGTCCAAGATTATGGCCGGAATATAAAATTCCACACCAGCACTAGTCACACGGTCGAGCCAACACCGGTAGAACATAAACTTCTGTGGTGTTGGTACTTCCACTAATTGCACTTGTCGATAAGAAGTAATTGCGGAATATAAAATTCCTCCAAGAGACTTCTTATCTGCAGGCGAGCTGCTTGCTATCTCAAGAATTATTTGAAATGTTGCGTCTTTTATACCCTTGAGTGGGCACACATATTCACACACACACTTGTCTGATGGTTTGTTTACAATGGTTGCCAGCCATCATCTGTGAAATTTACATATGTTTAACAGCTGACTGTTCTAGTTTAACTGGTTGTTTCTGACTTACAGGTGGCGCTATGAGTTTCTTGACCGTTAATTTAAATTTACGTTTATAAATGACATGAGATCAGTTGAGGATCAATCGTTTTACTTTAGGGAATTCATTGAATATCAATAAATTGATACGGGTAAAACGAACATATATATATATATATATATATATATATATATAAAAAATAGGAAATGTAAAATATATAAAGGTAATTCAGTGATAATCTTACAAAATAAAAAATAATAAAATAATAAAAATAAATAAGCAAATTCCATGCTATTATAATTGGTGTTATTACAAAATCTGTGTAGGCGAAAACGAGTAGGCGACTTTCGCCGTTACACCTTTGACAGAAGTGAAACAAGTGGTTGCAATGAAAAGCAAAGTGCTTTACTAGGGAAGGAGTAAAATCATTTTGAGGCATTGAAGTCATATTTAAGAGCTATCTTTACGTTTGAATATGATTTAAGCGATTTAAATGTAAGAATTAGTTTTTCTTTTTATAGAGTAACGTAGAGATAACTATTTATTTTATCCACTTTAAATGCTTTGAGATACGTAGCAATTTGATTAATAGGGGGCTTCAGAGTAGAACCAGTAGATGTGAGTATCTACGTGGATATTGGTTAATGGGTTTTGGAATGTTTACTTCCGTTAAAAGCTTTTACTGTTTATTATTTTAACTCTATCTATATTATTATTTAAGGGTTAAGGGGCTATAGGGTAATAGCACTAGATATGTTATCTAGTATAAATCGTAAAAGTAATAAGATAGATCATCGAATTGAAAGGGTTTAAGGGTTAAAGAAAAAATATTTTATCATGTTTGGTGTTAACAAATAAATTATAAATACATATTAGAGTAACTAAATTTTAAGTTGAAAAGTTTTTTGGAATAAAGGATTAAAGCTATAAGTTCAAATATGAGTCTAGAGAATCGAGTTAGAAATTTCGTAACGTTGTTTATATTCCGTAGATAGGGGCTATAGAGTAACAGCACTAGAAAAACTTCTAGTTATAAAATGAATATAAAATCGTTTAAATACGAATTTCAAGTCTTTTCTTCTCTACAGGTATTATATTTGATATAAGGCTCAATAAAGAGTAGCGAACATCATTACTTTCGCTTCTGGTTAAAATATTTTAGAGTTTACGGGGAAAACAAAGTGTTATAAAAAATACCAAAACTAATGTGAGATCAAATATTTCCCCAAGAAAATTTTAATTTTCTTTTTTTTATGTTTTTAATTCAAAGGAAAATCTTTTAAATTTTGTTTGAGTTTAGAGGCACAAATTAATCTTAAACATAGGATACGTTTGTTTTATTTTTACCGACTGTATTTCTAGAGATAATTACGTAAATACAGATTAAGGAAATTTTTTTTGGGTGTATCAAATTGTTGGAAGAGTTCGATCATCTTAAGAGATTATGAGAATATACGTACGCGTATGTAGGTACATATGTACTCATTAGGAAGTGATGTATGTGCTTAAGATTTTCACCACCTTTTTACAAGAGTTAATTTTTTTTTTGTTTTTAAAAAAAATGTTTTATCTACAATATAGTGAGATGTAGTTTATTATCAACTCTTAAATGAATAATAAACCAATTTTTTTTTTATTTTAGGAATTACAAAATATAAAAAAAAATTTTTTAAAAAAAGTTTTTTCTTTAATTTCCCTTAATTTGTTGGATTTATTTGGGATTAATGTGGCATAATATTCTTTTTCCTTCGGTTATTTAAAAAATGGACTGTCTTTTTCTTTAAAGATTTAAAGACATGCACTTATATAAATGATATAAATAAAAATGCTGAATGTTGAGATGAGATTAGTTTAGGGGAAAAATTTTTTTTTTTTTTGTTTTTATTTAATTAATTTTTAAATTTCCTCTTTTTCTTTTGAAAATTGCCGAAAAAATTTATTTCGTAATCACTAAAAAAATTATTTAAGGGGATTTTATTTCATAAATTTTAATTTTAGGGGTTTTATTTTTAATTTTAGAGAAAAGAGAAAAAATTATTTGGCAATCGTGCACGCAGACTATTTACACTTATTAAGAGAACTCAAGGTAAATTTTTTATTTTCTTCTCTTTCAAAAAATTCTCTGTATCATAAAAAGTAAAGGGAACACACTTTAAATTCAACTTTCAGCAACAAATTATATTTTCTAAAAAAGAGAATGTGAGTAAATGCAACTGGGTGTAAATAAATAGTATATTTCCAGCTATTTGTTTGTGTTATACTGGTTTGTTTTTATTAATAAACGTTACTATTATTGTGTAAACTGTAAATAGTTTAATGCAGTAAGCTAAAATAGACACTATTGTTAATCAGTGTTACTGTTTGAAAGGATTTAAATTAGTTTTTAGTTATTTTGAGATGTAAATTTTTAAATTTTTGAGAAAAGTAAACAAAATTATGGTAACACTGTTATTAATGTAAATTTTAAGAGTTATCACTTTGGTTTTATGTAGTAAGTAAGCATTGACCATTAAGAGGTTACACAAGAAATGCAGTATGTGAATGTGTAAGAGTGAAGAATTAAACTAAGAAGCTTTTTGTTAAATGCTTTTGCTTTTTTTTTCTCAATTTTAAAATTTAAGAGAAACAGTATTCACCACTGTGTAAAATTTCCAGAAGAACACACAAAGTAAATACAATTTTAAATCGTTTACTTACTTTTATATGGTTCTAAATTACGTTAAAATTTATAATAAATTTTAATATTCCAAATTTTGTTTATATTTTATATTCGAATAAAAAAGAGAAATTTTATTTAAATACCTTAGGTATATAATATATCCAAAATGTTGAATAATTTGCTGAGTAATGGTTCGCTCTCTTAATTTAAATAGGGGAAACAGTTGAGATATGTACGTATGTGTAAAATCCACTTATGTATGTATGCGCGCGAATTTTGTAATGGGAGTTCTTGGGAGAGTTTTTAAAAAATAAAAAAATAACTTAACTCAACTGTGGATATTCAACAACTGACTTTATTTAATTTCTTTAATATTTATTAAACTTATTGTTAACATGAATTTTTGTTAATTCGGCTTAAAATGCATTTTACAATTTTTGTTTGCTTATTCTAAATATTGACATTATTGCTTAATTATTTTATATTAATATTGAACGGTTGCAATTCTTGGAATTGCGACCGAAAAATAATTTCGTATTCTGTACTTAACCGGAAATGAGTTTGCTGTTACATTTTTATTTTAATTTTATTTTGTGCTTATTATATTTTCAATAAATTCATCAATAGTGTCATTTTTTATGTAAGTGTGTGTATTTGAATTTGTATATGTAACTTCTCTCCCCTTTAGATTCGAATTCTCCTGAATTCTTTTGTTCAAATTTATTTTAATATATTTTAACTTTGTTCTCCAAAGTATAATTATTAATATTATTGTAAGTATTAGAAAGAAGTTACATCCGTATATTACTTTATTATGGGTTTTCAAATTAGAAATGTTTTTAAAATTTATTTCATTTTTTTTCATCTAATTGTTCGAACGTAAGTTTTTCTGTAAAATTCTTTATATCGTTGTATCGCAAACTCATAATATTTCCTTCAAATTTTTCAACTAAATTAGAATAATAGTAATCATTAATTTTTATAGAACAATTGTTAAATTGAATTACATAATTTCCATTTAGAATAGTATTATTATTTTTATTACATGTAGTGTTTACAAACAATTTTATTGCGTTTTTAACCAAGATTGTTTTTTCATCCAGTGCTATAAGTTCTAATGCTCTGTTTGTTATTAGTTTACAGTTTTTTGTTAGTATACAATGGTTACTGGGTTTTAATTGTCTGAAATGTTTACTTTCTTCAAATTGCATAGTTTTATTTTTATATGTGAAGACTTCTTCTATTCTGGATTCTATTTCTTTTTGATTTTTATCTGGTAATGGTATTATTTTCCTTATTTTTACTTGTATGAACAATTTTGGTATTCTAAGGCTTAATATTAGATAAGTATTATTACAAGTGGCTTTTCCTAGTTGTAAATATTTTAATTTATTAAAGTCAATATTATATTTTTCAATTTCGTGATTTGTCAAAATATTTGGGTGAACTAACCCGTATTTGGCTGAAACTACATTGTCTTGAATTTGTTCTATTTTGCTTTTTATTAATTGAATTTTTGTCATTTGTTGTAAGTACATGTGTTGTTGATATTCTTCATCTACAATTTTATTTATAGTATTAATACCTTTTTCAATTTCTTTCCTATCATCTTTTACAATATTTCTTATTTGATTTATCGCGTAATTAAAGTGATTGTTTACATGCACCTGTTCGTCTAGTGTCTTGTCAGTCTGTGATAAATGTTTTTGTATCGTTTGTCTGTCTTCATCGTCCATTGTTCCGATTGTCCATTTGGCTACAGTACCTATTGCATTTATAAGTCCTCGTTTTTGTCTTTTTTCTGTTGGTATTAAAGTTAGTAATTTATTCCTTGCTTCTAATAATTCGGCTTGTAATATGTCCTTGTTACTTGTTTTCGCTAATATAATGTTGTCCGTCATTTCGTTAATAATATTTTCTATTTGTTTAACGTCAATTATGTGTAGTACTAGGTCGCTGTCCTTTACTATTTCCTGGTCTCTTATTTGTAAGTCAACAAATCCTGTTTGGTCTACTAGTTCGGTTATAGTCATTGTGCCATTACCCGGTTGCGTCCAAGTTGCCAGAACCAGTATCATAATTATTATCTAAAAATTTTAATTTAAGTAATATTTAATTCCTGGGTTGATTGAGTTTCTACAGTGTTTTTGTTTCTGTGTTTTGTTTTTATTCCTTTTAAACGTTGGGACAAGTGTTCGAAATCAATGTCATCGTCTTCATTGTTAGTGTCCGAGAATTTATACGGTCTTTTAATATTGTTTGGATGTACTTTTTCTAGTTTTGATTTCTTATATTTTGGTTGTTCTTTATGTCTGACTGCCTTATAATTCTTAATGTATCCTTCTTCTCTAATTTCTTTGTATTCTTCTCTGGTTTTATTTAGTCTTTGTATGACCTTTCTTTTGTTACTTTCTAGATTCTTCCTAACTTTTTCTTTTTCTATTTTTCCATATTGAACTTCATTCGGGGTATATTGGGTGCTTGAGTGATAACGATCGTTATAATTTCTTATTGCTCTTTGGATTAATTGTTTTATCGGAAGTTCCTTGTCTGTTTGATATAAAATTCTAAATTTTTCTGCTAGTGAACTATGCATCCTTTCTATATCTGCATTTAAAAAGTTTAATATATCGATACCTATGATGAAATCATAAGTTCTTCCTCTTAATGGAGTGATCTTCCAACGAATCCTTGCATTGTTAGGTAAGTTAAATTGCTCTGGGCTTTTTGTGTGTATTTCATAATTTATTTTATCTTTATTCGTGATTGTACTAAATGTTATGGGGTATTTCAATTTATATATTTTAAAATCATTTATTTCTTTATTAACTAAACTAAGACTGGCACCTGTATCTATTAGTGCTACATATTCTCTATTTTCAATATTTAATTTTATCTTTGGCAGGCATTCTGTGGCTGCCTCGTAAAAAAAACGGTATTATTAATTTCAGGTCCTTCTGGGCTTTGCCTATCCAGGTTTAAGCGATTTTGGCCAAACCTGTGATTAGGGTGTCCTGCCACCTGAGGATTATTGTAATTTCTTTCTACATTGTCAATTTCCATGGGTTCTGGTTGATTATTTTTATAACGATTCCAACGAACTTGATTGGAATTTGGTCTTGAGTTCCCTAATTGTTGAAATTGCCCTGAAAATTTGTCATCTCTTACATTATTTTGAACTCTGTATCTTCCAGAATTATTATTAATATTATTATTATTTTTATTAAAACCGTTCTGTTCTTCATGTCTATAAAAATTTGGGTTCCATTTATTTCTATCCTGATATTGTCGCTTATTAATTGCTTCCCTACCATGATATGCCCTGTCAATATTTTGTTTATTTTGGTACTGGTTTCTATGTCTTTCTTCTTTCCAATATGTCTTGTATTCTGGTCTTATGCACGTATCTTCAAATCGTCTTTGGTTCATAATGTATAAAATATTTTTTAATTCTCTCTGTTCATAAATCTTGTCTAATAATGTCCCTTGTGTTATTTCCTTGATAGTACTTACTAACAAACTATCTATATTTGTTAAGTCTATTCCACATTCACCATTATAATATACTATTAATTCATCTGTCTTATATTTAATTTTTTGAATCTTATCAATTAATTCACTTACTGTATTAACTCGTAAATTGGAAATTCTTCTATAAATTTGGTGGGGCTCTGTGTCCGGCTTGTACCTCAACTTTAATGTGTCCTTAATAAGTTTCCAGTTATCCGGCTCGGGGATGTTGATAATTGAATTTTTTGCTTCACCTTGGATGGTTTTATAGTATATGGCTCTAACTACCTCTTTCTTCTGTTCTTCGTTTTGTAGCGTTGATATCAGGTATTCCACGCCGCTAAAAAATGAATTGACCGTTACGTCTCCAACTCCTGTGAATACTGGAAGATGATTAACATTTTTCAGTGTCCTGTCCAGAATTTCATGATTCAGCTGTTGTCTTTGCTGTAATTCAACGTAAGCGAGTCTGAGTTGCTCCAGCTGCTGCTCCCTTCTTGCAAGCTGCTCCACGATATCCACATTGGCTATTTCTTGTTGTATTTGCTCCATTCTTCTTTCGTCGAATCTCCTCTGCCTTGTTCGTCGAATTTTGACTTTTTGATTTTTACTTTGCCTTTGTGGCTTTTACTGATGTTTGTTACACTTTCACAAGATTTTGATAGTTATTTTATTTATTTATATTTTTTTTTTTCTATAGTGGTTCGTACACCGATTTGCCGTGTGTCGTTACTACACTATTATGGAAAACAGCTGTTTTTTATTTAATTAATTAATTAGTGGTTCGTACACCGATTTGCCGTGTGTCGTTACTGCACTAATATTTATTTATTTCGTTTCACGCTCCTTTCTATAAAAGAGAAAAGGAGTACCGACTGCGCCAATTTTGTAATGGGAGTTCTTGGGAGAGTTTTTAAAAAATAAAAAAATAACTTAACTCAACTGTGGATATTCAACAACTGACTTTATTTAATTTCTTTAATATTTATTAAACTTATTGTTAACATGAATTTTTGTTAATTCGGCTTAAAATGCATTTTACAATTTTTGCTTGCTTATTCTAAATATTGACATTATTGCTTAATTATTTTATATTAATATTGAACGTTTGCAATTCTTGGAATTGCGACCGAAAAATAATTTTGTATTCTGTACTTAACCGGAAATGAGTTTGCTGTTACATTTTTATTTTAATTTTATTTTGTGCTTATTATATTTTCAATAAATTCATCAATAGTGTCATTTTTTATGTAAGTGTGTGTATTTGAATTTGTATATGTAACTCGCGTGCGTCTTTATGTAAAAAGTATTTTATACCGTTGACTTTGTATTTATGTATTTGCACATATTTTTTATATATATATTTTTTATGTATATAAACGGTAAAAGCAAACGGTATTTTGAGACTAAAAATTCTGTTTTTTTTTTTAACTTTTTCTTCAAATTTAGGGTTAGCACATTAAAATATGTACATATGTATGTAAGTATGTACGTAAGTACATATGAATTTTTTCTAGACTTTTTTTTTCTTCTTCGCTTTGATATTTCTGACAAGAATTTTTCCGTTTTTATGAACTTTATTCTTTTCCACTATTTTATACAGACATATAGAGAATTTTCTCTATACCTTTTAGAACACATTTAACTTTTCCTTCTTTTTACAATTTATAATTGATTTGATCGTTTTCACTGTATTTTATTATAATACCGTTTTTTTTTTGTTAATAGGTATTAAAAGAACGACTTACTTATACCGGCAATTTCACTTAACTGATGCCTTTTTTATTTACATAGATGATGTGTGTGTCAATCATTTACCTCATGTTTTTGGTGGTGGGTTTTATTTGGTTTCTTTCCTTTGTTTTAAGAGACTGGTAATGCCGAATCAAATGGACCATGAATAATTTGAGCAATTATTAAATTTTGTTGTTGCCTTAATCAAACTGCAAGAGATGCATATGTACATGCATATGTAGTTATGTCGATTATAATTACTCGTAGAATAATTATAATTCAGGGGTGGCAAACAAACAAAGAAAAAAAGATAATGGGTTAATTGTATCTTTATTTCTTAGACTTAAAGGGTTTTGGGATAAAGGATGCTCACCTGGTAATGTTGACCAATAAATGGGTTTTTATAATTTCCTTTTAGCTCGTTTTACGTATGTAGGTTTCCTTCTTCAAACAAATTAATAAAAGATAAGTTTCTTCGTATATTGATAGTTTTATTAACTCTTTCAGGTGAGTATATGGAGTGATTTTTTAACACTTTTAGATAAAATTTTAAATATTCTTAACGGTTGAACTGTGAGGGTGACAATCAAAAGGTAAGTGAGTTTCTTTATTAATTTAGTTGCCAGGAAAACTAAAGTGGGCATTATTTGTTTAAACGAATTCATTGCAGTGTTTCAACTTGCGCGTTTTTGAGATCTTTTTTTTTCAATACCTTATTTCAGTATAACAGTTTAAATTACATTTAACGGAATTCTTAATTTAAATTTTAATACAAATTGCGTTTCTTTTATATTTCAAATTCATTATTTTAAATTCATTATTTTATAAAAAAAGAAAAGATTTATTTTGTATAAATGAAGTTTATACAAATAGATTTTCCTGATTTTGTATACGTATGCATGTATGTATTTTTTATATATATGTAAAAAGAACTTTAAATATATATGCAATAAGTTCCACTTAGATTACTAGAAAGGAACATTAAAAAAATTTAATTATTCGAAAAATACTATTTAGAAGAAAGCAGTTTGATATATTTTTAATATATTTTGTTTTTATTATTTTATAGAAAAAATAAATAAAATAAAACATAATATCTTCAACTTTATTTTAATTTATTTAAAGTTTGTAAATTATAAAGAAACAATAAGTAAAATTAAAACATTTTTAGTAATATTTTTGTTTTCAGTATTTAAATGTCAAATCATTTAATTATAAATAAAAATTGAATTTTTAACAGGTTTTAGATTTTTAATTATTTATAAGAAAAGCCTTCAAAACTTAATTTGATAACAGTGCGTGAATTTATTCAATTAAAAATCTGAAAATCTTCTTTTAAATTGTGTTGAAGTATTTTTGTTTTTCAGAAAGGCATATAAATTACAAAACGATATACATCTCGCATTTATTCTCAAGTATTTTCCTATCAAAACAAGCCTTCCTTATTGAAATCCATGCTCCAATTTAGCGCTGCTATTTAACTTGCAAAAAACACAATGTTGAAACACTTGCATTTATCGTACAATTCTTTTAAAACAACAATATGAATTTATTAAAATCCTTAGTGAGAGAGCTGAATTTATTTAAGATTTTTTATAACTTATTCAAAAATTCTTAAATTTTGCATAAAAAATTCATTTTTTATGAATTCATTTAATAAAAATGTTAGTGTATTTTCATTTCTTTATAGAGAATTTCCATACTGTGAATTTTTCTTAACAAAGAAACAAGTTTTCAGATTAAAACTTGAATTTTCTATTTTTCTCTCCCCAAGTAGATTTATTATAGGGAAGTTCAAGTGCATTTACAAGTTTTTGTTTTTATTTTTTTCTCTGAATAGAATATTTCTAGTTTGGAAAACATCTAAAAAATTTTTGTTTTTTTTTTGTGTTTAAATATTAAAAGTTAGATTTTAGATGTGCCTGCTGCAACAACAGTTTTTTTATACGTATTGTGAGTTTGTTTTTGTTTAATGTTAAAAAGGTATATTTTTAATTGTGCTAAAATTTTAAAACTTTTTATTTTGAATTTTTGTTTTCTGTTTTTTTATTTTATACTAGCCCGCCACGTCGTAGGCGTCCTGACAATATTTTGCTCGATTTTTCACTTTCAAAGCAAAATCCACACCAATTTCACACCAATCGTAAGATTCTTACTTTTATAATAATTCAGTTATGATTTATGTATTTACTTTATATAAAGGGTAGCCATCCCTGGATAAAATTCCAAAATTTATAAAATAAAATATAAAACTATTGTTAAGCTCTGAGGTTTTTAAATTATTTTGATATTAATGTAACTCCACAAAGTAAAAATACAAATTTTATTCAATTGGCGCCCTCTATTGCGCAATTTTGTTTAAAATATCCAACTTTTAAAAACACAAGGTGCGCGCGCAACCGTGTTCAAAATATGCCAGTTTTAAACCGGAAATTTCAGTACTTTTAAACCGGAAATTGTGTACTTTCACTACTTTTTCTCCACTTTTTCTTGGAAATGAGATATTTTTGCGGAAAAAAGTATCCTATATTGAAATCGGGATCCTAAGGCACCTCCTCCCAATTTTTTTTAAAACCCATCCCGTAGTTTTTACGTGATGCGAACGCAAAAGAAAAGCAGACAGACAGACGTGCAGACAGACAGACTGACAGAAAGAAATGAGTTACTATTTTATTATATGTATAGATGTGGCAGTATAATAAATATTTTTGTGTTTTTTTGTGCGGGTTTGTGATGGAAAATCCATAACGCATCTGACGTCACAGTTGTCGAATGCCGGGCACCAATGACACTGGCTAAAAAGACACTTCTTACTTGTAGTATATGGTGTAGGGTATACTACATTTTCCCATGCGGTACAGATACTAAAAAACTAACTAAGAAAAGCTTTAAAAGTTTATTTTTGTGAAATCCCATTTTGAATATTTTTAACAAAAAACGATGAAATAAATTTTTGTTTCACCTTTTATTGCTCATCAAGGCAATAAAATATATAAAATTTTCTTACATTATTCCGAACAAAATTGATTATATTATTCCAATTTTCAAAATAAACTTTTAAAATTTCTCTGTATAAATAAAATTTTTATAAAAATGTTCAACTAAAGCGTTCTAAAAATTGCCAACAGGTTAACAAAGTAGTTACTTTAGGTTTAACAAAAATGTTAAAGGTTTAAAAATTTTCACAATTAATTTAATGTTGTTTTTAGACCTTAATTTAAAAAAAAGAAGATTTTACACATATTGATTTGGGCAACTCAAAAATTTTGAGAACATCCAAGAAACTTCACTTTTTGATTAACTTGTGTATTTGTCAATAATAAAGTCTATTTATTTACTTGAGTTTAAATACCTTTCAGTTTTTTTTAAGTTTGCAACAGATAATAAACTACTGCTACTCAAGCAGTATTTTACAATTGTTCTTTATGTGGCAGTAAAAGTTACTATTAGTAGATTGTTATGTACTTGCACTTACACAGCTATACATGCAAGTTAGTAGAACTATGTAATACAAATATTAGATGACTTTACCTAGCGCAATATATATTACCACTAGCATTTTCCTGTGTTGACTTGTGTAATAAGAATTTAATAAAGAATTTAATACTGTTTATAGTATTGACCAACGAAAGAGCTCAATTGAGTACCGTAAAATACCATAATTAGCAAACATTAACCTAAAGATACCTAAAAAGTCATGTCCTTTTAAGAGATTTGCAAAGTTTCGAAGGATATAAACAATTTTATCAGTTAGAGATACTAGATCAAACTTCATCCTGATTCCAATATAGGAATCCATAAAATTATTTCATTCCCAAGAATAACTGGAGAAAAAGCAGTGAAAGTATGCAATTTCCGCTTTAAAGGTACTGCCATTTTCGGTTTAAAACTGGGATATTTTAAACACGGTTGCGCACCTTTTACTTTTTAAAGTAGAATATTTTATACAACAGATGGCGCCAATTGGAAAAAAATTTATTTTATTTGTATTTTTACTTTGTGGAATTATATTAGGTGCGATCCCGTACTCAACATTGGGAGCCCTCGGGATCCCAATTATACCGAAAACTGTTCCCGTACAGCAAGATTGGGTAAAAGAGAGTAATTTTGGGAGAAAGTATTCTTCTTCTTGAACGAAACAGCCCAAACTTTTTATTTGGGCTGATTGTGAAAATATAAAAAAATCAATTATTTGTAAATAATCAAACAAAATTAAAAAAATAAATGTTTTTATGCTCACAAAAACTATTATATAAAAGTTTTTTCAAAAAAGATTGCAAAAAAAATGTCATGTGTATACAAAATATTTGTGTTTTTAATTTCTATTATGTGCGAATGCATGCAAAACACTTTGACATCACGTTCGATATCACTTTTGTATAAAAAAAAACGTATCTGGATGGATTTTAACAAAGTTTTGTGAGGAGGTACTTTAGCATCCTGTTTCCAATATAGAATACTTTTTTCCGCAACAATACGTTATTTCCAAGAAAGAATCAAGAGAAAAGGCCGAAAAAGGACGCCGCATCTTGGGTTGAAATTCCCATTAATGGCTCTTAATTGAAAAATTTTAATTTATATTTTTAAAAAGTAATCTATTTCAGGTTATAGTAAACAAAATTGTGCATCACTTATTATCTTTTTCATTTTTCTATGTTATCTACTTTTCGAGTTGTGCGTTGTAAAAGTTGAAGTTTTTTTTTTTAATTTTAAAAACAGTGATAAAAACTGAAAAACATTTTTTTAAATTAAATTTTTGTATTATTGTAATATTTTTTCAAGGGAACTTTCAACTTCAGATATTTGGAAACTCAAATATGTATCTCAGTTAAATATTTTTGTTGTATTTTTATATATTTTTTTGAAAATTGGTTTAAAAAACAATCATTTTTCACTTTCAAGTAGAAATTCAAATCCGGTTTGGGGAAGCTTGGTTAAAAAAATTTTTTTTTTAATTTTCTATGATATGTCTATATATATATACTTACAAATCATATAAAAACATTTTGCGGGTTTTTTGCGCTAAGAAGGAAAAAAATTGTTTTCTATTTCAACATCAAAGAAAAATTCGTGTATGCTTAGCAACGCACTCACTGCATTAGTCATGTATGTATGTTTGTATGTATGTATGTATGTATGTATGTATGTATGTATGTATGTATGTATGTATGTATGTATGTATGTATGTATGTAAGTATGTATGTAAGTGTGTACATATACATGAATGAAACCACATCAAAAATACAGATCGAGTTCAGACAAAAAAACGGACTTATAGTTGACCAAGCAAAACCAGGATTTGGAAACTCAAATGACTGGAATACAGCCAGACGTTTTTTTCAAAATCCCGCAGTTTCTGCGGAAATTACAAAATCGAAGTTGAACTAATCAAAAAGTTATATACTATTTTAGTTGCTATATCGTGCGGTCATCAGATTAATGTTTTAAAATTTAGAAAATTTACTTTAGCGACTGCAAAATATAACATGTCTTCCACGTTACATAAATTTTTAATACATGGTCCGCAGATTGTTACTCATGCACTGTTACCTATTGGTCAGTTATCGCAGGAAGCACAGGAAGGTCGTATAAAGATTTTAAATTATACAGATAACATTTATCACGGAAATGCAGTCGTGAAAAGTCCAATGAAGATATTTTCAATAGATTTTTAATAAGCTCTGATCCTATTATTAATAATATGAGCAAACATTACAAAAAGAAACTTAGCGTGTTACCACAGCAGGTATTGGACCTTCCATTATTACCTGAAATTTCTGAAGCAAATAATTCCGATGATATTTATTTTTGTGACAGCGAATATGAAGACTAATAGTATTAAACATAAAATGCAAATTTATATTAATAAAAACTTTTTAATAAATAAAGATTAGTATGGCTTATTTCCGGAAAAATTTTGTATGGGGGCTATACGAAATCATGTAAATTTGCCCAAATTTCATTACTCTCATTACATTTCGTTACTTTATCTTTAAAAATGGAGCTTCCAAAGCAATTTAAATATTCATACGAGCTGACAAACGAACACCCGTGGCGTTTAAAAAAAAATTTTTTTTTCAAAAATTATTTTTTTAAATAATAACTACGAAACGAAAAAATAAGTGCTATCTCTAACGCCTGAATTAAGAGCCGTTTTTAGCAATTTCAACCCAATGTGTGCCGATTTTTTTCCGATTTAAAGGTATTGCATACTTTAAGGCATGTTTTATTTTTGAAAGCGCGATATTTTAAACATGGTGGCGCAGCAGATGGCACAACCTATGGAGAAAAATATATAGATATTAATCTTCCTTTACAACCTATAATAACTAGATGAGGAATTGTTTGGAAGCTGTGATATATTATGCTAAATATTTTAAAGTTGGTATTTCTATAGAGAAGTTAGAGATGTGATTTTGTGCAAGTGGGAATGGATAGATACGTGACTGTAATGAAAAGAGGTCGAAGCCCTAAATCTTCGCAGTTAGCACCAATGTCGAAATTACATAAAGAAAAGGACGGACTAAGTTCCCAAAATCGTTTTGCTATCTTAGATAGCGAATCAAGTGAACCTAAAACGGCATCCAAGTCGTTCAAACCACCTCCAATATATTTAAGGGAGAAAAATTCAAATGAGTTAATAAATAAACTGATTTCACTGATTGGAGACAAAAATACAATTCATTGATGAAAGCAGTTACCGTAAAACTGTAAACGAGTTTGAAAGCTGCAAAAAAAATTGTTATACCTATCAGCTGAAGAGTAGCAAAGGTCTTCAGGTCGTCATTAAAGGTGTAGATGCATACGTTGATCCAGCTGAAATAAGAGCTGGACTTCAAAAAGCGGGTTTTAAAATAAAAAGTGTAGATAATCTCCGAAATCGAGAACGTGACCCCCAACCGCTATTTCGAGTTGAACTGGAACCTGGCGATTTAAAATTAAAAAAAAAAACGAAACGCACCCTATATACAATCTGAGGTATCTGCTGCACCGCAAAATCACAGTAGAGGAACCACATAAACGATCAGGACCCGTCCAGTGCCTAAACTGTCAAGAATATGGTCATACTAGGGCTTACTGTAAGCTGCCTTCTGTTTGCGTTGTGTGTGGTGAGCTGCATTGTTCCGCTCAATGCGATAAGTCAAGGGATGACACGAAGGTTAAAAAATGTAGCAATTGCGGTGGAAAGCACACTGCCAACTATAGAGGATGTCCTGTTTATTCTATTGTAAGGAAGACGTCTCAAAAACCAAATACTCCCCCTAAGCAAAAACAATATCGACCAAATGACCATTACCCTCAGCTAGGTCAACCAATCACCCAACATATTTCATACGCTGACATGCTAAAAAACAACCAAGTTTATAAAGCCCCATCGTCAGTTAACCCGAACCAACTTTTGCACCCGGAACCTAAGGACCAAACACTTTCGGTTAACTATAGTCGTCTGGAAGGAACCATTGAGACATTAGTACAGCCGCTAAACACTTTTATGAGCTCTATGGGTAATATGATGCAAGAAATGTAAAAAATGCAATCTATGATATTCCAGGCAGTGCTAAGCAAACCATGAACTGTTTAAAAATATGTTTCTGGAACGCAAACGGCTTACGCCAACATAAAAATGAACTCGAATACTTCCTTAAGAACCAACAAATTGATGTCATGCTGATTGCAGAAACACATTTAACAAGAAATAGCTTTTTTAAAATCAATGACTATATTTTATATGACACCAAAGACCCCCGTGGCAGAGCATGTGGTGGTTCAGCAATACTTATAAAGGCCCGCATCAAACATTATTTACTATGTGATTTTTGTGAGGATTACCTTCAAGCAACAAATATCTGCCTTGAAGAATTTCATCAAAACTTAGTTATTTCTTCAATTTATTCACCTCCTAGATTTCAAGTATCAGAGAGTCAGTATAGCGACTTCTTCAAATCACTAGGTCCCTGTTTCATAGCATCAGGCGACTACAACGCTAAACATACATTTTGGGGATCACGACTAATAACACCAAAAGGTCGTGTTTTGTTTGACACGATTTCAAAAATGCGTCTCAATGTGATCTCGAGTGGCCAACCCACCTATTGGCCTACTGATCGACAAAAAATACCGGATGTTATTGATTTTGGCGTGTTTAAGGGTATTTCAAGAGAAATTATTAAAGCTGAAACATCACTAGAATTATCCTCAGATCATTCACCCACTATTGTCTATATATGGAATCAACAAAATATCGTATCACCAACAACCAGGCCAAGCATAAATTGGCTGAAATATAGAAAATATCTCAGCACGCATTGCTCGGAAAACATCCCGCTAAGAAGAGCAGAAGACATAGAGCAGTGTATAATTGATTTTGATCGAAACATCAAATTAGCTGCCCAACATGCAACTGTAACCCGGCAAATAGACAGATGCAATCACATTTATTCTGCAGATGTCGAGCGGCTCTTGAATGAAAAAAGAAAAATTCGTAGAGAGTGGCAATCATATAGATCTCCTCAACTTAAAAATAGACTTAAAGATTGCACGAAGCGGCTAAGAGACCTACTAGAATCTCAAAGGGTAGCATCTCTGCAAAATTACCTGGAAGATCTGGACCCATCTCCACAATCAGATTATTCATTATGGCGTGCATGTCGAAACCTCAATAGACCAGTCGTACGTAAGCCTCCATTGCGAACTTCTTGTGGAGACTGGGCAAGAAATGATACCGAAAAAGGTTATGTGTTTGTTGATCATTTAAAAAACGTGTTTACTCCAATTGTCACGACTGATATAGCTGAGCTCCCACCTATCGATGTTAGTCCGGCAGTTACCCTAAGGTTCGAGCTTCGAGATATTGAAAAGGCAATAACTGATTTAAATACTAAGAAAGCTCCTGGCATTGATAAAATCAGTAACAAGATGTTATTTGAATTGCCCCGTATAGCCCAAAAAATCATTCTTTTTTTTTTTAATGCCATTTTACGTCTTGAGTACTTTCCTACAAAGTGGAAAATTTCTTTGATTACTATGATACCTAAGCCTGGAAAAGACAACACCAAGGTTGAATCATACAGACCTATAAGCCTATTATCAAATATATCAAAGCTGTTCGAAAAAATATTAATAATTAAGTTGAACCCAATTCTGAGCGCCAAAGGATGTATTCCGAACCATCAATTTGGCTTCAGAAAACAACATAGTACGATCCAACAAACACACAGATTAGTAAATGTAATTAAAACGACCTTTGAAGAAAAAAAAAATACTGTTCTGCACTTTTTATTGATGTTTCTCAAGCATTTGACAAGGTATGACACGAAGGCCTTATATACAAGTTAAAGCTAAATTTGCCCAAAAACTTCTATAAGCTCATAAAAAATTATTTAACTGATCGAAAGTTCATACTAAAAGAAGGAGATTTCTTAAGCTCGCCTCAGCTTATTAAAGCCGGAGTTCCACAGGGTAGTATTTTGGGACCCATTTTATACTTGCTGTACACATCCGATATGCCAATTAGCAATCAAGTGCACACATCAACATTTGCGGATGACACAGCTTTTTTAAGTATTCATGAAAGCGCGCAAGTAGCATCACAAGATTTACAGGATCACGTACTCAAATTGGAAAAATGGTTGAAGAAATGGAGAATTAACGTGAATGAACAAAAATTCTCGCATATAACTTTCACACTGCGTAGGGACTCATGCCCTCCTATTCGTATAAATAATCAAATGATACCCCAGCTTTCAGATGTCAAATACCTCGGTATACATCTTGACCGGCGCCTTACTTGGAAAAGCCACATAGAATCCAAATTGACACAAATGAAGTTAAAAGCAGTCCAACTAAACTGGCTTATTGGCAGAAACTCTATCCTCAGCTAAGATTGCAAATTACTACTTTACAAGTCGATACTTAAACCAATTTGGTGCTATGGGATTCAATTATGGGGTACTGCATACAAAGGCGCCAAAATAAGATTCTTCGAATGATCACAGTTGCCCCCTGGTATATCAAAAACTCTAATATTCACAAAGATCTAAACGTGCCAACAGTTAAATCAGAAATAGCAAAACATGCGGTAACGTATTTGAAAAAGCTTGAAACTCCAAATCCACTGGCGCGTAACATTCTTAATGCTCCTGGTTACATTAGACTAAAAAGAAGAGATACTGCTTTTCTTGGCCGTACAATAGAGGGATGACCCGTAAATAATTTCAAAAATCGTGGAACATACTTTTTTTTTGTCTTGCACTGGCTGGACTTAAAAAGTATATTTTATTTTAGACTTAAGATATGAGTAATTATTGTTAGTTCAAACATAGTGAAGATACAATAAATAAATATGAATTCAAAAAAAAAACAAATTATTGTTCTCTTTTCAACACCATCACTCCGCTAGATAGTTTCTATGTTTTGACAGCTCAAAAGGAATAAAATGAAGATTTAGTAGTAAAGAATATGAATAATATGATACTGCAAAGAACAGAATAAGTCCCGAAACTAAAAACAAATTATAAAATATTTGGATTTGAAGAAATTCAACAAATGTTTAAGTTTTCACCTTACTTTATAACGCATGCAGTTTAGAAACTAGATATTCCACAAATCAACTAGCAGCAAAATGTATGCAAAAGTAAACAAGCACTTACTTACTTACATAAATAAAAGCTTTAATTCAATATTGTTTCTCAGATATATATGTTAAGCAATAGAAATTAATGTTTTGTTAAAGTGTTAGAGTAATATTCTTAAAAAAAATATTTTCGGTTTATAAAAGGTCTATTAAAGAAATTTTGTATGTAGTCCTATTTAAAGGATAAATACTCTTATTTTGTGCTACAGATTCGCTCTTTCCTTTTTTGAAATATTTTGTTTCTGATGTCTGTCCTCTTGTCTTATATTGTATCACTGTCTAAGTCCAATAAAATATTTCATCATTCTCTCAGCCCTATGCAGCAGTTCTTCTCTATAAAAAAGTCATTTCTTTACATTTTGTTCCTGTTGATGTTCTTTTTATTAAAGGTTTTTCCTATCGCCTTATGTACTTGTTTGTAAGGTATGGTGTTTGTTATGTTTAAGTATTTGCCTGCCAAGTTCAATGACTTTTAAAGATTTCTGTTTATTAATACTGCAGTCGAGATATTTTATGGGATAATAGACTTGTTTTGACAACTTTTTTAAGACGCCTACTACATATTGTTCGTCTTGTTCTTAAGATTTTCAAGTACTATTTTCCTTAAATATAAAGTTGTTATCAAAGTGTGATGCATTTTTGCATAAGATATAAAAGTTAGTATTTGTGTTTCAGATGACAGATCTCCTTTATGATGTGGCATGTTAATACTTTTTGTAAACAACTTAAATGATTGTAAACATTTGGACTAATAAATTGAAAAAATGTAAATTTCATAAACATACCGGAAAAATAATTTATTTAAAAGATTAAATATTTTTAATAAAGAAATTCTTTAAGCAAATTTTTTTAACAATAAGGCCCATTTCTGTCTCAATGGGTATGTAAACAAAAAAATTTTTGCATTTGGGACGAAGAGCAACCTGAACAGATTTAAGAGCTGACAGTTCATCTAGAATAAACAACGGTGTGGTTTGTGGGCCGGTGGAATCATCGGTCCATATTTCTAAAGGTTTTTTTTTTATAGAGGTGTAGAACTTTAAGTTGGCATTACTTTTCAAGATGGCGACCGATTTAACAGCTGTCAAGTGATTTATTCTCAGTTTGGTTTGGCAATTCATCATGAATAGACTCACGCCTGAACAACGCTTGCAAATAGTGCAATTTTATTTCGAAAATAATGGTTCTGTACGGAAAACGTATCGCGCACTACGTCCATTTTATCGTCGACAAAATCGTCCATCAGAGCAGTTTTCTATTAACCATGGAACGTTTTTGAACCACGTTTACTCTTATTGATAACTCGCATCCCCAGAGACGCCGTACGGTGCGTACAGAAGAAGCTATTGCTGCTGTAGAGCGTAGCATTGAGGAAGACCCGAATAAGTCCATCCACCATCGAGCACAGGAATTGGATCTGTGTTCTTGCACTTTATGGAAGATTTTGCGGAAGGATCTTGGATTGCGTGCTTATAAAATCCAACTCGTGCAAAAATTGAAGCCAAACGATCATCAAGTAAGTCGTAGATTCGTCGTATGAGACCAAAACGATGGTGGCCAGAACGCTACAGTCAATGGTGATCGGTATAGAGCAATGATTACTAAATTTTTCATTCCTGAAATTAAAATTGGACGTCCAGATTGGACTACATCCGCGCCAGCCGTGGCGGTCATATGCCAGAAGTCATATTTAAAATGTAATGCCATAAGATTATCTTTCGGATAAATAAAATTCATGTCCATCGTTGTTTTATTGCAACTTAAAGTTCTATACCTCTATAAAAAACACACTTTATAAAAGTGATGCCTATGCTAACGTAACCGTCAATGGCGACCGTTATCGTGCCATGATAACCAAGTATTTGATGCCTACAATTGAAGCTCGTGATCTCGGCGATGTTTGGTGTTATACTATGGACCAAATGTTGGAAACTCACACCCGCAAACGTGCAACAAAACGATGGCCATGATTGACATTGCTGGTCTATTTTCATTTGTAATCTATTATGAACTGGAACCTAACACTGTATCAGTTAAACAATGTTTATTTTTTAAATATACAGGAAGGGGCCATTAATACCCGCATTAATAGTCATCCAAAAATATGTATGGCTATTGAGTCATTCGGAATTGTGGCAAGCTGTTGAAAAAAATAATTAGTTTAACATAATACTTTTTTTATTTATTATTTTGGAGACTAATAAATAAACAACAACTGAAGCTTCCATGCCATCAATATCACCGCCCGGTAATCGATACTCTTGTATCGAACCTGAACCCGTTTGTACGGAACACTGCACAATGCAATACACCAGTAGAAGTAAAAATTAAAGGCCGTCAAGATATAAGAACTGATAAAATCATGTACATTTATTTGCTTTTGTTATTTATATTTACTATATTTTTATTTTTGCCTTTCAAATATAATTCATGGATGTTATCAACTTTGTTAAATGAAGTATTATTTGTGTTTTACTATTATTTTAAATATGTTTACACATTCTTCAATTACCTAAATAAACTTAAAAATAAGAAAAAAATCTCAAATTTGCCTAAATAATATGTGAGGTCCACATGGACCTTGTTGGTTATTAACCGTTGAAAAAATTGCTGCCAGTGCTTTAGTTATGGTTTATGTATTTACCTATACTTAGGTGCTGTAAACTACGTAGTACCTTTATCAATATCAGCTTTCAAAAATAAAGGTTTTATGCATATCCTTAAAAAAATTTTGCACTTTCACTGCTTTTTTCCACTTTCTCTTGGAAGTAAGATATTTTGCAAAAAAAGATACCAAAGTACATCCTCACAAATTTTTATTAAAATGCGTCCATTAATTTTTAGGATATTGGAATCAAGATACCAGGTACTTTTTATTACACAGGCAGAAAGACAGACAGGAAAAACGTTACTATTTTATTATATGTATGGGTTAGTTTAAGTCTAAAAACTTCGAATTTACATTTTTTTATCAACAATACTCCAGCAGTCTTTAAAAAAGGCTAATAACAATCATAAAATGTAAAAAATACTGACCAGGAAAATAAATATTAAATTTAAATAAAAATGTTTATATGAAAAAGAATATTATGTTTTCCGGAAAAAAATATATTTTTTTTAAGCTCGTCAAGCTGGATTTTTTATCCTTTTGATTTTCTAAGTCTACGATGAGCACAAATTATTTTGTTTGACCAGGCACAAAACTACTTCCAGAAAAAAATTTTGTTCATTTTAAGATTATTTCTTTTATCTGCAGGCTTTAGTAAGAAAAAAAGAGAATTGTTCCCATTTACTTTGTTGTGAAAAAAATAGTTTTTGTGAATGCAAAAAAGATTTAGGGGATGTAATGTGATAGAGATTTTTCGCAAATCTAAGCATACTTTATAACCGGAGTTGTCAGTTATTTATTTTCCTCTTGTTAACTTTTAGCGCTATTTATTTTTGTTTGTTTTCAGACTGAAGTTTTTAAATTTGCTAAAGCAAAGCTCATAATGTTTTTTTCAGATGATATATTTTTATATTTTATCTTCTCAACCTCCTCAATATTATGTAACTTTTAATGCAAAAAATCCTTATTGAGTGTGCTGTATCTTAAGTGGTTAGCACGTAGACTACTAAAGAAGCATGGTCAGGAGTTCAATACTCAGCCGTTGCAAATCATTTTTATCTTATGTGTATTAAATCTCTTTATAATACTACATATCACAGTTGCCTCCTTCGCCAGTATTAGCACAAAGCATAAAATCGCCGGTGAAGTAAAATAATTACAAATTGGCTATGTTAGCTTCAAATACGCCTAAATAACACTAGAGGCGCTGCAACACTGTTCCGAAAATAATTATAACGTACAATTGCAGTATTGCCATAAGTGAAGCTTTACTATCACTCTTACCATACCTCCGGGGGTTCCAATTGTCACTGCAGTAGATTGCAAATGCTTTGACGCGGTTCTCTCGGGAAAAATAGGGGCACCAGATGCTAGGGTTCCTAGAACCTAAATCTGGAAGAAAAGGTCTGTTGTTTTATAACACGGGTCCTCTCCGAGACCCGACAAGTGCACAAAAGACTGGTACCACGGGAATCGGTAAGCCCCACAGAGAGCGTACTCCTCTCTGTGACCGGTTACTGGTAACCTCCCCTTCGGTGGTACAGGTGGTGGTTGTGGTTCAAGATCGATTTATGTAGGTGTGGTGCAAGGTCGAGCATGTGTGCTGTTGCGTTATAAACAGAACGGAGTTTGGATAGTCTCCCTAAGCAAAAGGCTATAATATGGAATCTATTGCCTTTCAGGGTTGCGATATTATAATTATAAATTGCTACTCATTGTGACTGTATCAAACATAAATTGCGATACTGGCGGTAACGTCATATCGTGGAGTGTTGCTATACTACACAATGGGGGCACTAGTCTACGCTTACATTTCACTCGGTGCAAAGACCACCGTGGGATAAGGCCATCAAGGCAGGTGCCCACGTTAATCTTGTTCCACTGCACTCTAACCATGTGTCTTATCTACTATTATCTCTTTCCAATGGAAGTAACAACACGATTAGTGTAGGCGTTAATTGCCTACATTAATCGTGTATTAATGCCTACATTAATCGTGTAACTTCTCTTAAAAAAATCGATTTTAAGATATTGGTTGATTACGACATATTTCTACTTTAGATAATTTGATTTCTAAATTGCTGAATAAGAAAATTGTATCAATTATATAACTTTAATTTAAATTATTGTCTATAACACTTTAATTGGTAATTAAAATTAATCATTGAATTGGTCATTTAACAATAATAAAATGATAAGCATCTTTTTTGTGCCATGAATAAACAAAAGTGGCATAAATAAGTATTTGTGCATTAATGTTACTATTAATTAACAGAAATGGCGTGAAAAAAAAAATTTTCACGAAACAAAATATGAACGAAATAATAATATGAAATGAAATTTAATTTAATATAATATATTCATAAAAAATTGTAAGTAGCAGGAAAAACACTCACAGATTGTATCAGCTATAACTTTAAATTCCACTTAAACCATCATAAACAACAAAAAGTGAGACATCACCTATAGACACTAGTTACCGAACAACATAATGTGAGGCAACCACATTATGCTGCATATGTGCAAATAAACTGTGTTATATAATTTTAAATTTTTATCTTAATTTATTTAATAAAAATATTAAACAGAAGGAGCAAATGGAGTCATCACAGAAATAAAATAAAAATAATAAAAATTCTATAGCATTTTCTCGAAAATAAAATTTTGTGTTATATTTCAATTTTTTAGTCCAACTATATATTAATATACAAATGAATTGAACCATTATATCCTTTTTCAACATTCCTTATATCTACATATATCCCATTGGGTAGTGTTGAGTTGTATACATAAACAATTGGTTAGGCCAATTTTGGTCTACCACGACCCAAGGCTTTCATCTTTATATTCAAATGTTAAAAGTCTGTTATCTTAATTAATTAATGTTATCTTAAAAATATGTACAAAACTCTGATAAGATGTCTGTCTTTTCTCATTTAGTTTGAGGAAATTTTTTTTTAAAATTTTTGAACGACCTGAACTTAGTATTTTTGACGTTGGGGATTTGGTTATTTATTTTTTTCGATTGTATATTTCTTTGAACTCATAATTATTACACATAAATTATGTCTAACATTACTATTCTTGAGAAATAATTTTTGTGATAGCGGAAACATTTGCGACTAGAACAACAATTTGCTATTCTAGTTTTCATAAAAAAGCTTTTTTGTTGTAATTTACAATAACAGTTGTCATATACACAATAAAATCTAACAGAAATCATCAATGATAGTAGTTATAGTTTTTATAGTCTATACATATAATAAAATAGTAACTCATTTCCGTCTGTCTGTTGAATGTTTGTCTGTCTGCTTTTCATTTACGTTCGCACCACGTAACAACTACTGGATGTATTTTAACAAAATTTTGTGAGGAGGTACCTGAGTATCCTGGTCCCAATATAGGATACCTTTTTCCCGCAAAAATATCTTATTTCCAAGAGAAAGTGGAGAAAAATCAATGAAAGTACGCAGTTGAACTAACCGAATATAGATACTTTTTTATAGAGCAAATAAATACAAAAACTGATGTAGCATATCTTCAGGAGGAACTAAGTAATGAATTGTGAAAGCGATAGTTGTATATTTTAAAACACAGTTCGCTTTAACTACTTAGTACGGCACGGCACCTTTAATTTTGATATTTAAACACAGATGGCGCTAAAAACCTATGCCAAATAGCCAACTGAATAAAATTTGTATTTCTTTTAACCTTTATGTCAACAGCAACATACCCCACTTTTCGAATCCTACCCTTTCGACAACAGCTGCATACCTGGGTATTTTTAGGAAAATACTGCATAATATTGCATAAAAACTAATTGAATAAAATTGAAAAGCATAATAATATAAGTATGATTAAAAAATAGAAGATTCACACATATACAGTGGACGTCCAATAGTACGAATTATATAATGCCAGACCTTTTCGTACTATTGGAAAATTCGTACTATTGAACAAAAATTTTACCCTATTTTATTTAAAATTACAAATTTTCAAATAGTTTAATTTAAGTTATATTTTTATAAAAAAACAAAACAACGTAAAAAAAACTTAAAAAATATGCAAATTCATATTAAAACAATAAGTGTGAAAGCATACATTTGTTCATATGTATGTAAATAAATATTAAAAGTAAATATTTGTTGGTTAAGAAAATAAGTCATTAGGCACTGGCGTGTTTTGTTATGGAGTTTAATTTCCTTTAATGCCTTTTCTTGAATAAATCTCAATAGAAGTGGTTGAGAAATTTTAATATTGTTTTTAACCCATTGAATACATGTGGCAAAACATTTTATCGCATCTTCATGTTTAACTTTTGGCAACGGATTCGAAGAAACTGCAATTTGGTCATCATCGCTATCATTATCTTGCTCAATTTCTTCATCTCGGTCGTCAATATTCCAATTTTCATATTCTCATTTCCCATATTCTCTCAAAAACTGCCGCTTTTCGTACTATCGAGTAGTAAAAAAATTTTGTATTCGTACTATAGAACTGACAATGCAACAAAATTGCCATTCGTTCTATTGGAAACGAAAGTACGTACTATTGGACGTCCACTGTACATACGAGCATATTTACAACATTGAAAAATTAAAAGGATTCAAAAATTTTTTGTGGAAACTATTGCAATGCAGTGCAACATCTATTACTTTCAAAGGTACACAGTTTATGCCTTCAACGGCTGATGTGTATTTCCGTTGTTAAAATTAGCCACAAATACACATAAAAATAACTTTTCGCTGTTCTTTTTCTATTTATTTCCCGCATAATTATGGTGCACAGAATTTAATAATCTGAATGTATTCGAAATATATAGCACTTGTATACTTCATCCAGATTTCAATATGTTGTAGGTTAGGCACCAGGCTATTTGTGGTGGCATAGATCTATTAGTTTTATATTTACCTGTATAATTTTCTCCATTTTCAGACGTTATTTGTTATTCTCAATAATCATACATAAAAAAATCAAAAACATACTTAATAACAAAAAATTGCCATATAAAAAGTACGTGTATACCCGGGTATGCTGCTGTTGACGTACGTATAATTTTTCTGCTGTTGATATAAGGGTTATGTCGTCTACGTGTTGTATAATTTGGTTATTTTGTGAAATACATACTTAGGTAATTCTGTGATTACACTTTTTTCTGGTGATTTAGCGTTAATTTTTAAAATTTGGTAAGAATACTACGACTTGAGTGTGGCTATAAAATTCTGTTATTGTTAGTTTCTTCTTAGTTTAGTTGCATTTTTCTCTTATAGGTGGTATTCTATATAAGTCTAACCATAGGTGTGGAATACTTTCAAAGCAAAATTGAGCAATGTTATACTATTTCTGCTTAAACTGATGGCACCTTTAGACCAAGGCAAAAATTTAAAAAATGGTAATCGATTACGTAATATACATTACTCAGTAAAATGTAACGCAGATAATTTTTTCTTGGTTTTAAATAATTAAGTAGGCAACTTAGAGATTTTTAAAAATTATCTCAAATAATGAATTATTTTGTAAATATTTACAAGGCATTATCTTTTAAACTCTAAGAACTACTTCAATTACTAATTACTTTTCTTGAAGTTTAATGTATAGTGTTTTTTAATCGAGTTACAGAATTTGACAATCCCAAAAGTAAGTCATTATGTCACAACGGGACCAAAAGGACCCAAGTTAGTCGGTTCCTCCACTACACGGAGCCGGCGCGCCGTGCAACCTAACCTAAGTCATTACGTGGCAAATACTTCCATTGGTAAACCCAATATTTTGCTGCATGCAAAGAAAAAACATGATTATTGTATGGTCACGGCAACCACACTATGTTCTCTGAAACAATACATGTTTGCTGTGAACAAATTATAGTTATTTTGGTAACGATAAATAACTTTTTGTTAATAGTTAATCATTCAATGGTTATACGAACCAAAAAAGCAATAAAGTTGATTTGGACCATATAAAAGTTCAAAACAGAACCAATTTTTTTTTTTAATATTTAAAAATAAAATTATATTTATAACCATAATATATTACTATTAAACATAGTATGTTAAGTATGAGTAAAAATAAACAAATAATGTTTTGTTTTAAAAATATATATTTTAGTTTTGGCCTTTTTTCCGTTCAGAAATCTGTGTGCAATTTTCAAAAGTGCATGATTTCATAATATCCTTCGTTGCTCTGGGATATTAAAAAAATAATTTCTATTTTTCAAAAATGATGAATGACATTAGCTTGATAAAAATCGCATGAATTATTACAACTAAGAATGTCAGAAACAACATTACACCATCCCCCAATAAAATTTTTTCCGCATTTCTGTGTATCTATTGGTTATTTAAAATGCTTGCAATTCTTTCAAATTGCATAAATTTACATTCATAGAAAATGACTAAAGACTCAATCTAGTAATGTGATTTTTATGTTCTAGCCATAATAAACTTATTGTAAATTTTATGAAACATAATGTAACTGCCCTCGCATTTTCGGAACAAAGAATTTATTGTTACAGTTCCAATATGGGTTTTCATAAGGGTTGTAGTATTAGTAAAAGCTTTTGCAATGATGTCATACTAGTTCTTGCGTTACAAATACCATAAAACAATAAACTTGACATAAACACGCTGCATACTTAACAAGAGAATAAGTAATACGAAAAACAAAACTCCTAGAGCCATTACCAGGTTGCCTGTTGGCCAAATTCAATTAGTAGCAAGAACAGCAAGTCCATTCTAAGTAAATTAGTATAATCTAAAAAAACGAAGAGAACTCAGCTGCCTTACATGTCATGTAAAGATTTCATTCAATTTTTAAACAACTTTTGGTTGTATATGATTACGGACACATGTTTATATAAATGTTCATAGTACGCCATAGTTGTCTTAAATGTCGTCCTGTTTTCTTATATTGAAGAAACTAGGACTGATTGCGAAACTGTCTATTATGTTGGGTACACTTGCAAAATATAATTTACTACTTTTGCAAGTATTAAAATATGCTCTTGTGTATTCTCACCAATTTTATATTGACTACAGGACAGACACAATAATATTGACCCATTTTTATCTGTTTATAGCAGTCATATAGCTTGGATAATGCACATATTTTGGCAGAAGTTATTCACCACAGCTTCTCGATGGGATGGAGGTATGGGCTTAAAGCAGGCCACTCGAGAAAACTAATTTGTCGAAAGTTAAAAAACGCCTTTTTCTTCTTCAGCACCTGGATCGGTGTATTATTTTGCTGGACGGTGTATTTAACGCCTTGTAAATCTCCAGCAAAATCAAGGTGTCCACCTTTTAACAAATCTGTAAACTTCTTAATTGAACTTTCCTAGCACAAAGTCTATTTTGGATTTCGCTTTTTATAAAAATATACCGCCCATACCATGAGTTATCCTGCACCATGAATTCGTTTGTGGCATGCTTCTCGTGAGCGTATTACGTCCATCCAATATTTGTGGAGACCATTTGGTCCATCTAAATTAATTGTTTTTTGTCACTTTACATCACAGAGTCAAATTCATCTTCCCAAAATTTTTATACTTTTCATAAAAGACCATATGTGCATTTTTATGACGTTGATTTAGACATGGTTTAGGCAATCGGTACTTATATTTGTTTAGTGAACAATTTCTTTAGTCACACTTAGACCAAGGTCCACTTTTATTTGCCTACAACTAATGAGGATATGAGTTGCTAATTGCTGTATGTGCAGTTTGCTTCTGGCTTTAATAGTGCATATCAAGCCGCTACGTTTCTAAATATAGTAGTAGTCATCTGGATTTTTCCAGAAATTTGTTTTCGTGTTAGGGTTTCTCTTTGCAGGTTTATCAACAAAATATAATTTAAATATAATTTTTTAAAACCATATATACAGTCATTATCTACCCTGCAAGCAATATGGTAGTCGACCACGAAAATAACACACTTTAAGTACAATGAAAATGCAACACCTTCCCAAAATCAAAAATAAAATTATTTTCGATAATTTTGTTTTAAATATTTTTATTTTTTTTAATTATAAAATTAAAATTTTAGTCTAGCCCTTGCGTTCTTGTGAGTTTTTAAATTATGATTCTCTCTTAATATTATTTGGTAGCAAATATCTTTGAGATCATTGAGCATTTCATGTGTTAATATTTTTAATGAAGAAAAACACACATCCTACAATATCATAACATTAAAAAGTCAGTTATTTTTAATAAAAATAATCCAAGTATAAACTACTACTGTTTGCAAAATAGTTAGCTTAAAGTACATTAAAAGTTAGTTGAGTTGCTCATAGGATACTTATCTTACAAAAGCATGTGTGTAAGTGCTCGGTTAACTTTTAAATCAGAAAATTCATACTCTCACAAAATTGTGTTTACTTTAGTGATTAATACTTTCTCATATAATTTTGACTCAGATATGTCAAAATTATATAACAGTGCTATTGATCTACATATACGGTTGCCGGCTTATGTACCGCAGTAATTATAGAAACCCTTAAGTATAGGGATAGAGTACTCAAGACGTAGAATAAGATAAAGAAGAACTTATAATAGATAGCAACTTGTTACTTGTTTATCCAAAACCAAAGGCCTTTTTAGGGTTTAAACCAGTCTCAATATCTCAAAAGTTAGAACTACGGGATAATGCTGCTTCACCTTTACGAGTGAGGGCTCCACTATAGCAGTAGGCATTTTCGAAGTAAATACATATTTCAAATGGATAAAAATTATAACGGATGACATTACATTGGACAAATAGGAATACCGATAAATCCCTACTTGCCAAACCTCCACACAGAGTATGCAAAGTAGTCTTACATACAACAGGTCTTTAAATGTTTTCAGTTGCACGCAATTATGAGTAATTCAATTGTGGATAAACAACTTGCAAGGTGGCTCAAAGAAATAGAGGCAACTTCCAAATTATCCCTAACTTGAGAAAATGCTGTACAAAATGTGAAAAATATCCTTTATTTAAATATTTAAAAGTATTTGAAGTATAAAACGTAATTAGGGGCAAAACAAACATATTTATCGTTTTCACAAAATAATCTATTTTTCGCAATTACTTTTTCATTAGTTTCGGCCAATTACTTTAAATCAAAATAAATCAAAATGCGTTTTTATTCAATTAATCTATGTAGTGGAGATTTAAGTTATAAATACTATATGTTATCTGATAAATTTGATTGTCTGCTAATTTTAAGTATACTGCATTTTTATATTCATAAAAAAATATTTAATTGAAAAAGGAAGCCAGGAATAACAGGCTACAGCAGCAAGCATTTAAGGCTGTCACGTTTAAAATATAATTTCGCCCTTTTTTGGCAAACTCAGCAGAATAAAATAAAATATGTAATATAATCTATCCAACAAAATACTTGGGTATATTTTTATTCTTTTTGAATATTTTCCTAATTTTATAAATATCTTTTTTCTTTTTCTTATATTTTATTTGCAGAGATAACTTTTAAAAGTTTGGATAAACCGCCGTTATAACAGATAGAAGGAGCCGTTTGCAACAACAGCAACTTATGGCAAGCACAAAGAAAAATAAGAGGAATTTCAACCATCCAAACAAGGAACAATTACGCGAAAGCTTCAGTAACATGTGTGAGAAAATGATAGGTGTAGTCTTGCTAGCCAGCCTTCTTTAGCTCTTATGGGCTGTCAGCACCGTCAACTCTTATTCAACAATGTAACAACTACAAAAATAAAAAATGAAATTAAAATAAAATAATTAAAAATAAAATAAAGCAAAAATTATTTTGTTTTAGTTTTGCTGTTTCTTATGGTTGTGTTTATTTAATTCCTTCTAAGTTGTTACAGAAAATAAAGTCAAATGTTGAAGATCTTTGTTAAGATCTTTAAAGAAATGTTTATTTATTTAAAGATTTTTTATATATCTAAAGAGAGGATCATACACAGAAAAAATATTACCAAAATATTTCCAAACAAATGGTTGTTTTCAAATGTTTATTGATTTTCAAAAACTTTTTTGTTTGAATCTGATAATACTTTTTTTTTTTGATTCTTTTTGATTTGCTGCTAACAGTGTTGCCGTAATAAAAATAATTTATCAAACTAAATTTAAAAATTAAATTTAAAAAACTTTTAAATTTTGAATAGCCTCTAATTATATTTCAGTAGGGAAAGTACGTCCTTTTATACAACCTTATGAAATTAAAAAGAAAAAAAGTATATAAATTTTTTTTCTTAACAAAATTTAAGTTTGGTATTTACATATAGTCAGAAAAATCTTTTCGCACTGTTATTTAAATCGGTTTTATACAAAACGTAGCACTAGTGTCGTAGGAATAACAAAGCTATTTTGAACAGCCAAATAAACAAACTTATTAAGATTTAAACTAAAAATCTTTTTAAAGTTTTCGAATAAGTGTTTTTGTTAAATCCTCTATTGTTTGTGATGGACTTCTTAAAGAGTTATCATTATTTTTATAAATAATTTTCTCTATTCTAAAAATGTGGGTAAAACTTTCCTTGCTTGAGAAACCAGTGAAATATTTTTAAATAATAGATTGATGTATAATCAAATAGTATAGGTTATTAGCATTATATTATTAAAATAATAGTTGAATTCTCAAAACTTAATTTAATTTCAATGATTGCTGTTATAGCATACACAACAATATAAATACTATATAATTTTTAAGTGCCTATCTGTATATTAAAAGATAAGGAGGTCCATTAAGTCATCCATGAGAACACTATTTAATTTTAAGTTTCATTTATTATTGCGGATATCGCAATATGAAGGCTGTGTAAATATCAAGTGTCTGACTATAACGATTCAAAAGGCCATATACATAAAATAACACCACCTATCGGTACACTGTTTAATTTCTAATTTTAAATATTTATACTTACGGTCATAACGGACTATTATACCTAATTTCCAAGTTACATCAACTATAAGGACACTAATCTGTGAGGTAATTTTGTTATTAGTTTGTTAAAGTATGAAATTGGTGCACTTTAGGGTTCAAAAGACACGAAAAATCATACATGATTTTCCTGATGCACAGCCTTTATTTTTTAAAATTATGAATATTTTTTGAATGGAACTAATCTATAAGCATTACCTTTCAAATAAAAATAAATAAAAATCCGTTCAGAATTAAATGATTTCTAGGAGTTAACTCAGTCGATTTGATAACCGTCACCTTATATGAAGTCGGTTAATTACACGACAATTTTCCAGATATTATCCAAGAAATTCTATTTTGGCCCATTTATTAATAGTTACTCATTCCCAAAAAACGGCAACACTTTCTGTAATGCATTGAAAAAACTAAAAAATTTTATATTGATTTTTTCAAGACTTCAAAAAGGAAATTTATTTTAATAAAAAATATTTAAAGCACAAATATTGAAACATTCAAAAGCCATTAGCTGCAGAGGAAAAGATAAAAATGTAAAAATTTTTTATTGAAGATATTGCTACATATTCATATGTACATACATATGTATGTGGGATCGGCATAGAGTTAGCAACAACAGGCAGAAGACACAAATCACTATACACAAAACTACGATACACAAGCAAAACACACAGACGATACACTCAAAACACTAACACATAGAATGATTTAGATAGACTTAGTAACAACACTTGACAATTGATCATCAAGAGTTAGTAACAACACGCAGAAAACACACAAAACACAGTAGGCTATGATATTCAAACAAAACACACGGACGATGCACACAAAACACTAACACACAGCCAAAATACATAGAATGCTTTAGGATAGAGTTAGCAACAACACTTGACAATTGATCATCAAGAGTTAGTAACGACATGAAGAAAACACACAAAACACAGTAGGCTATGATATTCAAACAAAACACACCGACGAAACACACAAAAACACTAACACATAGTCAAAATACATAGCATACAGTAGTAGTAGTGGAAGAGTCAGTAAGCACAAGTAGAAAACCCACAGACCGCAGTAGGCTGTGATACACCAGCAAAACACAAGCAATACAAACAAAAACACACAGACGACGATCTCAAAAACACAGAATAGCTAGTATTAATATTGGGACAAGGAGAGGAAAAGAGGCATTCAGTGAAGTAGAGTTGAAAGGAAGACAAGTGTCGCGGCGAAAAATTAAAGTTACAATTCAAAATTATATGTTAAGTAAATTTAATTAATTAATAATAATTAAATAAAATTAAATATTAAACTTTAAAAAAAAAAACTAAGTTTATAGTTTTATTTTTTCCAAAGCCTAAAATTTATCCTACAAATTGGGGGCTCAACCAAAGAAATTAAAAGTGAAAAAAAAACTCATACATAAAATAAATTATTAAAATCTATACAATTGTCTGGTGATTTAAAATAATCAAAAAGTGAATAGAAACTTAAAAACTAAAAATAATATAAAACCAAAAATTGATGTGAGAAGAGAAATATGTAACCGATTGTGCATTTCAAACTAGAAGCGGGAATAATAGATGGAAACTTTAACAATAAAAACTAAATTTAATATAAAAGTTTAACAATAAAACTCAAATCTAAAAAATAATTTGACAACAGAAAATTATTGTAGCTATACAATTCTGTGGTACATTTCAAAGAAATTAAAAAAGTGAATCGAAATTAAATTAGAAATCAATTAAAAACTAAAAATAAAACTAATTTAAATTAAATAACAAACTGGCAAATTAAACAACAGATCAAATCAGAAAATTTTGTGTAGCCGATCGTGTATTTGAAACTAAAATATTGAATAAAAGCTCAACAACTGCAAAATAAAAATTAAATTTGAGAAACTAAACAACAAAGCTAAATACTAAACTACAAGACCAACAACGGGTGTGCTTGGGATGGAAAGAGAAGACATCAGACAACAGAGAAGAAGAAACAATGGAATTAGATAAGTTATACTTTATATATATATATGTATATTTAAAAGAAAAAATTTGAAATATTAAAAAAGCAATGAAATGCTATAAATAAATTAAGGAAAAGGAAGAGAAAAATGTTAGACGATCTTAAGTAAAGAGTATGTCGGTTAATATTATTTTTAAGGACGATAGATGGACATTTTTTATAGCAATAGTCGATAAATTTTATAGACGATAGATGATTAATAAAAATTCCTAATAGAAGATAGACGATGAATGAAATTTTTATAGAAGATAGACGATACTAGATGAGACGAAAGCCACATATTTAAGACGAAACAATTAGGAGAGTGGAAAGTACAGTTCAAACAAAAACGTACGAAGAAGTTGTTTTGACTAGTCGACAATATTAAAACCGGAACAGAAGAAAATTAAACGACGAGCAAATAAAATCTTGTAATTCTGTAATAATCATTAATTAAACATATATTTCTGTATTAATTTTATATTGTATAAATCTTATATTTCACTATATTATAAAACTTTAAAATTATAAAACTTTAAAATTTGTAAGCCGCAGACACAAAATGGACCGGGAGGAAATTTTAGGGCTAAATGTAGAAGGGTTGAGAAGCAAGCTGGAAGAGTTAGGTCTTAACAGAACGGGTAATAAAAGTGTTTTGCAGGAGCGACTTATAGCCCATTTTGATGGGAAAAATACAGGGGACGAATGTTCCGAATATGACGAAGCCTCTTCGGTAGTAACTCGAAACGTTTCTGCCGTACCCTATAGTAGCAATTTTACATTGAGGGATGTGCAGGATTCGGTTTCAGCTTTTTCGGGTGACGGGTTGCCAGAAATCAGGCAATGGATAGCTGAATTCGAAGACTGCTCATACGCTGTAAAATGGAATGACCTCCAAAAATTCATCTACGCAAAGCAGTTATTAACGGGCGCGGCCAGGATGTTTGCTCGAAGCGAATCGGGCATCAGAAACTGGCACTCCCTGAAGGAAGGGCTTATCGG
This sequence comes from Phasia obesa, assembly GCA_949628195.1. Lineage (NCBI taxonomy): Eukaryota > Metazoa > Arthropoda > Insecta > Diptera > Tachinidae > Phasia > Phasia obesa. The sequence continues at coordinate 74,877,557 of OX451218.1, forward strand.
GGAATTTGGGAAAAAGGTATCGTCTATCGATATCCACAAAACCTTAAGAAGCCGCAAAAAGAAATCTAACGAGACATTACGCGAATACCTTTACAGTCTTAAGGAAATCGGAAATCCCATCAAGATAGATGACGAGAGCTTGATTGAATATTTTATAGAAGGAATCAACGATTTTAAATCCAACAAAACAATCTTGTATGAGGCTAGAGACCTGGAAGAACTAAAAGAGAAAATTCGCATCTACGAGAAAATACGTTCCCCAGAATCATCAAATTCAAAAGGAACGCGTCTGAAGCTGTTTAACGGAAACACGCCTGAACCTAAGGAAATTCGACGATGTTTTAACTGCGGGGACCAGGGACATTTAGCGACTTCATGTTTAAACAAACAGGCAAAATGTTTTAAATGCCAGGGTTTCGGACACAAATCTTTTGAGTGCCGAGTCGGAATTAAGAAGGAGAAGAATGATGGCGATTGGGTAAAAAGGAGTAATGGTAGAGACAGTAAGGTCCATACACTATCAGACGACATTTTAATTCCGTCGAGAAGAATATTTAAGAACGTCACCATACGGAATAAAATTGTTTCAGCTATCGTAGATACAGGCAGCGACATCTGCGCAATTAGCTACGATACATTATTGTATTTAGGTGATTTTAATCTTGACCCGAAAACAAAAACTTTGGAAGGCATAGGTGGCAAGAAGATAACCACACTGGGTAAATTTACTTGTAGCGTCAGTATTGATGATATTTTAATGTCGATAGAGTTTCATGTTTGTAGAGAGAACGATCTGTTGTATTCTGTTGTTCTGGGCAATGACATTTTTGACAAAGTGAATATGATCGTCGACTCGAAGGGGGCAAAGTTTCAGTACAGGGATGAAGTCTACGAATCTGGAAAAGCAGATGAATTAAACGAGGGTAGCTCAATAAGGGAATTGGAGAGAGAATTCAGGGATATCGTTCACTCGACATTTCTAAGGGAGGAACATGATAGTGGACAGGAAGTAGAACACTTGGAGGGCCGTATAAAATTGGCAGTGCGTGAAATTATTGAGGGATATAAACCGAGAAAACCCGAGCAATACCCGGTGGAAATGAAAATTATTCTTAAAGATGAGATTCCAGTGACGCATAGACCAAGAAGAATGCCTTATGCACATCAATTAATTGTCAACCAACAAGTAAAAGACTGGCTTGAAGAGGGTATAATGCAGCATAGCTGTTCCGAGTATTCAGCACCGGTAGTACTAGTAGCCAAGAAGGATGGAACCAAACGCCTCTGCTGCGACTACCGTAAACTAAACGAGAAGATAGTGCGGGATAATTTCCCTATGGCAGTGATAGACGACGTCATTCAACGTTTACAAATCGCTAGAGTCTTTACCACTTTAGACTTGAGAAATGGATTTTTTCATGTGCCCGTTGAATTAGAGTCGAGGAAATATACAGCTTTCGTGACGCATGAAGGAATTTATGAATTTTGTTACGTCCCATTCGGTATATCAAACTCTCCAGCTGTATTCTGTCGATATATTACTTCAGTTTTTAGGAATCTTATAAGGGATGGAATAGTTGTGATTTACATGGATGACTTAGTGATTCCCTCAGAGAGTGTGGAAGAAGGTATTCGAAGGTTACGTATAGTATTAAAAGTTGCGGAGTCAAATGGGCTACAGATAAAATGGGAAAAGTGCCAAATCTTGAAAAAGAAAATAAATTTCTTGGGGTATATTATACAAGATTCGACTATAAAACCATCAGATGAAAAGACCAGAGCAGTTTCCAACTTTCCTTTACCGCAAAACCAGAAAGCGGTACAGCGATTTTTGGGTTTAACATCATATTTTAGACGATTTATTCCGGACTATGCGATAGTTGCACGACCTTTGTCTGATTTAATGCGAAAAAATGTGAAGTTTAAATTGGGCGATGAAGAAGTAATAGCGTTCGAACAGTTGAAAAGTTCACTAGTCACTGCACCAGTACTCAGACTGTTCAACCCTAGTGCTGTAACGGAAATTCACACTGACGCGAGTATGTACGGGTATGGCGGTGTACTACTGCAACGTGACACAGAAGATATGCAATTACACCCCATAGAGTATATGAGCCGCAAAACAACGCCTGCGGAGCAAAAATACCACTCTTACGAGTTAGAAGTACTGGCAGTAATAGAAGCATTGAAGAAGTGGAGAATTTACGTGTTAGGGTTGAAGTTCAAGGTAGTTACAGACTGCAACGCATTTGCACTAACAATGCGAAAGGACGATGTACCACCGAGAGTATCGAGATGGGCGTTATTTCTGCAAGAATTCGAATATGAAATCGAACATAGGTCTGGTACACAAATGAGACATGTCGATGCTCTAAGTCGCGTATCGTGTTTGATGATGGAGGACTCGCTACGACATCGCATAAAGGAAGCACAGCTCCGAGATGAGTGGACAAAAGCAGTCCGACAAATTCTACAAAATGGCCCATATGAAGATTTTTATTTGAAGTTCGACGTACTGTACAAGAATCCAGATAAGGAACAAATAGTTGTGCCAATACAAATGGAGCAGGAGATAATAAGGATTGCACACCGCCAAGGACACTTCGCCGCTCGAAAAACACAAGACCTTATAGAAAAGTCGTTTTTTATACCAAATCTAGGCGCAAAAGTCGAAAATATCGTCAAAAGTTGCGTGGAATGCATCGTTTCAGAAGCGAAGAGAGGGAGAAAGGAAGGTTTCTTAAATCCGATTGATAAAACCGACAAACCACTTTTGACGTATCATTTGGACCACGTGGGGCCAATGGAAGCTACACATAAACGATATAACCATATTCTCGTGGTAGTGGACGCTTTCTCGAAATTCGTCTGGCTTTATCCAACAAAGAGCACAGGAGGTAACGAAGTAGTAGATCGCCTGACGAAACAAGCTGCCGTATTCGGAAACCCATCGAGAATGATAACCGACAGAGGTACCGCATTTACCTCAAACACATTTAAGGAGTATTGTGAAGCCGAGAACATTCAACACCTTTTGATAGCGACAGGAGTACCCCGCGGCAATGGACAAGTGTCGTAATACCAATGCTGACAAAGCTCTGTGTCGAAAATCCAGCAAATTGGTACAAGTATGTAGACCGCATCCAACGTATAATTAATAATACTGTGCCTAGAAGTACAGGAGTAACTCCATTTAAACTACTGACCGGATTAGATATGAGGGTACCTGATGATCCAGATATTAGGAGCTTGCTAGAAAAGATTTGTATACAAGAAATGCAGGAAGAGCGCGACTTATTGCGAGAAGAAGCCCGGAATAACATTCTACGTATGCAACGTGAAAACAGGACAGCTTTCAATAAGGGGAGAATTCCAGATTCAGAGTATGAGATAGGCGAATTAGTAGCTATAAAACGAACGCAGTATGGTACGGGAATGAAGCTGAGGCCGAAATTCCTGGGTCCCTACAGGGTAGTGAAGAGGCTTCCTCATGGTCGGTACAATGTCGAGAAGGTAGGCGACTCAGAGGGTAGTAAGAAAAGTACTACAATTACCGAATACATGAAGAGGTGGGAACCGTTTTCGAGGGCGAAAACGAGGTCAGGAGGGCCGAATGTGGGATCGGCATAGAGTTAGCAACAACAGGCAGAAGACACAAATCACTATACACAAAACTACGATACACAAGCAAAACACACAGACGATACACTCAAAACACTAACACATAGAATGATTTAGATAGACTTAGTAACAACACTTGACAATTGATCATCAAGAGTTAGTAACAACACGCAGAAAACACACAAAACACAGTAGGCTATGATATTCAAACAAAACACACGGACGATGCACACAAAACACTAACACACAGCCAAAATACATAGAATGCTTTAGGATAGAGTTAGCAACAACACTTGACAATTGATCATCAAGAGTTAGTAACGACATGAAGAAAACACACAAAACACAGTAGGCTATGATATTCAAACAAAACACACCGACGAAACACACAAAAACACTAACACATAGTCAAAATACATAGCATACAGTAGTAGTAGTGGAAGAGTCAGTAAGCACAAGTAGAAAACCCACAGACCGCAGTAGGCTGTGATACACCAGCAAAACACAAGCAATACAAACAAAAACACACAGACGACGATCTCAAAAACACAGAATAGCTAGTATTAATATTGGGACAAGGAGAGGAAAAGAGGCATTCAGTGAAGTAGAGTTGAAAGGAAGACAAGTGTCGCGGCGAAAAATTAAAGTTACAATTCAAAATTATATGTTAAGTAAATTTAATTAATTAATAATAATTAAATAAAATTAAATATTAAACTTTAAAAAAAAAACTAAGTTTATAGTTTTATTTTTTCCAAAGCCTAAAATTTATCCTACATGTATATATTTTAATTTTTCATTTTTATTCACAGTTTTTCAGGTGCCGGCAATGACCAACTTTATGTAAATATGTATTACATATGCTTTTGACCAGCAAAAAAATCCAATACCAATAATTTAGATGAATCAAATACAAGTTTTTGCACCAATTGTGGTCGAGAGGAAACGCTTTGTGCCTAAAATATAATAACTAGTCGCTAAAATTTTACCGAAGTAAAAAGAAAAAGGGAGATACATTATTTTCACTGTTGCTGAAAATGTCAAATTCCATATATAGATAACATTTTTAATATATAGAATTTGATATTTTAAGAAACAGCGAAATTGAATGAATTTGCCGTTGCCGTCCTGTATAGTGATTCTTCTTGGCCTTTTTTTTAATATGGTCAAATTTTACCCAGTAGTTATTTAAATTAGTCACAAAACTGTTACTATTAAACACAATTAGCGAAAATTGTTTTTGATTTTAGCTAAATTATTTGTTTGAAAATTGTTTGTTATTTTAGTAAAGTTTTTATTATATTTATATTTATTATAAATTATTTGTTTGAATTTTTTTTTTAAATTTCAATAAATTTTTTTAAAATTTTTTTTAATAATTTTCAGTAAACTTTTTTGTTTGATTCAGAAAAATGTTGGGTTTGAAAATTTTTATAAAGTCCATAAATTTTTTTACCATATATCATAACTAATTGTTTTAAAAAATCGTGGAATATTTTCAATAAGCAAATTTTAAATTTAATTGTTTGAATGTACAAATTTGTTAATAGGACCATATTCAAACAAAAAATTGACTAATTATGTAAATTAATTGTTTGAATCTGAAACATTATTTTTCTGTTTATAGGGCAGCTTTGCAGTAGTTTAAACAATGTTTTCTTAAGCCAAGTTTTATTTCCTTTAATATTCACAAAATTCCTTATGAAATTAATTTTAAACAATTTTTTATTTTTAATAAAAATAGAGAAATAAAAAGATGTAGAGAAGATGTAGATGTAGAGCTTTTGATATTATACTATATGATAAGCTAGAGCCGATTCTAATTTGATTAGATGGCAAGGAAATGAGGTGCATCTGTATTGGAATCAAATGGCAATTATTGATGTCAATGGGAAATTGACTGAAATTGCTATCACAAAAGGCGGTAGATAAGGGTGTATACTTATACCTCTGTTTTTCAACAACATATACTAACAGCGAACATATACACCCTGAAAATATTTCTTGCAAAAATAAAACCGACTTCAAAACAGATAGTTGGGCATTAGTTCTAAACTAAAAATATAAGAAGTCATCTGTAAGAACTAGTATTTAAATCGAATAAAGGATACACAAAATGCCTCAAAATTAGCAGGGAAAGAAGTGTGAAATTCAAGCATCGTCCTATTAAAGTTAAGCTATTTTCGCCAACATTCGTCTTTTATGGGGACACCATTTAATTTTAAATTTTTATAGCTGTAATAGAGACCATAGTAATACATATTATGTGTAAATTTCAGTTGCCTATCTAAAATGGCTCAAATAAACATACATCCAATTTCATTAACTATAGGGACACCCTTTCATTTCCAATTTTATAATTCTTATAGCGGACATAATAATACACGCTCTGTGAAAATATCAAGTCTCTATCTATAACGGTTTAAAAGACTAGGGCATATACATAAGTCAAATTACGTCAGCTATGATGACATCCTTTACGTTTTTTGTGCTTTTTATTGTGGACATAATAATATACGCTTTGATAAAATTCTATCTATCTAAAATTCTAATCTATAAGCATTCAAAGGATAGGGTCATATAGATAAAATATTATTAACTTTAGGTACGCCCTTTAATTTCCAACTTTATACTTGATGCTGTAGCGGACATAGTAGTATATGTTCTGTGTAAATATCAAATATCTGTCTATAACGATTCTAGAATTAATGACATATAATGCAAAAAAATCAGGTATGAGGACACCCTTTATTTTTTTACACTTACATAACAAAACACAATTTATTTAAATCTCAAGCCTCTGTCTATAACGGTTTCAAAAATAGGGCAACATAGATCAAATAACATCACCTATTGGGACACCCTTTAATTTACACTTGGCCACAAAGACTCTTTGTAAATTTCAACTGTCGGTCTATAACGTTTCAAAAGTTTGGTTATATACAGCAAATTACATGAACTATTGGGGCACCCTTAGCAAACAGGTTCTTTGTAAATTTCAACGCTCGATATACATCAAACTAAATGAACTATTGGAGCATCGACATTCTGTCGAACTTTCAAGGTTTTCTCTATAAGGGTTCAAAAATTAGGCGCATAAAGGTGAAATTATGGAAACACCCTTTAAATTTTAATTTATTTTTTTTATTACCTTTTGCTGTTGGGACTTATAGTGATACGCAATTTTTTAAAATTTAAAATTGGTGCCCTTTACGGTTCTTAATACACGAAAAAAACATGTATGTTGTATGCGGACAACCTTTATTTTTTTAAATAGTGTACTCTTTTTTTAAAACGGGACCAACCTGTAAGCATAGCCTTTCAAATAAAGAAAAAAAATTTAAAATCTGTTTAGAAAGCAACATGCAGACGAATTGATAACCCTTCTTTTTTTAATAAAGTCACTTTAAAAATATTACTTCCAGTTAGTATTTGGGTCCAAATGGGTTAAGCCAATGAAAAATTAGAGCAATGTCTAAGAAAGTTTGGGTACGATGTTGCTTTCATATCCTCTAGAAAATATTTTTTCGTGTTACTTAAAGAACAAGACACATCTATTCCGAATATATAGTATCTTCCGCAATAAGAAATCGCCTACTACTGCATTTCTTTTTTTTTAATTTTATTTAGTTTCTTAAAAAAATATTTTAAAGCTTAAAGTGTAACATACATTCCGTATATTTCAGCAAAGATTAAAATCATTTTATGAAGAAAATATTCTTTTTGCTAAACAATTTTAATTGGACATGTTGTCATATGTCATTCTCAGATTTTTTTCCGATTATTTTCTTTTTATTTTGTCTGCTTAACTTTTTAATTTAATCTGTTTCCTTAATAGTTGTTTAGAGAAAGAGCTTCTTACTAAATGTCTGTATGTAACTTTGTTTCGTTAAGAGTTTGGAAAAGTAAATACAGAACTCACTTTTGACAAGTTTGTTTTGCTTTCAAAAAAGTGATTTGTAAATAATCTTTATAATTACATTTATTTAAAGTCTGCTTTTTGGATATTTTCTGGATTTTTTAGATAGAAAAATTTATAAAAATTACAATGAAAATGTATTGCTTTTCAATGACATATTCTAAACGCAGCATACATATTTCCATCTCACAGCATATTTCAAAAAAAAAAACACAGAAATTTATTATTAGTTTTTTTATTTTATTAACTGTATCTATGACAGTCTTTGATTTCAGCTAAAAACTATTAGGTCATATGTGTAGGTTCTGAACACTGCTAATTTTTTTTTAATTGTTGTGTCCCACATTGCGATACTTATTATATAATTGACTTCGAAAATATAGTTACATTTAATAAATTGATAAGCTTCCATCTTAACGTCTGTCGTTTATTTTATTTTTAAATAAACATTGTAAACAATGGGTGTTAGCGTATCAGTTGTATATTGTGTATATGTATCGAGTGGTTAAATTTGAAGGGCCGATATTGAATGTAAACCACACCTAAACGTCAAGTTTTTTTGCATTTAATTTGACATTTCTGAATTTCAGACTATTTTAATTTGAACCGTGGAAAGATACACAATCGATCAAAGCGTTAAAGTTATTCAGGCTTATTATGAAAATGGGCGTTTAAATCAAAATGCATATCGTGCACTTCGTGATTTTTTCGGTCAATTTATTTGTCCAAATGTACGTACAATCGGAAAAATTGATGTGAAAACACCAGTTCATGCTCGTCGAGCCCTCCACCTCAAATCGTCGTCGTGCCCATTGATTGCACATCTCACGATCGTCGTTGATGAACATTATGCTTGCATTTACACGCTTACAATGGACTCAAGATTATTCCAAACATCGTCAATGGTCAGAATGGTGGCAAGAAATGGCTACAGTGGATTCGTCAATAAGCAGAATTTCCGCTTTTAGGTGCATAATAATCCAAGAGAGATTGTCCAAAATCATCGAAAATTTGGAGCATCGGATGCTCCAAAGATCACGGTGCCGTCAAGATCACGGCGGCCATTTGGCCGATATTTTGTTCCATACATAATTGAACCATACCAGTATTATCAAAATAAAAAGAAATCACAATAATTTTCTATATAATTAGTGTTTTATTCAAAATCAACATCGGTCCTTAAAACTTAACCACCCTTTATATGCGTTGTATATGTGTCTATGTATGAGAAAATATACACACAACTATATATAAAGTCATTTTTTAGTTAATTTTTATTATATTTATTTTGTACAGTGACATTGAAATTTTGGGGGGCATGAAATAAGCCCACAAGAAATAATTTCCCAAATCAAGAATGTAAAAAGTCCCCAAAATATGAGAACTCATTTCATATGCAATTAAACGCGAGTTTTTAAAATGAAATAAGGCCCCAAGGAAATTAAATATTTCTTATGAGGTTTTAATTCATTTTTGTTTGGCGGGTTATTTCGTGAGGTGTTATTTTATGCCGCCAAAAGTTGTAGTTTAGATTTAATTGTCTTCTTCTCAGAAATAGATTAAGATCGAGGGATATAATAAATATATATAAGAAGTATTTAAAAGAAAACTCTAAACTTAAAATTTCTTTAAAAAAACCAGATTACCGAATGAAAATCAGAGGGTTTCATTCTAGATAGGAACAAGATAGACGCAAGAGTTCTGTTTATATTTATTTATTTATTTTGAGTCTATGAAAGATCCTTACAGAGAGTAAAATAGTTGAGTTAATAATTCCGTTTGTAAGAGATTTACTTCCATTTTGCACAGTTTAAAAAAACGAGTTGATTAAAAAAAATCACAATAAAAATGTTTTTATTAACCGCAACGTTTTAGAAAATTAGTAAGCGAATTCCCTTTGTAAATTTTATTTTCAAAGCAGTTTAAGTATGGATACATTGTAGTTATTTATTTAGTTTCCATACAATTGAATGTGTTATTGTAAAGGAGCTATCCAAAACTGGATTACAATGGCTAATAACCGAAATCCGATGATGATAGAGAATAAGGCTATTTTAAATTTTAAAATTATTTTTTTTATTGAAATAAACAGAGCACAAAAACACATAACTACAAAACAGGGTTTTTATTGAGGCTCTCATAATAGTTTTTACGAATCATTTATTTTAATTATCTTTTACATGATATGGATGGAACTTATACCCTGTATTCTATGTACTTCATGTTTTTCTTTACACGGTTTTATCTGGAACGTATCTACCGTCTAAAAACAGAATTAGATGTATTTAAATATAATATTATATAACATTCAACAACATTAACATTACTAAGGAACATACATGAGACTAATTAATTATATTGAGTAATTAATTGGCAATTTCATTAGCATTGAATTGTAAGTAATGCTAACAAATGTTTTTTTCATTACCATTGTTTTCATTAATGGTAATGCTTTTCAATGAAAAGGTTTCATTAGTAATTATTTAAAACGCAAAATCATTACCATCAACCAATGATTTAATTATAAAAAAGCATTATCATTATTGGCCACATTTGTAATCAACTTTTTGCAGTGAAAAAATGCGGAAAATGTTATATTTATTTGATGTTTTCAAAGATGTCCCACCATCATTTGCAAATTATGTGCATTTTTTCCTATAAACACAAATAAAAATCACAAAAAAATAATTTCTGAAAATTAAATTTTAATGAAATATTTTAAACCCGTTGAAGAATTCTTTTTTATTTACTTGTTTCCTTTCGATAAGACCAAATTGTAAGCGTAGTATAAATTTTAAAAACTAGCGTGAATTCAATAGTATTAAAGGCCTACATGAACTTGTGTATTTATTTAAAAAATTCATATAAAAGTAGTAAAGTCACTATCTAGGGATAACAACGTAATCCTTGATAATTTATTGGCATCCTAGAGTTTTTCGTCTTACTCGTTCATAGCCAGCAAAAAGAGACATGACAAAACACTATGATATTCATCAGTTCTGCTACTCTTGCACTGGTTCCAATTTAGGTGAAAAACGCATTATTTTAACATAGGCGTGTCATTGGAGTTCATGTGTTCACGTTTAAATAAACTGACTGTCATTTAAATGAATGCTTCGGACTAATGAAAGTTCGATGATTCGTATGAGTTCTTAGTTTATAAATGCTTATTGTCAATTAAAAATTAAAAAATATGTATGTACACATGATTTACTAGAAAAATTTAATACATTAATAATGCATTCGACCAAATAAGTGCTAAGGAAATCATGAAATCACCATTTCCTGTTGAACACATTCGTTATTTTTTTTCTGGGTAAATAAATGTTTCATGCAATCCGTTTTACCTCAATTTCTGTAGATTATATTTGGGCAAGTAATAAATAAAACACAATTATATGATAGATACTGGTGTAGACATAAAACTTTAAGTTCTTAGGAGTTCTAACTTGTTATACGAAGATGTGTTTTGACTGATAATTTAAAATATTCTATATGTTTAGCTTATTCTTCAAATAACTACTAGATTAGTTACCATAGAATTATAAGAAAAATCTATGCAAATATAATCATAGTGAAAAATTTATTATTAATGCAATACTGATTAATAATACATTTTTCACTATGATTTGTGCTTTGTGCATGTGCTTTGTCAGTGTATCTGCAAATTTTGCAACAGATGAAACATAACGTTTTCTGATGGACTAACTGCCACTTGTATTGAGTTTATTTCATTGCAAATTGTTAAGTTTTTTAACTTTGAGGATTTTTCTATAAAAATATTAGTTGATTATTGCATTATCTGCACCATTTTAAAGAATTTTTAAGAGTTTTGTAAATTCATCCGACTAGAAATATGTTAATGTTTGTTTACTTTATTTGTAGTTATTAAAACCTACTGCGATCATAAATTTGTGTTTTATACAAACCATGAATTAGTAATTATACGATTTCATTAAATTTCCATTACCATTAATAAAAACAATTGTAATTAAAAATAAATCAGTAGCATTAAATGGTAGTTAAATTATTTTTCATTGTAATTATTTCAAATAATGCCAATGAAAATTCAATGCCAATGGAAAAATCCCAAGTATGCTAAGGAAAACATTTGGCGATCGAATAATTTCAGAAATGGTCTTGTTAGCTGGCCTGATAGACCCGTCACTTGACATTCGCCAGAGAAAATAATCTAATAGCGTCAAATCTCCTGGTTCATGTGATTCTTAGATTATTTTTTTGCAAACATTCGACGCAAACATGCGACGGCTTTTTGAAAATTGTTATGTGCAAGCTACACGGAGCCAAAAATGCCTAATAGAATCATAAAAATGTTCTCTGTGAAATGTTTTTAGGCTAAGGGGTATTCAAGCAGAAAGAAGGAAAGGGATTTTTAAAAGATTCCTTATTATTTTATTATTTTTATGTGGAAAATCCTTTTAATTTTATCAAGAAGGGAATCATATTAAATCAATAAGAAAACTTGTTATTTACATTTTTTTTACTCATTTTTGACACAAAAAAAAAAACAATCCATAGAGAAAAACTTTTTGATTCTATTAGGTTTTCTTCTGAATTGTATAAAAATCGATTTCTTATTGATTTCATTAGGTTCTCATATGATCATGTGTAAATCATATTTTTAATTTTTTTTAATAAGGATATCTTCTAGATTATATTAACTTTCTTGTTATTTCGTTTATAGAAATCAACAGAGAAACTTTTTGTTAAAACATAAAATATAAAATATACATTTGGTGTAGAGGTTAAGTGCGTGCCTACAGAACGAAGCACCCCAGGTTCGATCCCTGGCAGAGGACGAAAAAAATTTTACCATGGTTTTTTAGGGTTTTAGAAATTTAGTGGCTTCAACCTTCCTCCCACCCGCTGGAAAAATAGAGGATAATATGAAGGTAAAATAAAATGACAGGCATCCGCTACCACAAAAAGAAAGAGTAGAAAGTAATCAAAGATGGATTAGCAAAAAAGTTTAAAGGAGATGTCAATTGGTATATTGCTACCAATTGTTTTCAGTATTTTATTTTCAACATTTTTTATTATTTTTTTTTTGTTTTTATAAAATAAAAAATACAGCCTTATAAAATCAAGAAGAAAACAATTTTGAAAAAAACAAGAAGAATACCCAGTAAAAACACAAAGTTTTCTTCTTGATTTTTTAAAAAAGGTTTTCCTTATTAAAATAATAAGGTTTTCTTCTTGAAAAAAAAAAACATAGAGATATCTTTTAAATTTTGTTCTATTTTATTAGGTATTTAGACACTATTTTTTCTGTGTGTATGTTTATTAGGCTGGAACGTTGGTATATGGCAGAAAATAAATGTTTGTATTACCCGTTCAAATAGTGATAAAAATTTGACTTTATATGTGAGAACTTATTCTGCAAAGTTTTATTGAACCAAATTCTGATATTCCGCATATTTTATTATCTTTAAAACGTATATAGGTTTATTTTTAATTTTATTGGTGGATTTTTATATTAATAATTATTTTAATTTCATTAAAACTAATCCTAAAATAATTCAAAACAAAAATTTGCTATCCATCGTCATTTATAACCTTTTTTACCTTTTAATACCTAAATTTGTTTTTAATTACTTTTTTTTTGTTGTAGCCAGATAGGGGTAGATATGATATTTTAATGATTTTTCTTTGACTAAAACTTATTTAATGTACTTAACATGATCCTTTTATTTATATAACACAGTTTTTGCAGATCCAAAAAAAAAAAATTTAAATTTGCTAAATTTCAATAAATTTAAATCTGCGTCATTTGGATTTATGGCACGGCACCTCTTACCCTACTCAAATCGTCTTTCAACTTTACAATTGACTTAACAGTCGCAAATGACAACTTTTTATCACTATTTAATATTGAAATTGAAAAAAAAAAATTTTTTCGTTCCACCCTAATGTTTGTACTATTTGGGGCTTTCGTGAATGCTTAGGCTATCCGTGACCTCAGAAACTCTCGACGTTTAGACCCAGTTGGTGGTAGGCATAGCCGAAGTGTAAAATAATTATACAATGGGTTCCAAAATAATACCTTGAGGACCTTCGGCTTTAATTGGCTCAGACGTGATTAAAAAGTGTCTTTAAGTATGAACTTCCGGCCAGTAAAATAACTTCTACGTTTTAATTTATATAGTAAACCTTCATTCCAAACTTTGTCAAACGGTTGAGAGACTTCGATGAAAAGCGCAGAACGGTATTTTTATCCTCAACTGTCTTTTTTACCACGTTAGCTAGTCTGTTCGTTTGTTCTATAGTCTTCGGAAACTGAATTGATTATTTGGAATACAGCTTTTATCGCTAAAAATTGTTAACAGGCTTATTAGTCTATATGTGTACTCTTTTCCTGGCTTATGGAATATAATTATTAAAGATACCTTTCAGGCTTGAGGAAAGAACCCAAGGCGTAAAATATTATGCTTACACATACACGCAAAGAAAAAACATGGTTATTGTATGGTCACGTCAACCACACTATGTTCTCTGTAACAATATGTGTTTGCTGTGAACAAATTATAGTTATTTAAAACAATACTTTGGTCACGATAAAAAAGTTTTTTATTAACAGTTAATCATTCAATGGTTATACGCACCAAAAAAGCAACATGGTTGATTTGAAACATATTAAAATTCAAACCACAACAAAATTATTTTTAATATTTATTATTATATTATATTAAAATTATATTATATTAAAATTATAACCATAATATATTATTATTAAACATAGTATGTTAAGTTCGACTAAAAATAAACAAATAATGTTTGTTTTTTAAAAATACATATTTTGGTTTTGACAATTTTTCAGTTCAGAAATATGTGTGTAAGCTATCGTTTCATCTAAAACCGTAAAAACAATAAATACATATTTGTTGTCAACAAATAAATTTGTTTTTTATTATAAATGATAGTTTTAAATTAATAATATCAAACACATAAAAAGGTAAGCAGAAAATATCAAAATATGTATGTAGGTCCAAATGGAAATATTCGTGTAATTGCTTTTTGTTATTTATAAATTCTTGGCATGAATATAAAGTGTGATGTTCTATGGACTAAACACATTTTTCAAGTCTCTAAAGAAGCTTTCAAGTGCCTCGGTTTCCTAAAACGGTGTTAAAGATACTTCACTCCATCCGATCTTCTTACTATTTATACCACCTATATCCGGCCGAAAATGGAATACAACTCTCATGTATGGGCCGGCGCCCCAAAGTCTATATTGAAGCTGCTCGACCGCGTACAAGGAGAGGCCAAGAAGCTCATTGGTGACAGTAGGGTATCCAACTCTATTAATTCACTTGAGCATCGACGTTACTACAATGGTATGTGCTCTAAAGAAATTAGGGAACTTATTCCCGATACCCACATATTTTTACCTTTAACACGCTTTTCGTTTAGATCGTATCCATTTGTGGTCGAATGGCCATTGAATCGCACTACGCATTACAGGAAAAATTCATTTTTTAGCAGAACTGTTCGTATGTGGAATAAACTCCCTCCCAGAGGTCTTTCCCGTCACTTTCAATGTAGGAAAATTCAAATCGAATGTCCTCCCTCTTTCCTTCTTCCCATAACCTAATTTCCTAGTTCTTGTACAATGCACTGCATGAGTAGGGGTCATCCCCTGGGTGCTGGTCCAAAAAAATGGCATTCAAAACATAAAGTATTATTTTAACTGCTACACGAGGAAGTTTTATTAGCATCTTTTTGCTTATTTTGTCAAACCATTAGGCTTTCCCAGGGCTAAGACCTGCGATGACTCCTTATATATCTCGAGGGCTAAATCTTAATGGTGATACTGCTCACCATAGATGAGAGATGACTTAATTTATATCTATAGATTTGTTCGATGGGTAACAAAAAAATCGCTTTTATCGATTTTATTTCTTGCCCAGCCAACAGATAAGATACGTAAAGGAGGCTTACGAATAACAGGTCTTATAAGGATTTTTGTTGCACGCCAAAGTGAGTAAGCTGATTGAGGAATTTTATAAAGGTTTACCAAGTATTTTTCCAAGGATGCCATTCTACGGAATTCTAGTAGCTCTTTTAGTCGTTCTGTAATTTCTTTTAATTTATTTTTCAATTTAGGAAATCTGTGTAGTAGCCACTTATTTCAAGTTATTCTTTTTACAGTCAAGGGATTTAAGATTTATTTAGAATAAATTTTATTATATTGATTTTCTCGTCGGGTCTGCGTTGCATGTTGAACGGCTATTTTCAGGTTACTATCAAAATCGGTAAGACATAAGAACGCCAGAAGACATCTGAATGTGGTATTTTTGCTGAACAGTGTGTTTGTACTTGCCTTCGAATAAAAACCGGATGGTGATACGATTTCTTGGGGGTTCCATATTGAAACAATACTTAGTGAGTAAATGAGTGAGTGATCTGAAGATAACTCGAGAGATGCCTCAACTTTAATCATTTCTCCTCAAAGACTCTAGAAACTGGATGGATATCAAAAACGGTTTTCTCTGTTTTATTCTATTCAAAGTTCTTCCATAAAAAATTACCTTTATTTTTTGTTAGTAATTCAGAAAAAAATCTAAACTATTTTTAATTACAAAAATTTATTAAAAATAAATATGATATAAAACTAAATTATTAACAAATTCAACCTTATTTCAATTATGTGATTATGCAAATGAATTGGTGAAAAATCAAAACAAAATCCTTGAACCACTTCACCGGAAAAAGGATCTGCTTTTTGCGGTTTGTAGTCAGGCATCTTTATCGGTCATCTTTTTTTTATGTAAGAAAACGCAATCAACGTGAATTTCCTAAGCGTTGTATTTGAGCTTAAGTTTTTTCGGTGGGCAGCATCCACTTGCCAAGGGTTGTGTACGTTGTATACCTCCCACCTGTAAATTTTTTAGAGCTTGGCATTTCTTAAATTTTTAAAAGATTTTAACGATTATTCATGGTTTTAAAGGTCTAGTTAATACCTACAAAGTGATATATAAATCTATAAATTATGTTTAAAAATGAGCAAGTTAATAACAATTTAAAATTCGAAGATTTAGATTTTTCAATAACCTGGTCCAGTTTTTGTTTTTAATAATCAGTATTATTTTCAGCAAATTTTTTAAATTTTTTCTCTTGCTAGCGAGCAAGGTTATATCTGCTCTGAGTGAAAAACATAACAGTAGCATAACATAACATAACATAAATCAGTAATATAATCTGATAGAAGTGTGATATATGGGTAATTCCATGAAAAATCAACAAGGCACTCAAAATGACTACTTCAGATTTTAATCAAACTTTTTTTATTTATATTCTTTGACTCTCTGAATCCAAAAATGATTTTTAAAAAATTCTATCTCTTACAGTTTTTCCGCTACACAGTTATCAAAATTGAAAAATGTCGCTTTTTTGCATATGCGCAAAAAATCCAGTTCTATAAGTCCTAGAAAGTTGAGTAATAGCTCATTTTAAAGGGTATTTCATACGCTGTAATTTGGTATCAATCATGAATCATGAAATTTTTTAAAAATTTTTTTTCTGATATTTAAAAAAACGTTTTATTAAAATCTTTGAGATAGTATCTTTTAATTTTTTTTAAATTTACATATGTATTTTAACGTGGCCTAATGAGTACGCCATAAAGTGGGACCATGGTGGGATCAGAAGTTATGTTAAATTTCAGAGTGGGACCATGGTGGGATCATAAGTTATCTCAAAGATTTTAATAAAACTTTTTATGAAATACCCTTTAAAATGAGCTATTACTCAACTTTCTAGGACTTATAGAACTGGATTTAGAATATATTTAATCCTCGAGCGCATATGCAAAAAAGCGACATTTTTCAATTTTGATAACTGTGTAGCGGAAAAACTGTAAGAGATAGAATTTTTTTAAAATCATATTTGGATTCAGGGGGTCAAGGAATATAAACAAAAAAAAGTTTCAATAAAATCGGAAGTGATAAATTTGAAAAAAATTTTTTTGGTTGATTTGACTAGGAATTACCCATATATGGAAATAATCATATTTAAAAGCACATAGTTTTACAAAGACATTAAGCTGAATATTTTTTTGTTTGATAGCAGACTACCTCATCTACATTTATATACACAATAAAAGTAATATTATAAGGAGAAAATTTTAAAATTCGTTGCTGCTATCTGTTATCAAAGGCATGCTCTAATCCTTTCCTTTCGTTGCATTTTTATGTACCAAGTTTGACTGGATGTGGCTTAGTTCACCATCGTGGAGCAGAGAAAAATTTGATCCGATAGTAGGCCTTAATTCATAGGAGTACCCTTGAAACTGGAAAAAATCATGCTGTCCCTAGATCCACTAGCTTATATAGTATAAGAATCACAAATAATATAATCGAAAGCCGCGCTTTCGATAATTGAATTTTTTCGCTATGGGCATGTGCCGGGAGGTACACAGACAGCAAATCATTTCAATTGTTGCATGAGAAATTTTGAAGCCTCATTCCCGTTTTGAAATAAATGTAACAGAAGAATTTTCTCTACAAATATCTTTACATATGCTGGTACTTAGCCCATGCTCGACGTAACCTAATTTCTGTTCAATCTCATAGTGAGATAAGTACTAATAATAGTAAGTTAAATAGTAATTTTTTTATTTTAATTTTTTTTTAATTAAAAACTAATTATTTTGATTTTTTCCTTAATGACCTATTTGATTTCTTAAATTTTGTATTTAAAAATACCTTAAAATTTGAAATAAGTATGTATATGCTTTTTTAAATCTCTACTTTCTATTTCTATTACAAATGCTTTCACTAATAAAAAAGTTGTTATCGCTGTTTTCAACCAAAATTTAAAAATTAAAAAAGCTTTCACTTTTATACCTTTTCCATTTTATATCATTAGTTTTTCATTTTATAGAATGTTGAATGAGGCATGTCCTTAATTACTTTACAAACCAATTTTCACTAGCAAATTCTGTGCAGAAAAATGCAGTTTTTATATAAAGAATTTGCAGTTTTCTATTTTACTACTCATACACACTCTCATACCGTTTTAAATGTATGCAGACCCATTAACATGTATATATACATATATACAGATTAAGAAGTTTGAAAATTAAATATTTTTTCTGTAACGCTTTTTTTCTTTGTTTGCACTTGCCCTAATAGCTACCTTTTGTTCTAAAAGTATTCTTATAAAAGAACAGGTCTTTAGTGTTAGGTTTAACTAGAAATTGCTTTTAAAAAGTTGTTATTTTTATTGTTGTAGGGCCTACACTATTGGGTTGCTCTTTTTGAGCGATTTTTATTTAATTAAGTAAACAAATTTAAGGGATCTTATTCAAGGCACCTTTGACAAGGTAGAAAGACAACACATATTTTATTTTTATATAAATAAAATAAACAAAGTCCGTTTTATCTGCAAAAAACTTATACAAATGCAACAACTTCATTAAGCCGCGTTCAAGATTTGCAAAAAAATTACAGAAGATTAAGCTAATTGTATGTTATCAGTAATCTTAGTTGGTATAATTATAGCCAAGCTCTAACTTAAAGTTAATTCTCAGAGAAGCCTTTGACAAATTTACAGAGTAGTTTACTATCGCACTTCTCTAGATGTAGGATAATTATTACTACTACTATGTGGGTACTTGGCCCCCTGTCCTAAGCACTAAGCTTCAACTCAAAAACACATTATGTTACTCTCAGGTTACAAGATTGCATCACTTTACTCGTTGAAGTTTCCTAGGTTTATGATATTCATGGTTTACTTTGTATGTAGGGTATAATTTAATATAATATAATTATTTCAATCCAGCTAGTTTTTTAGGGTTCCGTACACAAAGTGTAAAAACGTGACCCTATTGTTTTCGCTACAATGTGTATCCGTCTGTCCGTTGGTCCGTCTCTCCGTATTTCCGTCTGTCAGCCCCTTTTATCTCTGGAACCGTAATAGGTAGACTCTTGAAATTTTCACAGGTGATGTATAGCTGTTGCCGCTACAGCAACAAATACTAAAACTTATAGGGTGTTCAAATAGAGAGGTGTTATTCACGAAAATGTGTTTATTTCTTGAACTGTAGGAGGGAAACACTTAAAATTTACAAATAGTAATTAAAACTTAGTTGTCTGTATAAACAAGTATAAAAAAATAAAACTAAAAATTAAAGGGTTTTCCGATAGTGGTGTGATTTGCATGTATAAGGCCTAAGTTTTGAACCATAATAGATAGACTCAGAAGGTGTATATCTGTGGCCGCTATAGCAACAAATATTAAAATTTATAGAGTGTTCCGAATGTGACGTTTTATTTGCCTTTATCTATTTATTTCTTAAGTTTTTACAGGAGGTGTATTACTATGGCTACTATAACAAATAATAAAAATTAAAGGGTGTGCCGACAGTGACGTGATTTGTATAAACATTGACTAATTTTTTAACCATAATAGATAGACTCTTGAAATTTTCACAAATTGTGTATTACTATGACCCCTATAAAAACAATTTAAATTTAAAGGGTTTTCCGACAGTGACGTCTTTTGCATGTATAACGACATGTTTTTTGAATCGTAATAGGTAGATTCTTCCAATTCGTATAGAAGATATGTTGTCATGGCCGTTAGGACAATTACTAAAAATTAAATGGTGTTCTGACAGTGAAATGTTTTTCACGTATAGTAACTTATTTTGTTAATAGTAATATGTAGACTCTTGATATATTCATAGAAAGAGAATTGCCATGGCCGCCATAGCAAATAACAAAATTAAAGGGTGTTCCGACAGAGATATGATTTGTATGTAAATAGCCTTATTTTTTAACCGTAATAGGTAGACTCTTAAAATGTTTACAGTAGATGTTGTACTTCGCTGTAACAATTAGTAATATCTAAAGGGTGTTCTACCAGTGACATGTTTTTCACGTATATTACCTTATTTTTTGAACCGCAATACCATAGCCGCTATAACAATAATTGCTCAAATTTAAAGGGTGTTCCAACAGTGATGCAATTTTCGCGATTACGACTATATTTTTAAAATTAAAGGGTGACTTATAAGACATGAAGAAATAAGCAACTTGAATTTTTAATGTTGTACTAAACATAGTACGGAACCCTACGTGTGTGAGTCTAACTCGCACTTGACTGATTTTTTTATTATCGACGCTGGCACAAACTTTCAAACTTGTACCTAATCTAGTTTTAAAATAACACAATGCTATATATTTTTTCCATCTGGAAAGAGCAAGTATTAAAAATATAGATATCTTATTTTACCCACCAAATAACTAGTACTGCACAGTGGGGCTAAATCAAAATATTTTGGAAATAACTCAGCCATTTGTAAAGAACTAGGACTATTAATCAAAAATGGCATGATCATAGCAAAGGAGTATCTTAGCTTAAGTTTTGACGATGGGCACCATCTACTTGCCAGGGGTGGCGATATATGATCTCAAAGTTGGGTTCCTCGCCCCTGCGATCCTGTCATTTTTAAAATTTTTGTTTGATTTATAAAAATTATACATGGTCTTAGTCTTGGGTCTGGTTAATACCAATTAAATGATGGTTTAATATGTAAAGTATGTTTTAAAATAAGCGACTTAAAGCATTTTAAAATCAAATTTGATTTTTCGTTATTTTAAGTGTTCTTAAAATATTTTAAAAAATTTTCAGCAATTTTTTTTATTTAATTTTTTCCATAATTAGTGAGCAAAATTTAAAATATTCTGAAATATTTTCAAGATTATCTGAGTTAAACACTAGACGCTTTGCAACTTAAAAATTTCAAAACTATTTAATTTTTGTGTATTTAAGCCTAAAAATGGTCGAAAAAATTGACAGCCTTTTTTTAAGAGAACAAATTGTTCTTAAGAAATGTACGTTTAAACCAAATTTCGCGTAAAATTTAACAACTTATTAAAAGATGGAGGTCCTGCAATTTGACTTATTTTACATCGAAATTTGGACTTTTTGTTATAAAATTCCAAAGCTAGGATTTGCTAATAACACGACATTAGACTATAGACTATAGAGTATAGAGTATAATATTATATAGCTGGCATATACCAATAGATGGAAAAAAATTAAATACACTGAACTCGTTAACATCCAGAAACATGAACTTATAAAATACAGTATTAGAATCAGATAGGCTAGATTGCAAAAGATGATAACATAAAAAAATTTTCGATTTTGTTTGCTTAAACCTTAATTTCTTTTAATTTCCCAATATAAATATTTTCTAACTATTAGAAACTAATATTTTTTGTTCTTTACCTTTCTAATAACATTAACCAAAAAAAGTTAAACTTCACGTGAACAACCTTTGGTAAAAATTAGGTCACGTTTGTGCGAGTTCACTGTACTAGCAAAACTTGAAAACACATTCAATGAAAATACTAAATATAAGACAAAGCCTAACGAAAAAAACTACTTGACAGATAAAGGCAAAGCCACAAAATAATGATTTACTATTTACAAAAGCTTACAAACGTGCGTGGATGAGATTGTGTACATTATCGAACAGAACAACGAGTAAAATACAAACAGACTTAAACAAAATACATAATACCATTACATACACAATGGATAAGCAGTAAGACAGAACTTTACATTATCTAGAATAACATGAGTTATTGAATCTTTAACCACCACTATCGACAAACTCCTTAGATTATAAAACACCAACAACAGGAAGTATGAAGACAGGACAAGAAATATATAGATTAACTAATGCAGATGTTCTTTGCG
This sequence comes from Phasia obesa, assembly GCA_949628195.1. Classification (NCBI taxonomy): domain Eukaryota; kingdom Metazoa; phylum Arthropoda; class Insecta; order Diptera; family Tachinidae; genus Phasia; species Phasia obesa. The sequence continues at coordinate 74,899,830 of OX451218.1, forward strand.
AAGAAGATCTGCAAACAACTCAAAAAACTAGTACTGTACGAAACAATTTTAAGACATCGGCAGAAAGAACCGACAAATTTGTTTATTTATACACTAGCTTCCTTGCTCCTGCAACCATACATGTGCAGAGTTGCCCAACATTACAACAAGATTCATGGAACTCTGTTACTATTTATTTGCTATTTCTCTTTTTACAACTGGTATGTTTAGATCTTTGGGAATGTTTTTAATACACCAGGGTGCGATAGTAATATTTGTAAAATCTTATTTTGGTGCCTTTAAATTTATTCTAAGTTTAAAGGTGATAGAGTACCTCATGACTGAATACCACAGCACCATGTTGGTTCAAGGATCGAATTAAAAAGTAGAAGCTTTCAATATAGGTACTGCTTTCAGCTACATTTGTGTCAATTTTGCTTCCATGTGACTTTTCAATAAGAAGCGTCGATCAAGAGTTAGTATCAGAAATCTGGATCAGCAATTTCAACATCAACGTCGCTGATATCGTTGTCGTCTTTATTTAGTCTGGCTATCGCTAACTCATTAAGTTTATTTACACGCAACATAAATTTTAAGCATAAAATACAATGAAAGGCAGGACTGGTAAAATTGGGGGTTCCAATTTTCACTGCAGGAATATGGCAAATGCTTTGACGCGGTCCACTCGGGTAAAATAGGTGCACCAGACGCTAGGGTTCCTAGAGCCCAAATCTGGAAGAAAAGGTCTGTTGTTTTATAACACGGTTTCTCTTCGAGGCCCGAACAGTGCCCAAAGGACTGGTACCACGGGAATCGGTGGCCCCACAGAGAGCCTATCCTCTCTGTGACCGGTTATTAGGGAGGTCCCCTTCGGGGGTACACGTGGTGGTTGTGGTTTAAGATCGATTAAGTAGGTAAAGTGCAAGGTCGATCAAGTGTGCTGTTGCACTCTCAACAGACGGAGTTTGGATAGTCTCCAAACCCCTAAGCAAGAGGTTATAATATGAAGATAGGCTTGCCTTGGAAAGGCTTGCCATATTATATAAATTGCTACTCATTGTGACTGTATCACACACAAAAAGCGATTGGTGGCAATCGTAAAGTGTTGTTATACTACACAATGGGGGCGCTAGTCTACGCCTAGGTTTCACTAGGTGGTAAGACCACCGTGAGGTTAGGACGAGTATGGCAGGTACTCACGTTAATCTTGTTCCACAATATAATAACCTAAGGTTAAACGTGATGAATGGTATTTTGTTTTACATTAAATACTTACTCTTGTTTTGACGAGTGGTAATTTTTACAACACCGTATGCATATCTGCGCTCACCGGATACCTAAAACAGCCAAAACACGGCTGAATAATAAGAATAGGAATATGAGAAGATACTAAAAGAATGAATTTTATAGCGCTCAACCGAAGAGAATAAATTAAAAAAAAAATTAAAGAAGCAGTAAAATTTACCACCATCTCAGTAGTTAAAGATTAACTAAATTACGTGTCGGTGCCGGAATTTTAAATTTTTTTTATTTGAAAAATCTTTGCTTACAGATTGGCTCCATTTAAAAAAAGTTTAAAATTTAAAAAATTACAAAATTAACGGGTATCCCCATAAAGCACAGGAAAGTTAAATTTGTTGTTTGGAACATTGCGGTTAGCGAAGCAATATGAAACCGGAAACTGTCTGAGTACATTCGAATTTAGCAATAGAAGTTCACTGGTTCACTGGTTCTGTCTGCCGCCCATAATTTATTGTACATTTTATTGTTACACCACCTTTTTACTTTACCAAGTGGCTGCATACCACTTTCGGTTCAGGCTATAGTTACAATGTTGTTATCATTGTATCAAACCAAAGTAGTGTTAGAATTTTCATCCATCATTTATTTGATGGTAAGATCTTTTTTCTTCATCTCCTTTGCATGCTTTAGTGGAGCTCCTTCAAGTCTCTTAGCAAAGCTATCAGATCTTGTAACTAAAAGGGATTGGCTTCCTATGGATATGCTGCTTAGTACCATACCAAAATACGGTACCATCGAGGTCTAACTTTAGAAAATTTGTTATCAGAAGAAAGACTATTATTATCACAAGCATAAAAATATCGAAGATGTTCTTCGAACCGGTTACGAATAATGCATGATGCTACTCCTGGATGATGAGTATCAATACTTAGATCCCAATACAATCTATAGTGAGAGGCTTTATTGTAGCCAGACAGGAGTAAAATCCCAAAAAAGTTCTTCACTTCCTCAGTAGTTACGCGAAAATTAACCTGTCCTTTTGCTATTGCATTTTTTTTCTGTACGAGAGCGCAGCAGGTCATAGATTTTTAAGTCGAAAAACATCTCGAAAAATTCCAGAGGATTATCTTTATCCAGTACAAAGCTTGGTACATTTGACTCCCTTCTGCCTTTGAAGATATATCTTTTTGTCTCTAACTTCTACTAACAATAACAATTTTAGTTTTTTTATTAGGGGGTTCCTCTAATGAAGACTATGACTGGTAATTCTCCTGCTTATCTGTTATGAACGGAATCCCTTCTACTGTTTCCAAAACCCCTTCACTTGATGGTATTTGGCATCGCACTTCAGCTTCAGCTAATAATTGCCTACGAGCAAGATTGCTAATATCTCCTGGCTCCTCATCACCACTGTCTTCATCACTTATATCATTGCTATCTGGTGGTGTAATAAATATATCTGCAGATATAATTTCATCTTCCAAAATGGATATGATTTGTTGAACGTTCAATCGGAAAAGATTCCAAAAAGTACCGATCACACTGATAAATATATTTAATGCAAAATTATTTGAACGGCAAAAAATCTTAGTGGTGCCTCGTAGTACCATCGCACCAATTTTAAAAAAGAGGGCACTTTTAAATTAAGTGTAACCGCACTTTAAATGGGGATTTGGGATAATATGGGTTAAGTTGTCCCTAATTTCATTTTCATTACTATTACGAGTATTTTGGTTTCTATTTTATTTAAAGACACCTAACAAGAGATTTTTTTTTTTAATGAATATGCCTTTGCACTGAAAAAATCTATGCATTGTATATGGTCTAATTTGCTATTTCGTAACTTAATTATATTTAATAATAAATGTGTGACATACTGAATATAAATATAAATAAAATTTGTGTAATTCACTGAATAAGTATTACAACAACTAAACTAAAACCTAAACAAGGGCATGAATTAATTGATTGTTGTTTAAAAATATTTTTTTAAATTAAAAATTATTTTTTAATCTAATTTTAACGAATATTGTTTTTAGTGAAATAATAATAATAAATGCTATGACAAAAAAAAAAACATAATTATTTGTCGATATGATCTTCTTAATTTGTTGCTAAATATTTAGAGTGTACCAATTTCATAAAACAAGGCGACATAATTCCACTTTCTTAAAACCTGGCATACTACTGAAAAAAATTATTATATGTTTTGTTCTCTTTGTGAGTGTATTGATAAGACTGTGTGTGTGTACACAGACACTCAGGGGTAACCGAGGGTATCTTTGATTTTATAACACTCCACACGTCCAATCTGCTTAACTTTCATTTCTCAATTCATAATGTTGTTTAGTTAGTATAGAAAGCAGTAAACTTTCTATCCAATTTAACATTGCAATAATAAATACAATAAATGTATAACTAGTTTTCGCCAACAGAGGCAATTCATTTTCTTGGCATCATTAGTTTCTTGACTCTTAAAGCTAAATATATAATTTGTATAATAAAACATTCTTCTGTTTGGTGATAGGCTTTAAAACTAAAAATCTATTTTTTAATTTTATTTGAATTTTGTATTCGTCAGTGCCTCTAACTTTTGACAGACTAATTTATAATTGTGTTGCTGTTGAACAACAGTAGAATGTGAATGAAGCACAGGTCAGGGTTGATGCTGAAATTCATAGCAATGCCAATCCCAAAAGAAAACAATAAACTTTGTCTTAATTGTCAGCCATATTAAAGCATTAGTATTTATGTATATTTGTTTACTACTTTGAAACATTTTCTTTAAAGATTTTGAATATTCAATGCCAAAGGGGTTAGGAAGGAAGCAATTATTTGAAAGGTAGCAGAAAAATGTAAATGAAATAACTGAGCTTTTCGGAACAGCAATTACTGTTCTGTTTTATAGATTTTTTTTACCTTTTTGAACTTATTAAATAAATATAGAAATATATATAACACTGACTAACTAATAGAATCGTCAGATGTTGCTATATAACAATGTATAACAATGAGGATTTCCACAGTAATCGTGGATATAAGTAGTGATGCTGACGTTATAATTTTGGGCCGGGAAAAGCTAGTTTAAGTTTTTGGCCCTAGGAGACCCGAACATAGATGAACAATGGTGTATTAGGAACTAAGGTCGTAACATCGATTCAATCCATTTATTTCATATTTTTATAAAATATTTATACTTTAATCTCAGTTATATTATAATCTCATCAAACTTATCAGGAGCCGAAGCAGTTATCTCGTCAGATTGTGGTCCCTCAACTGCTTGGTTGACGTAAGTAAGTCGACTAAGAGCCGTTGCATTAGTCGATATTTTATATATTATCTATATATTTGTGTGCCCCGATAGGCTAGTAGGTAATGTACTATACCATCAGTCTAGGGGTTATGAGTTCAATTCCCAACAAAAACTCTGGGTGTTTCAAAGTGAAGGTCTATGTGACTATGCTCTATAACTTAAGTTAGAATATAATTTCCAGTTGCATTGCAACATTTAATATATAAATAACACAAAATGTGAGTTTTTTGATATTTCAAGTGGGCTTGGCACTTCCCTTACAAAGTAAATATTTATCATTTTGACAATAGTATTAGATAGAATCTTGAAATTTCTTCTTATTAATGTGCATAGTTTAGGAAAAAAATATAAAGTGAAAAATTATTATAGCGTTGCGGAACTGTAACAGTAAGAGTTTTGAAATTTTTTACAAGTAATACTTATGTTAACATGCATTAACCAACTAGATTGGAACAGTGGGCGTGGTACCTCCCATATAAAGTTAAAATTTATTATCATCTACCGACAGCACTCTAATAGGATGGAACTTATAATTGTGCTCAAATAACCTACATATCAATATATATAACCTGGAAGAAAAGCGACTAGAATTGGAATAGTGGGCGTGGTACGTCTCAAATAAACTAGTAACTAATAAAATATAATAACTAATAAATAATAACCTTTTATTGGGTGCCTAAGGATCTGTAACATGTAGAGCGTTGAGATTTTGTACGAGCCAAAATTTTGTAGTTGAGCCGAAGACTGACCCATGACCCATGCAAAGTGGAAAATTATTATTGTGTATGGAGAGAAGTAATGATAAAATCTTGAAATTTTTTAAGATGAACTCTATAATAATATAAATTTTAAGTTCATTGCCATCAAATGATGACTAGAAATAAAACTGTTTAATAACGTTGAATTTATCTAAGTAGAATAAAGTTTTCTTGCTTTCAGAGATTCAATAAAAAGTATGTGGACAACTATTTGTGTATTCAACCATCATCTTTTATTAGTGGCTCTGTAGTTTAGTAAGTAACTTGGTAGCTTACGTAACTGTGTAACTTAGCGATACCTGGAGACAAGTGAAGAAAAGTTATTTCGTTACTTTTTTATTTATATACTTTTTCTTCTTTTCTGCACAAATTTTTTCTTGAAAATTTTTTAGCAGTTCCTTTTAACTTATAACTTGTTGTTGCTAACTTGTAGACAACTTTAATACTACTGGCGTATGCTTGCGTATGTTTTGTATCAAAGTTTTCGAGGATTAGTTAAGTACAAGTTGACTGGCGGTCAGATTTTATACTTTTATTTTTTGTGGAATTTCTACATATTTTTTTTTTTGTAAACTTCCCATAGTGTTTCATGAAAAAATTTTGTCTCAAATAGTTATTAATAAGTTTTATTTAACACATTCCATATTACACTTCAAACAAATTTTTCATGTGCAAGCTTTTTTTTAAATAAAAATACTTAAAATGTCCTTGGGTTAGTGATAATACTTAAAAGATATAATTGTTGTCATTCGTAGTGTCACAATTTTTATAAAGATTATTGAAAGAAAATTTTAGATAGCCAGACATTTTATTTTTATCTTTAAAAATTTTAAGACAGTTTGACGATTTCTTATCAAAGTCATTGATGTGGAAATATTTAGTTATATCCCTAATTTTAAATCTGTTAAAAGTGTTAAAAGTGCATATTTTAAGCAAATTATGCTTAAAATCAGCTCGATTTGTCTAAATAATATCAAAATATTTAATATTAAGCATATGTATCTGTCTAAAAAAGACTGAAAATTATTAAAAAAAAGCTGTCAAAGATGGAAACATTTTTAAGGTAAAATTTTAAAGTTTAATGTATTTTATAAATAATAATAATGATTTCTTCTTTTCAGTTGGCCCAATGGATACTACATTAACAGTTTTATATACATACAAATGTACATATGTGTAATATTATAAAGACTGTTAAGAGTTTTTGTTAATACGCAAATCGAAGTAAGGCTGGTGCTTTAAAGTTAAAGGAAAATTATTACAACAAAATTTTCTTGGGGAACATTGATGAGTAAATTTTATTCCATCAGTGATTTGGAACAGCTGTTTGAAGATAATTTTGCCTTTGGCTTGCATCCAGAAGTCATATTCGTCCGTATCAGCGTTCTTTGGTAATGCGTAATCTTTACGTTTTGGCTAAATTTCATGGTCCTGGACTGGTTAAAATCTGAACTTAATCCACATATTGGCAAAGATGGTTTCCAAGTTTGTACGGATGTTTCAAAATTCACAGCTAATCAAGTAATCAAGAATGTAAAGACCGTTGATCGGGATGTTGTCCTTAAAGACAAGCATGAGAAACGTAAAGATGAACATGGCTTAATGCAAAGATTCTCATACGGAAATATTTATTGCCCAAGGGCTATGATACCAAAGATGTTGTCTCTACTATATCATCGGATGGTATTCTGACAGTTAAAGCTCCACTAGCATCCAGCAACGCTAAAAGATAATTATCGCGTTGTTCAAATACAACAGACTGGCCCTGCCCATTTGAGTGTTAAACAATCAGAGGAGTCAAAAAATCAGGAAAAAAGAGAATCTGATAAAATGGAAACAAAATAAATTTTAATTTTTCATTTAATTTCCAATAATATTTTGTAAAATTTTTTAAGTTTAAAAAATAAAAAAAAAAAATAAAACACATATGTATGTATCTCCAGCTTTTTTAAAAATTTTGCAAAAAGGGAAACAATGAAGCACAAACTGTGTAAAATAATTACACATAATTTGTGTAAAATTCAACAAATGGTTTAAAAGTATAAATGTCTAATTTTAGGTCGAAAATATTCGGTAAAGTGTTGCCTACTATTATCGACCTAATTTTAAACAAAAGCGTTTTAGAGTGTATATATCTTAGTCATGCAATTTAGTTTAGATTTTTTCTCACTAAGTATCTGCATAGAATCTTTCTTTATTTCGATTTGTTTTTTATTTTCAGCTTCACCTAGCAAAACTTCAGCAGATTGTTTTTCCAATTATTATATTCCTAGTTTTGAAGATGTCATATGATTGAGTTTACTTAAATGATTCTCCACAAATTATTTTATTAATCATCTAATACATTCGTTATATACATCGCAAATGTACTTATCATTCTCATTGTTTAAACTGAAGTTTATATAATACTGTATAAAAAGCATTATATATTTTGGCCTACTTATCACACTCAATTCAATCTTCATTATCTGTTACCTCCATTCTATATTTATTATAAAAGACTTTCGAATTTTTCAGCCATTCTGTTATACTTTGGCTTATTTTCGGTCCTTGCTAAATGCGTCAAATCTAGCAAGAACCGAAAATAAAACTTTATTTGATAAGAAAAAATTAAACTTGGTATTAAAAACTGATATGTTGTACAAAATAAATTAGTCAAGTGCGAGTTAGACTCCCACACGTAGGGTTCCGTACTATGTTCAGTATAATTTAAAAATTCCAGTTGTTTATTTCGTTTTTGTCTTATGGGACACCCTTAAATTTTAAAATTAAAGTAATATTCGCGAAAATTGCATCATAATTAGAACACTGTTTAAATTTTAATATGTAATTCATTTTATAGCGGCCATGGTAATACACTTTCTATTAAAATATCAGAAGCCTACCTATTGCGGTTAAAAAAATAAGGTAATATTCGTGAAAAACACGTTACTAATGGACACACTTCAATTTTAAGTATTTGTTCTAGCGGCCGAAGTAACACATCTACTGTAAACATTTCAAGAGGGTATCTATTACGGTTTATAAAATCATGTCACTGTCGGAACACCCTTTAACTTTATTATTCATTATAGTGGCCATGGAAACTTCCTTTCTATAAATATATTAAGAATCTACTTATTGCGATTAAAAAATAAGTCACTATAAGTGAAAAACATGTTACTGTCGGAACACCCTTTAATTTTTAGTAATTGTCATATCGGCCGTGGCAACACATCTTCTTTACAAAATTTCAAGAGTCTACCTGTTACGGTTCAAGAAATAAGGCTTTATACATGCAAATCACGTCACTGGCGGAAAACCCTTTAATTTTTATTATTTGTTATGATGGACATAGTTATACACCTCCTGTTAAAATTTCAAGATTCCACCTATTCATTCAAAACTTAGGATATATACATGCAAATCACGTCACTACTGGAACACTCTTTAATATTTAAGTTCAATTTTGTATACTTGTTTATAAAACAAACATAGTTTTAATTATAGTCTGCAAATTGTAAGTGGTTTCCTCTTACAGCTCAAAAAAAAGACATAAACGTAAATAACACGTCACTTTTGGAATATCCTACGTTTTAGTATTTTTTGTTATTGTGGCCGCAGTTATACACCTTTGGTAAAATTTTCGAGAGTCTACCTATTATGGTTCAAAACTTAGACCTTACACATACAAAGCACACCACTATCGGAACACTCTTTAATTTTTAGGTTTATTTTTTTAGACTTGTTTATAAAGCGAACTAAGTTTTAAATACTGTTTGTAAGAAATAAACACATATTCGTAAATAACACCACTCTATCGAAACACCCTATAAGTTTTAATATTTTTTGCTATAGGGGCCATAGTTATACACCTTTGGTAAAAATTTCAAGAGTCTACCTATTATGGTTCAAAACTTAGGCCTTTTACATGCAAATCACCCTACTATCGGAACACCCTTTAATTTTTAGGTTTATTTTTTTATACTTGTTTATATAGCGAACTAAGTTTTAATTACTGCTTACATATTTTTAGCGTATGCCTCCTACAGCTCAAGAAATAAACACATATTTGTGAATAAAACCTCTCTATCGGAACACCCTATAAATTTTAATATTTGTTGCCATAGCGGCCAAAATTATACACGTTCTGTAAAAATTTCAAGATTCTACCTATTATTTAATTTTTAGTTTTATTTTTTTTATACTTGTTTATATAGTGAACTAAGTTTTAATAACTGTTTGTAAATTTCCAGTGTATCCCTCCTACAGTTCAAGAAATAAACACATTTTCGTAAATAACACCGCTCTATTGGAACACCCTATAAATTTTAGTATTTGTTGCTATAGCGGCAACAACTATACATCATCTGTGAAAATTTCAAGAGTCTACCTATCACGGTTCCAGAGATAAAAGGCGCTGACAGACAAACGGACAGACATTGTAGCGAAAACAATAAGTTTTCGTTTTTACACTTTGTGTACGGAACCCTAAAAAAGGCAAAAATCGTTTTATAAGTAGAGTATATAAGTATTTATAAAAAAAAAAAAAATTTTAAATTTTAAAAATCGATTTTATTCCTTTTGTTCACGAACATTTAGGATATTCTTTTTAAACATATTAATTGTATCATAAACTTTTAAAACTATTTTTATTTCATAAAATCTATCATTGTAAAATTTGTGCATCATAAAATCCATTTTTATAAAATATAACTCATACGCACTGTATAATTCTTATTGTTCATACGTATTTGCACTTTTAATGAATGCACAATCAGTCGTAACCCCTAAATAAATGTATCAAAGGAGTTTTATAATTACGTAGAATAATAAATGTAACTGCTTTTTATTTTTTAGTTGTTGATTTCTCTTTCGTGTAGATCTCATTTATTTAAATGACAAACTTTGTGTATTTATTTGCTTCAATTTCTTTATGTTACGAGTATTTGGAAAAAAATATTGGAATGAGTACGTGTTGGCAATGTTTTGTTTCCTTAGAAACTTATTGCAGTTTCTTAAAGGATTGCACTTATTTAAATATTTTTACATTAACTGCTTGTAGTGAATAAACATTAAAAATGAAGAACAACAAGTTATTTAACTGATTTTAACATTTATTTTCAAAACAAACTACATGTAAATACTGATTTTACGTTACATACAGTTATTTTCTTTACTTAAAAAAGTTTAAATTATAATTTGTTCTAAAATTGTACAATACAATTAATAAAACAAAGCATGTTAAAATTTGATTTGACATTTTTAGAAAAATAAAATTAAAATTACAAAACAATTTTCATTGAACGAAATTGTATGTACATACAGATGTATGTAAATGTATTATATGAGATTCAAAAAGCAGCCAGGATTTATGTGGTGTGAAAATAAAATTTTTAACACATCTAATATTTATTTATTTAAAAAGACATGAAAAAATTAAGCATTTAAAAATTTTCTAATAATTGGGACTAGTTTCTTGTTTCATCTGATGACTTAAAACTTTTATCTAACAGTTTTATTACTCTTTAAATCCAAGGGTAAATTTATTCATAATACGCAGGCTGCACGATTTTCTTGAATTCCGAGCTCCTGTCCCATAATTACAACTCACAAGAATTAAATTTGGCCGTTTACATCGCCCCGACCGATTTCGAAAGGTAAGTTTAAACATTTTTTCAGGATTCGAAGTAATTCCTATTTTTTTATTTATATTTATATTTATTTATTTAAAAAGACATGAAAAAATTAAGCATTTAAAAATTTTCTAATAATTGGGACTAGTTTCTTGTTTCATCTGATGACTTAAAACTTTTATCTAACAGTTTTATTACTCTTTAAATCCAAGGGTAAATTTATTCATAATACGCAGGCTGCACGATTTTCTTGAATTCCGAGCTCCTGTCCCATAATTACAACTCACAAGAATTAAATTTGGCCGTTTACATCGCCCCGACCGATTTCGAAAGGTAAGTTTAAACATTTTTTCAGGATTCGAAGTAATTCCTATTTTTTTTGTGTTCTTTATTTTCTCTATGTAATACGGAAATGTATGCAGGTTGCTAAATACCCTAGTCATAATGATTTTGAAGTTATTTTCTAATTTAATAAGAAATGTAAATGTATTGTATATTATACCTTATAACAATAAAAAAAAAAAAACATAATTTGCCATAGCCTTAAGATAAAGAAATCTGTATTTATTTCTAAGAAATACTAAATGTATTGAAAATAAAGGAAAAATGTTTATATTTATGTACATACATAATTTGTAATTATTTTTTAAAATTACTATAATAAAAGCACAAACAACTGGAAGTTGGTTTATTTCAATGGAATTTGTAGTTAATTTTATTGGAAGTTAATCAGCTAGGCTCACTACGAATTTTGACAGTTAAACTTACAATTTTTCCCCTTAAATGGAAGTTGAACTCTCAAACTTCATATTAAAAATCTAAAAATTTTCGCCTTAATATTTACCTGTAAATGTGCCTTGGTATAATCAGTAGTTTTTACGGAGAAAAATATATGAAGTTTTAATTTTATTTGAACTATTAATTTTATTTGAACTATTTAAATTAATTGTTTAGGCCTAGACAGCTTCGTCCGTCATCAGCACACTTCGTATCTATCTACAAGGTAGTTTCAATTGTTATTAATTTTCTATTTGAACAAACTTATCAAAGAAATTATACCTTTACTTTCAACTTAGAGAGAATATAACGAACTTAAGCATAACCTTTAAAATTCATTTATATGGAAATTTTAAAATATAGCTAAATTATTTTATGTTCGTTTATTTATATTATCGTAAGTATAAAAAATAGTACACTTAATTAAGTAAACCACTGGACAAAAAATGTATTAATGCTTGCGATGTTATTTTAGATTTTACTTCTGGGGTTTGGCCAATAAAGTTAAAATAATTCCTTCTTAGTTGAATGTAAAAACGATCGTTTATGATGTAACGCGCTAGCATATTGTCTATTCTAACTCTCTTAAAAACTATCCCTCATGTTTTGAAATTAGATCCTTTCTATTTTCGAATATTTTAAATACCGTGCACAGGTATGCTAATACGCAGATTTTATTTTGGTGCTTCTAAAACTTTTCATTTTCGGAGTTGCGGATCGAATTGCAGAGTAGACGTTTCCAATCTGTATTCACGTATTAGTTTCTGCTATTAAGCCAACTTTTCTGTACTGCTTTGGTCTACGAGAATTCGAATGTGAGGGAATTAGTCGTAGTCTGATCCCAGTTTTCAATTCTTATATTTTTGTTTTCCATTATTATAAAATTATAGCAATTTGTACGAAAATGTATGATGAATACTAGTTATTATCATAAAAAATATTTCAAAAGGAATACATCCTAGCAAATTTTGTATAATGTAATCCTTTTGGTATATTTCATAGGTTTTTTTAATTCACAATAAAGGTCCAACAGAATTAAAAGAATAGTTAAATTTATAGATAATCCCTATATAATAAAAATATCTCAAATATGAATTGAAAAGTATGGTCATTTTTAAGCTTCAATAATATGATCCTTTCTCGTTCTTTCTTGGTTCTTTGGATTTGCCGCCATATCTGTAGATAATGGTTCTTTAATCTGAAAACCAATATAAACTTTTATTTGCTGTAAAATGACTATTAGCAAGTTAAAAAATTTTGTTTGTTTTAAATTTTTCGAACGCTTTACACATCTCTTTTTAAGATAAGTTTGTAAAATTTGTAAACGAGCTTTAATAAAGAAAAATCTTAACAATATTTATTCATATATGTCCTGAATAAAATAGTTCGTTTTGTTTCCTCCTTGTTCTTTTATATTAAAGTGTCAGAAAGTGTTACGATTAATCAAAGCCAATTACCGTTTGCTATCGTTGTCATCATCCTCATTTAAAAGGGAAAAAGACAGAAAAAAACTACTATAGCACACATTTGTGTTTTAAAGCGAAAAGAAACCAAAGTCAGGCATGAATAATGGTACAACATTTGTAGAAGTGTTATAAATCAACGTCACCGATATTAATTAAAGCGAAATTTCCTTTTTCTACTTTTGGGTTGTGCACCCAGAAGTTTTAAAAGCTTAAACATAAGTACCTTTTTCAACATTTAATTTTATTATAAGTAAGTAGGTATTAGTCAGAATATTGTTGTGTACACGCTTAAACATCGCTGGGAAATATTGACTTACAGAAGATGATTTTTTTTTTTGGCAAAATCGGCATCTTCTGTAAGTCAATATTTCCCAGATGAAGCTCATTTTGATCTTGGCGGGTATGTAAACAAGTAAAATTGTCGCATTTGTGGCACAGGAAACCCGCACGCATACATTGAAAAGCCGATGCACCCAAAACGCGTCAGTGTTTGGTGCGGATTTTGGTTCAGAGGCATAATTGGGCTATTTTTCTTCGAAAATGTGCAAGGAGTGGCCGTTACAGTCAATGGCGATCGTTATCGGACCATATTGAACGAATTTTTGTTCACAAAAATTGAAGAGGAGGATATTGGCAACATTTGGTTTCAACAGGACGACGCTACGTGCCACACAGCCGAAGTTACACTGGATGTTTTGCGCCCTGTTTTTGAAAATCGCATTATCAGCCGCAGAGCTGATGTCGTTTGGCCAGTTCGGAGCTGCGATTTGACATCGGTGGATTATTATTTGTGGGGTGCCGTCAATGATAAGTGTTACGCCGACAAGCCAGAGACAATTGACGCTTTAAAGGACAATATTCGTGCAACCATTGTTGAAATACAGCTGCACACAATAGATAATGTGCTTACCGATGGTGTAGACTACTGCATGACCAGCCGAGGCAACCATTGGAATGAAATTATTTTCCATTATTAACCGGAAGAATTGTACTTTCAAATATAAAAAGAAATTTGAGAAAATATTCAGTAGTTTTTTTTGTAGCATTTTCAAAAAAAATTAATTAATTTCGGGCATAATCGGAAAGGGGCAAGGGGTAGTTTACTTAACACCCCAAACCGAAAAAAATTAATTTTTCGATTCGAATATACTTTGAATTTATATTATTTATTTAATATATCTATAAAAAAAAATATCTTTCCATTGGGTATGGTAAAGTTGTGTGTGGGCCATTCCAGATTTTTATATTTATATTCCTCCATAATTTAATTAAAAAAAAATTTTTCTTACAGTTTAGCTATACAGATATCAAAATGGGAAAATATCGCATATGAAATATATTCCAATTCCAGGTCTATAAGCTCTAGAGAGTTGAGTAAAATCTCACTTTAAAGAGGCACCATAAAGGGGAGTTTTAACGCACATTTCTTACAAAAGTGCTATTTTTAGTTTTTAATGAATCAAAATGATTTTTTAAGATAACTTCCAACCCCACCATGGTCGCAGGTTAAAATTTTTATGGTGTACCCACTAAGCCACATGTAAATTTAAAAAAATTAATTGAAAAACAATATTTCGAAATATTATGATTTTTTTAAATTTAAGAAAAAAAAATTGGTTTAAAAAATGTATTTTTATGATTGATATCAAATTGAAGTTTATGAAATCTAAACTAGCCTTCTTACCAATCTCGGCCATCCGAAGATGCTAGATGGCCTTTAGGATTTTGCTAATCGGGTCCAAGACAATTGTGAGAAACCGTCAATAAATATTTGAAAAATTGGCCTGACAGGAAAGTTTCGGCGAAGACAGCAACGTTAGTCACATGAAAGAAAGGGTATTTCATATATAATGGAAATGTTTTTTATTTAAAATAAAACATATTATAACAAGAGAAATTACATTTAGTTCATTCATATTATTTAATTTTAAAAAATATCAAGTGGTTAAATTTTAAGGTCCGATGTTAAATGTGAACCACACCTTTTTTTCTGCATTTAATTTGACATTTCTCAATATCAGATGAACTCAATTTGAACTATTGAATCATCAATGGTCAGAATGATGGCAAGAATTGGCAACAATTTTCGAAGAAAATCATCTTCAGTGATGAGGCATATTTTCAATTCAGTGGATTCGTCACTAAGCAGAATTTTCGCATTTGGGCGAATGCTAATCCAACAGTGATTGTCGACAAACCAATGTACCCACAAAGAGTGACTGTTTGGTGCGTTTTATGGGCTGGCGGCATCATCGCGCCGTATTTTTTTTTCAAAATGAGGCCGGTCAGGCAGTTACTGTGAATGGTGTTCGCTATCGTGAGCTGATAACGAACTTTTTATGGCCCGAATTGGAAGATACGAATGTGGACAATATGTGGTTTCAACAGGACGGTGCCATTTGCCATACAGCTAACGAAACGATGCTTTTTTTAGCGACAAATTGGCCATTGAATTTATCGGCAAGTGGCACCGTCCTGTTGAAACCACATATCGTCCACATCTTTATCTTCGAATTCGGGCCATAAAAAGTGTAATCTTACGTGGTAGCGATGTCAATTGGCCGCCAAGATCATGTGATTTGACACCGTTGGACTTATTTCTTTGAGATTATTTAGATAAAAGGTGTACGTCGAGTGTAAGCCAGTAACAATTCAAGAGCTAAAGGATGAGATAATTCTGCACATTATGCCTCAGTTTCATCAAAAACTGGGTGCATCGGATGGCGGTGTACCGCCGAGGTCGCGGCGGCCATTTGACCGATATTTTGTTCCATACATAATTGTACCATATCAATATTATCAAAATAAAAAGAAATTACAATAATTTCCAAAATAGTTTGTGTTTTATTAAAAATCAACATCGGCCGTCCTATTATATAGAAGACAATACATTTTGTGTGCTTGCTAGGTTTGTATGTAAAATTTAATCCAACAATAAATTAACTTAAAAAATATAAGCTCTAACTTGGTAGATGTACTTTGCTTTATAGATAGGTTTTTTCTAGTTGACGGAAGCAAACAAACGGTTAAATTGATTACACTGGTCGTAAAAAAAGTCGGGAGCCTGAACCTTGTTATGTGATTTTAATAGACTTCTATGTGCTGAATCCAAATCTGTTCACAGAATTTTTTCTATCACGTCTAGTTTTCGAGATATTCTTATTTAAATAAAATGCTGATATTGGAATATATAATAGGTAATTGTGAAATTGTGTTTCTTCGAAGAAAATGCATGCCATTCCGCTAGCGTCTAAAAAAAAATTTTCTCATTTTTTCTTTAAAATGAATCACCTAATTTTTAATTAATTTTTTTTTAGCTTAAGGAGAATATAACCAACTTAAGCCTAAGCACGAAAAAAATCATTTGTATGTTAATAAAGTTAATAGTTCGAATTATTAAAATGTAAATATTCAGAATCTCAATATAAACCATTATATTCCCATATGGTTATAAAAATCAGGACCGTACACAAAAATCTTAATGCAGTGTATAGTTATGGTGACTTCCATATCCTTGTACAGCATATTCATTCGCTTATCGTTGTTTTCCTTCATATTTTTGTGTTCCTTTTAATTTGTTTTTAGAATTAAAGCGTCATTCTGACCAAAAACCATCAATCAATTTCCAACACAGACTGACGGTAGCACCGCTTATACAAAAGAATAAAATAAACACGGAAACAAATAAAAAATTTGCAAAAGCAAACACAAATAAAGGAATTTTTTTATATAAAAATTGTTCTTCCAAATGAAAATAATGTTTTTTGTTATTCAAAGAATACAGATGATGTTTTCTTATTATTTTTTTTTGCTTTCAATTAAAGTTTACGCGCAAAATTCATTTAAAATTTCCAATTTTTTTGTGTATTTTTTTCTTTTTTTTTTGCTATTGATTTAAATTTCACCAATGTATTTGTGTCTGGTTAAGTTAACGTTGTATACTTCGAATTACAATGACCAAAGACTATCGCAGCTTCGCACTAAAAAGAAATAACATTGATATAATCTAAGTGCATTAACCCATTAACGGAAAGGATTAAAAATGCTAAAAAGACGATCGCAACCCAAGAAATTATTTATTATAACAAAAGCACTCGCTGAATGCATAATTAAATGTTATAGGTAGTGTGCCAGTCTATCAGTCTGGGGTTTCTGGGCTGCATTACTACCAAAGACTCAGGGTGTTTCACTATAACTAGTAAATGTTTTCGTTAATAAGCACGGTAAATTAAGTTAGAACATTTAATTAGTACATATATAATAAGTTATAATTGTTTTAAGATTTTTTTCTTCATAATTTTATTGTGAATAGAATAAAAAAATAAATAATTACTAAACTTTTATTAAAATTTTTTTAAATCTTTGTTAATGAGTTTTAGGCTGCATGCTAAATGACCCTATGAAAAATCGCCCAAAAGCATAAATGAAAAATTGACCAAGAATTCTTCATACAAAATTGGGTAATATTTCATGTAAAACGTAACCTAAAAATTTGGGGTGCTTTCTCGTCGTTTTTTGGAGAATAATTCATTTTTATATTTTTGGTCGATTTTTCATAATGAAAAATTGCCCAAATGTTTTTGATAACAGGAGTAAAAAAATAATAAAAAAAATTAAAAACGATATATTTTTAATAAAAAATGGACTCCAATAATAAGTAGTTATAAAGTTTACCTTAAAGTTTATAACTATTTAAACAAGAAAAATAAGCAATTTAGTTTCTGTCTTTGCTTTTCCAAAAATAATATTGACATCACATTCGAAAAGCTTGTGATTATTTACGTAAATTGTTTTGGGGAAAAAGTAGAAGCTGTTGTATTTCTTTAATACTATTAAATATTAATAGTTATGATGTTAGAAATAAGTTACTGATATGAGTTTAAATATATAATTATTGTTTTAATTGTGTTTGTTATTAAATTTCCGAAATAGGCGCTGCACAGTGTCGTGACTTCATATAACGAGTGGCCATAAATAGAAAAAGTTATTGTAAAGAACTGAAATTTGACACATATATTTAGGTTGGCAAAACGTAACAAAATTCAAAATTCAAAAAAAATTCGGAGCAAGGATTCGTGTCCTTCCCGTATATACTGGGATTTATACGTGTCATAAAAGTTCGAAAAAATGCTACGATTCGCTTAAACTATACATATCTTCACTATGTAGTAATACAGTTTCAAAGATATATCTTCTATATTATCATCCTCCACATTTTCTTGATATTTATTTTTCCAAATCCATTTTTTGTTACTTAAAAATTGTGAAAAAATTATCAAAATAATTCGACTTTAAAGCCGTGTAACTTTTTATAGGTGTAACGTACATGAAAAACCAAACCACCTCTGGAATCGTAGGAGTCTCAGCTTTCATCCCATATGTGTTTTATTGATAAATTTGAAAGTTGTTTTTTTTTTCACTAGAAAGTTTACTGTGGGACTTTAAAAAAATAACAATAATTTAAATTGGCGCACTTAAGCGCAGCTAAATTTTTATTTTTATAAATTAACATACTTTTTGTTATAAAATTAAAGCAAAAATATCCCGGAAATATTTGGAAATTTTTTTTTCTTTACTATTATATGTTTGCTTATTACAACAAGTTATGTTTTGTTTTATTAATATCATTCTTATAATGAAGCATAAACTGTTATCGACATATGTAATTAAAAATACCGTTTATATTCTAAAACATAATACAACAACTAATCTAGTACAAAATTGGTTTATTTGCCAACTAAATTCAATTATTTAACCCTACGAAGTACTCATTTTTATTCCTTTTTTATGCAAAATTGCAGTTATTTCAAACCACAATTTTTAAGAGCCATATCTCTGAAAAAAATTATTATTTTAATCTAATTTTTTTTTTACGCTTAAAAGTGTCTTTTATTAAATACCATTAGCCATTTTTTTAATTTACATAATTAGATTTTTCTATATATGGCCAGGCTCACAACACTGTGCGCTGCAGGCAAATTTTTTTTTTATAAAATATACAAAATCACGCGATTTTTTATATTTTATAAAAATTTTTTGCCTGCAGCGCCTAATTCGGAAATTTAACAATAAACAACAATTAAATATTTCAACTCATATTAGCAACTTGTTTGTACCTTTATTATTTTTTTATTCACATATATTTCCTTTCATATTTATTTTAATGAAAGCATACAGACATTAGCAACAATATATTTAATTTGATATCGAAAAGCTTCCTAACAGACTGTGATCATAGATTACATACAACTTCTTCTTAAAGCTTGCTCGATGAATTAAATCAACGGTTTAATTAATTTATATCAACGATTTAATTTAGCAACGTTTGTAGCCACCGCAGCAGGTGTCGCTGCTTTCTTAGATTTTGATCAAAGATTACACACAGAAGTTGCAAGCTCAAAGCTTGCTCGATGAATTATACCAATATCAATGGCCTTACTAAAACTATTGACATTTTCATATTTTTTTATTTAATAAGAAAACTATAGAAAAATTTGGCGATAATTCATATTCATTTGGGTATTTTTTCACAATTTTAGGGCCAAATTCCCATTTTTCTTCTTTGAGCAATTTTTAATTTTTTAGGGTGATTATTCATTCGGCAAATTTTCATTTTTGTTTTTGGGCGATTTTTCATAGGGCCATTTTGCATGCATCCGATTTTTATTGTACTTTTGTCTCTTATGCTCGAAAAATGCCTTCCTTTTAAAAAGTGTTTCCATCAATTTTTTTAAGGACAGTAGTATAAGTATTTTGTATTCAATTTGTTTCCACACTTGTTCGTTTAACGCAACATGTTGAAAACAAAACGAAGTTAATATAAAGTGCTTTAATTTTTTAAATCTTCGTATTGTTTTTAAGAAGTTAACAACACTTAAAGCTGAAGTCAAGAAATGCCATATATAGTACAAAAACACAAAGAAAGCCATATATACATATAATAAAATAGTAATTCATTTCCTGTCTGTCTGACTTCCTTTTTTTGTGTTCGCATCACGTAAAAACTAATGAATGGATAAAAACAAAATTTTGTGAGGAGGTACCTTAGTATCCTGATTCCAACATAGGATACCTTTCTTCCGCAAAAACATCTTATTTCCAAGAGAAAGTGGAGAAAAATTAGTTAAAGTACGCAGTTATTTTAGTAGGGATGAGACTCTTTATTTAGTAAATACACAAACCATAACAGTAACCGATATGAACAAGTTCAAAGTCGACAGAAAAATATTTTTTATATTTTAATATTTACAAGGATGTAAGCGTGCCAACATATTTAACCGGTCCCTAACTTTCTTTAAATCGTGGTTACATTTGACTAAGGAATAGGAATATTGCCTTCACTGGCCTAACACCAGATAGAGAGTAATCCGAAGCAAATAAATTTTTTCTCAATGTAAATACATTTTTCCTCAATATTGGCAATTATGGATGAAAATACAAGAAATGATTTGATAAAAATGTTAAGGTTGTCATGACATTCATAACCTTCATTTTAAACTATTTTACTAACTTTTTTGTTACTTCCTGGAATATTGAGAATTAATTTGAAATAAAGTAACAAGTTTTTTAACAAACTTGTTGCAAAGTTTTCTTTGTATTTTACATTGAAAAACTTGATTGCTTTAACTATTTTTTGCCTTTGTCTACGAGGTTCTTTATAAGATCTGGTGAAGTGGCAGAAAAGTTTGTAAAATTTTTTTTTGCTTTATATTGTGTTGCAATAAGCAACATCAAAGTTGCCAATAATTTGCATCCTTTAACTTTTTTGTTTTATTTGTTTCTTGAGTATTATTGTTTCTTTTATATATTTCTCCCTAGAGACTGAGTATTTAATGAAATGTGAGTTGCTAAAAAATGGTAATTAAATAACAATAAATTGTAGGTTTTGTTGTATGTATAGTTAATAAGTTAAAAAATGTTTTTTTAATAAAAGTTATTGAAAAGAGAATAGTAACAATAAAGAAGCATTTAGCAAGTAAAGCTAATTTTTCCATACACAAAGAAAAACAAAATTGAACATAAATATTCCGAACTACATTTTATTAGTGCAAAATATAATTGATTTCATATTCAGCACGATGTTGTTTCTATCTAATGTACTAAAAAAATCACAAAGAAAACGCTAAACTCAACCCATCACTCCACACTATTCATTTCTAAAAAATTAGTTCCTTTTGACAAACCCCAGTAAGTGATGAATATTTGTTTACATTTTTAGTTTTTCTCGCTAATCGACCATGAATTCATTTGCAGAAGGACGTTTTTGTACCGTATTTCGAGACCATACTTAAACTAGACGTGATCCCCAATTTATGTATTGGGTTTTTTGGAGGCGGAGAAATCTAAATTGGCAGCACCGATTTTTGAGATAACTGCTTTGAGAGATCTCGGAGATTTTAAGGTATTGTATGGTGGTATAGTTTTGTGAATAAGAAATAGACTCACGCCAGAGCAACGCTTCCAAATTGATCAAATTTATTTTGAACATCATGGCTTAATTCGATAAACTCATCGGCCATTACATGCATATTATTGTGCTCATAATCGTTCAACAGAACGACTAATTCGAAAAACTATGGATCGCTATCTCAATATATTTGCTCTGAAAAACCCCACGGCTTGGTGTGCTTTATACCTCAGATGTAGAGCAAAGTATTGTTGGCATCTATTTTTAACAGGATATCACACAGGGAAACATTTGGCGGTGAAAAAATATCCAGAGATAAACCTCTTATCAGACAACCTCCGCATGTCCGAAATCATATTTAAACGTTAACGCCATAAAATTATATTATTAATAAAGCCAATTAGATGAACCTTACAAAAACTTTTTAGGAGGTAGATTTAGTTTTTTTCTGGTCATCAGTCTGTCCTCAGCATTAGTTATTTTATTAAAAATAAATCAGTCAAGTGCGATTCAGACTCACAAACGTAAGGTTCCCTTCTATGTACAGTACAACTGTAAAAATACGAGTTGTTATATTTTTCACGTCTTATGGGGCACCCTTTCATTTATATATATAAAGCGTCTGCATATAACGTTTAGAAGAGATGGTCAAATTTCTCAAATTCACATATAGGGAACACCCCGCTATTTTTATAAAATTCATTTTCGTTTCTTATAGTTACAGTAGATATAGACAAATATAATGTGTAAATTTGAAGTGTTAACCTATTACTGTTCAAACATCAGGAGCCTACCTATTGCGGTTCAAAAAATAAAGCAATGTAATTGAAAAACATGCTATTGCGGAACACCATTTAGGGCCTGTTTATAAAACAAAACCTTCTGATTTGTGTGTTTTGTTTTCAAACGATAAAGCTTTAAATCGTCCCCTTAATAAAACAATAGTGTATACGCATGTACACCATTATTTTTTTATTGCATAATAAGAATCTACATAACTGATTCTAAATGTGGTAAAAATTTGGTGAAATTCTACTTCCACAAAGTGGGTCAAAAAATCAATTAAAATATTAGCGTATAATTGCGTGTTGAAATTTTTCATTAATAATTGTGTAAGAGCAGGTATGCTGTTTTAATTAGTTGTTACTTTGAATATAATTACAAAGAAAAATAGTGTATAAAAAGCATACACTATTTTTAACTAACTAACTATTTTTATTATTTTTATTAATTTATAATAAAATAAAATCGTATATTGATATACACTATTATATCTGTGGCAACAAGGAATAAGTGCTTAAGTCGACTTAAGCAAAAATTAAGTTACTGGCACCTTTGAAATCTCCGTACTTCAAAGTACCCATGTGCAAATTTTCAATTATTTTGAACTAATTTTCAGGAAGTTATAGCAAAAAAACTTTCTACTAATCTTTTTTCAATGCCGAATCGTATTTGGAAAAAAGCTTAAGAAACTACAAGGTATTTTTCAAAATCATAGAAACTCCTTTTACAACTTATTAATTGCAACGCCTGCGTACTTTTGGTAGATATAAAATATTTTTCAACATCATACGTTTGACTCCCATAGGTAAACTTTAAAGATAAGTCATTTTTTCAAAAAATTTATTTTAAAGTTTAAAATTGCTCTCCTACAAAACTTAAAAATCAGACTTAAGCACTTTTTCCTTATTGCCACAGATATAACAATATATTATTTGAATTCAATTGAAATAAAATAGTTTATACCGTACAAAATAAAATAGTGTATAACGATTTTCATACATATTTTAAAACAAATAAAATAGTCTAAGTGACATCATGGTACTTTGAATCTCATTTATTTGCAATTAAAGCAGATGTAAATTAATGAAACATTATCTACTAGTAGCCTGATTATTCCACCACATATTTTAATGACAACAACTTAAAACCATCGATTATTTTCTTAAATATCAAAGCTAACATACTCAGACCAGATCCACTATGCCATAAATAAAGTCTCGAAGATCACAGGACAGCTGAGCCGATTGATGGCTAACATAGGCGGACCGCTACCAAACAAACGTAAGCTCCTGATGGAGGCGAGCAACAGTGTTCTCCTCTATGGAAGCGAGATATGGGGCGAAAAAATGAAGGTGAAGAAAAGAGCGAAGGCACTGCTAGCCGTGCAAAGAACAGCCGCACTACGGGTAACATCTGCATACCGTACGGTGTCCTCAAGCGCTGTACTAGTTATAGCGGGAATGACCCCAATAGACCTTCACATAATAGGACGAAGGAGGATATGGTTAGCAAAACAAACCAACGACACAGAACCCAGGAGAGAAGAGCTAATCAGACAGGAGATTCTAGAGAGTTGGCTTATTAGATGGAACATCGATATAAGAGGCAGGTGGACTTCAAGATATAAAAAGTGGGTAAATAGACAACACGGAAATGTTAATTACTATTTGACACAAATGTTGTCAGGTCATAGATACTTCCGGAAATAGCTTCACAGAATGAATAAATGCGAAATAAATATTATCAATAGCATGATAGCAGAAGAAAATAATTGGCGAGCAGTCGCAAAATATTGCGAAACAATCTTGCGTAATAAGAAAGCAGATCTAGACGCCGCAGAAAGGAGAATAAACACAGGTACAAGGGTAACCGGAAACTCGAATGCAGAGTAGATTAACTGCTGCAGGACTAAGCGAAATCGAACGTCGATATCCTGCTGAAAAAGAGCGGCGCCTGGACGCAGGCGAACAAGATGACGATTTAAGGCCGAGCAGGGAACTACCCCGAAATAATTTGCAAGCGGTCTCGGGGTGGATTTCATTCCCAATAGCTGACAACGGGGTTTTTTAGTTGGTACTCCACACTGGTGGCAAGCCCGACACACCCACGTATGGTGACGACGATGCGTGTAGTGCGTAAATGCATTTTTACCTCCTTACCGCAAAAAAAAAAAAAATATTTTCTTAAATATTGCTGGTTTCCCCGATGTCTAATAGAACAAAAACTTTAAACTCCATTATCTCGATATGTCGAAAAAATTATACACTATTGGTTTATTAAGGGGATGAAATTTGGTATTTATAAAACATTTGAAATTTTTCGTTTTTTATTTCATTCTGGAGTATAGAAAGCATTTAATACACTCAAAAAATGAAGTGCGTTAAATCAACTGAAAAAATGAAATAATTGAAAATACAGTTAAACTAGAATATATTTTATTTTATTTAAATGTTAAAAAATCAACCGAACCGAATCCGTAAAACAAATGTTATTTCTTTAAGTTAAACTTGAAAAAAGTCAACTGCACGTTCGGTTGGAATTATTGATTTTGCATTTGTTTTTTTTTCTAATGCCAATCCAATAAAAGTAACAACAAATACCATTAAAATCAACGATATTTCCGTCGTTTTTGCTATTTTTACTTTACTTTAAGAAAATAACTAAAAATTACTTAAATACAAACCAATTTTCCTTATTTTTAGTTAGATATATTTCAAGTAATAGAGAAAATTACTGAAAAAATTAAATGTTACCTAAAGTCAGTTTTGACATGTAGTTTGTTTTTAAAATAAACGTTAAAATCAGTTAAATAATTTTTTCTCTTCTCTTTTAATGTTTATTCATTTAGAAATAATTTTACGGAATACTTTTTTAATAAACTGCAATCAGTTATTGTAAAAATATTTTGAGTGTAAAACCAAAAATAAATTGAAAATTTTAAAGCTCTTTTTGTCACTCACATGAAAACGTAAATGTGTTTTCTTTCGTTTATTTTACGAAGGAACATAATATTTCATTTTATAAAAACAGGCCGTTAATTGTTATAGTGGCCATAGCAACACATCTACTGTAAAAATTTCAAGAGTCTACCTATTACGTTTCAAAAATATATACGGGCAAATCACGATACTGTCGGAATACCCTTTAATTACTTAAGTATTTATTATAAAGGCCATATTTATACAGCTTCTATGAACATTTTAAGAGTCTACCTATTATATTCCAAACCCTTTAACTTTTGCTGTTTGTCTTAGAGGCTGTAGTAATATACCATCTGTTAAAATTTCAAGAGTCTATCAAATATGGTTCAAAAATTGACGTAAATTGCATAGATTCATACAAATTACGCCACTATCGCACCACCCTTTAATTTTTAGGTTTGGTTTTGTATATTTGTTCATAAAGCGAACATAGTTTTAATTACTGTCTGAAAATTTTAAGTGGTTGCCTCCTACAGCTGAGGAAGTAAAGACATAATTTCTTGAGCTGTTGGAGGACATTGTAGTGAAAACAAGAGGGTTACGTTTTTACCCTTTGGGCACGGAAACCCAAAAAATATAATTTTTAAATGACAAATAGCATTAATATCCATTCCAATTAATAATAATTAAATATTTTTAACTTTTTAAGTTGAGTTGCTTTTTATCGATTTTTTTTTTTAAACTAAAACTCGTACAAAATTTTTTCTATATTGTAAATCGAAACTACGTTTATATAAATGTACGGTTTTTTTAATAAACCAAAAAATAACATGCAAAATTTCAGTTCAATTATTTAATTTGTTTTATGTCAAGAGAAGCAAATAAAAATAATTTTAATTACCTTAGGTTTGTTAATTGAAATATTTCAGCTGGTAAGGCCTAACTCATATCATGACAATAAAAATGCAGTTTTACTCAATGTTTCTCCTAACGTTTCGTGAATGTTTTGTTCACTTCTTCAGGGGATTTATCTGTTGCATAAAATAACTTTTATTTTTCTAGGCAAAAAATAAAACTTAATAAATAATCATTAATTTGTATGTAAAAAGAAAAAAAAAATGAGAAATTACTTTTATTTTTTGAAAAAAAAATTAAAACTTGAAAAATAATCATTAAAAAGTAATTTTTTTAATAAAACTTATATAACGGTTATATAATAAGGAGCATAAAAAATAATGATAATTTAAAGGGTATAGAAGACGTGACTGTGAAACGTAACGAATATAAAGACACTTAATATTTTCAAAGCAATCAGTAACAAAATAAAATGAAAAATTAACGAACCGCATAAAAGATGTGAATCAATTAAAATCTTCTACTTTCAAAGTTATATATTCTATATAGTACGAAACCCTGCGAGTGTGAATCTGTTTCCACTTGGCTGATTTATTTAATTGACATTTTAAAAACAATTAAATACCAACACATTTTTTCACATACCTTTTTTATTGTTTTTAAATAAAACCCAAATTGTTACAAAATTATTGATTTGATTGTTTCTTAAAAAAATATAAAGCTGGGGCGAACTTTGGCTTAAAAAAATTTCTGTTATCACAAGTACGGTATTTATGAGATACAAACATATTTATAATTATAAGTTAGTACAAACTTAGCAATAAAATTGCGCGTTTATACTACTCCATATTATAAGAACACAGAATCAAAGTGTATTTAATTTTAAAAGGCATGCCACTACGATTAAATCCATCGTGTTACCTTTTAATAATTGAATAGCGAAAATCTAGCTTTATTGTACTAACAAAACCCCGACTAAAACTTATTTTAATGACTATTACAGTTCCATTGATATCTATAATATAAGAAATTTTAATTTTGTACGGTTTCACAATGTTAAGTTCCTTCTAATTCCTACAAATTTCATTAGGGTGGTCCCTATAGTCATGAAGCTTAACATAGGCCCCACAAAAAATAGTCTAAGGGCGTTAAATCCAAATCAAAACCAATTGCCCTGAGCCAAACGTGAAATAAGCTGTTCACCAAACTCGCCTCTCCATTGTGACATTGTTTCTTCATATTCCATGATTATTGTTTACATCGCACAGAGGGGTATTTTGCCAATCTAGCCGGACATTAGGCCAAAAATTAATTTTGAGTAATGTAAAAATTTAATCGTTTAGTGAATTTTCAAGGCTTTTGCTTGAGATTTGTCGTTTTGAGACACTGTTAAAATTAGGAAAGTTGTGTAAATCACATACGGTTTTATTGATTCTAAACGATTTTGAGAGGTTAGCAATATATTTTTTGGTGGCTAAACAAATAAAGATTTTGTATTGATTTTTAGTAGCTACTTATGTTAATTTTTCGAATTTTTTTTTTTAGTTATAAAAAATTTCGTTCAAAATTAAAATATGGTTTCTTTTTTGTAAAAATTTTTGTCAAATAAAAAAGTGAAAAGCTTTTTAAGAGTGATCTCCATCGCGATCCTAAAAATGTTATATATCACTACAAAATTTACGATCTCTACTTTTAAACTGTAGAAAAAACGTTGCGCGTTTTTGCTCCATTTTTTTTTGGCGAATTTTTGAAAATTTTACCTTTTTATGTTTTTTCTTATCTTGGATAGGTAAATACTAGTAAGAAACACTTGTAAATTCATAAAATGTTTTGGTTTTTAATAATAGTGGGTGTACCGAAAGCTGGATTTGGAAACACCAACGATGGTAACACTGGAATTGAGTTTGATTTCATATACTGAATCAAGGTTATTATTAAAGTAATATAAAGTGGTCACAAAATCCAAATGCACAAGTTTGCCGATTATTGCTTAGATACTGCAAAACTTTACTTTACTTTATATGAATGGGATCCTATGACACCTACAATGCACAAGATTTTAATATTTGGTGGAACTGTTATGAATGAGGCATTGTTGCCTATTAGGCTGTTATCAGAAGAAGCGGCTGAGGCACGAAACAAACATTTCCGGCTTTACAGCCAGAATTTTGCTAGATAGTTTTCAAGGATTCAAAGTAACATGGATATTATTCATAGGCTTATGCTAAGTTCTGACCCACTCTTTACTAGACCCACCCAAAAAAAGGTCATTACCTTTTACGAAAGAAGCAATTTCTTTCATGCTTCCAGCTGTACTTAACGCTGAAAAGGATTTAGATTCGGAAGAGGTCTTTGAAGAAATTAATTGTTATAATTTAAAAAAAAATTTATCTTTACCATCATAAATAAGTTATTACTATGAATAAGTTAATTATTTTCCGATAAATAAAATACTATTAAGTAACAAATTACAAAAATATTTTTTTAATAATATTCTTGGGAGGCGGGGATTGGTTAGGCATTGCAAAGCTTAAAAATGAATATTTTTAGGAAATTGGAAAATAAAAATAATTTTTTTTTCACAAAAAAAAAGTTATGGTTTAAGAAGTATGTAATCTATTTCTTTTAATAATTGCATTATTTTTTCAAATATTTTTTTATGTCACCGCCTACAAAAGGGGGCGGGGCTCAAAATGGCATTTAAGAATCTCTTGAGTCCAAATTTAAGTTTTTGGAATTCTTTGACCTTAAAACATGTAATTGCTAAACAAACTGACGGGAAAATCAAAAAAAGCTTTTTTCAGAGGTAGGATTAGTTCTTCCAAGGGGAACTTTTTTTCCTTGATCCGATTTGTCCGGCTAGATTGGCAAAATACCCCTATGTGCGTCGTATGGCTGTGGCTACAAATATTTTTGATTTAATTTGTATACAAGCATACCATTCCACCGCAATGCTACATAAACTAATACAAACAAATTAATTTCAGGAAATAACAGAACCATTTAATAATAATTAAAGTAATAGAGCACATGAATTGGTTTTTTGGCGTAACTGAACACAAAATTAGCACTGCGGTTGAGTAAATCAATTAGACAAAATGGGTGTTTCTATTTAATTTCTAAGAAGGCGTATAATTAATATTGTTAATTGTTGCACGAATATCATTCATACGCTTACAAGTAAAGTTAATAAATGCGAAGACACATTTTTGATTATGTAAGGCGTCTTCGTTTAAAGTGATTCAACCGTATGTTATATGGGGATATTTAAGGTTTTGTTTTTGAATAATTTGCAAAATATGTAATATTTTTTATATTAAATGTAATTATAACTCAATTCTGTTTTTACACGGTTTTGATTTAACACGGTTTGAAAATAAAAAAAATAATATTTTTACACGATTTTATTCCATTTAGCACGATTCTAAATCATTTGGGCTTAGATTTTACTTGTAAAATTTAAGTTTTACGAAATATTTTTATATGAAAAATTTAGAGAAATTCCCTTTTTGCGCATACAAGCATTTCTTACTTGTTAGAGCAATTGAAATGTGTCATCTCTACAAGAAGAGGACGAAAACTACAAATAAAAAACTACAGCAACTACAACTACAGCCATTTGTTTAAAAAACAAAATTGAAATTTTAGATCGCCATCGAAATGGAGAAGGCTCAACATTTCTTAGCAAAATCTTCGGTTTAAACGAAGCTACAGTAAGAACTATAAAAAAAAATAAAATTCAATTAGGCAATCATTGATTTCTGGAACGAAACTATCTATTAAGTCTTCAGCATACACTAAAGATACAAATAAACGGTGCAAATACACATTACCTACATGATTTAGTAAAATAAACATGATTTCTTGTTCTTAAAAAAATATCGTTTACACTAATTTTAATAGGTTTTAGAGATAAAGAATCACCTATTTTTGTATATGATCAATGTCTCTTTTTACACGGATATTTCTGGAACCATGTTTTACCGTGTTTTTTTCTGGAACCGCTGGCCCCACAGAGAGCCGATCCTTTTTGTGGCTGGGTGTTGGTAAGTTCCCCTTTGGGGGTTCACGTGGTGGTTTTGGTTTGAATCGATGTATGCAGAGATGGTGCCTTGTTGATCAAGTGTGGTGTTGCACTCTCAACAGGAGAAGTTGGATAGTCTCCAGCCGCTAAACAAGAGGTTAGAACATGAGACCAGGTTTGCCATGTTCTATAAATTTCTACTCATTGTGACTGTGTGCTACATTTTAGTGCGATACGCGTGTTATTATATACATGGTACGTTATCGTATTGTTTGCTGTACCACACAATGCGAGTGCTAGTCTACACTTTCTTTTTACTCGGTGGCAAGACCACCGTCAGATAAGAGCCAACATAGGTAGGTGCTGACGTTAATTTTGATCGCATCATATCAATAGTGAAAAGCGTCATTCTTTATGTTCTGGCCAGAATATGCAATTCACTTTAGGACTGCTAAGAATGGCTTGCCTGATAATTTCCACATTTAGAAAATGTAAATGAAAAATAATTGCAAAGGTATAATATAATTTCGAGTTTAAAAACTACATATTGCCAGGCTGTACATAGTTTACGTGCAATGGAGATTGAGTTGTTATTTTTGGCGAAAATATTTTTATACAGAGCAGCGATAGAAAAACTAACCGTAAGCGTTATATGTTATTTGTTACCAAAACTATGAAAATTGTCTTTTTTTTTATTCCGTAACACTTGTCATCCTTTTGATGTTACCCTTAACAACAGTTGGCTATATTGTCATCAATATCAACAATCGTAGTTCTGTCATCAATAAAATTATACACCAAAATCAAATAAAAGGCAAATAGATACATTATTAATTAAATATTAATTTCTCATTAATATGTAACATATTTGATATTAAATGAAATAACTTGTATTATTTTTTAAGAGAAGTAGTTATATTTAGGCATTTAATGCCTAATAATCAATTGCATTATTTAATTTGGAAGGAGTAGATATGACAAATGTCGAAACTATTTTTAGGACAACATTGTAGTTTCTGGTTTATATTTAGAACGGTGTTACAGCACCTCTGTTGTTAAGTAGGAGAATTAGTTTGAAGCTAATATAGCTATTTTATTAGTTATTTTACTTTGAAAATGTTTTTTTGTAGGGGCGATACCAAAGCGGATCACTAACTCTTTGTGTCCCTTTTCGACCACCTTCGTTCCTCAATTATTTCTGGTATCCGACTGGAAATTTACGAACACCTTACTTTCATTGAGTCGTGCTTTCACTAGCTTTTTACAGAGTCTATGGTAATTGCTAATATTTGCTTAAGGCTAATATTTGTTTAAGGCTAATATTTGCTTAAATTTAGGTCTCCCCAGCATCTCCATATATGTGTCTGCTTGTGGTCCAAAGCCTTTTTTATCTTAGCCTTTTTTCCAAGCACAGGCTACAAGCATCGTCTTACCGTGATTTTTAACTTGGCCAGATAATACTTGACAGTCCGTGACCTATACTAACGCAGTTAAGTATTTATTGGCACTCAGATTATATCCAAGCTCCATCTTGTTCTTCCTGCCAACTTGTAGTGAACATATCCAGGGTTTTTTGTGGGAATCGAACCCACAACCCCGGACTGATAGACTAGCACACTACCTACTAGCCCACTGAGGCACTCTTGACGAGCGCGTTGTCATGCTATCCAACTAAGATAAAGCACCTCACATCTTTTCCACTTTACTCTTGTATTTTTTAATTTGGCGACACATATGATGACTAAGTGTCATCAATAAAAATACAACTTGTCATGTTTTCTTTTATGTGTTAAATATTAAAAAATGTTTTTAAAGACGAAAATTATAATTAAAATAAAACAACTAAATGTAAACAATGTAATATGCTAATGGAAATATTAGAACAATTTTTACTTTTCCTTGTACATATACTTTACCTATGAATAATATAAACTATATGGTGTCGAGTTGTTGACATTGAAGTCATACCACAAATGACGATTACATTGACGCCAGTTTTCGCCATATTGATGACATTTTTCATAACATGGATGTTATAATTCCGATGTTAAGGCATCATTAATCCGACGAAGAATTTTCATAGTATTGCTGTACATAGAGTTACGTTATTCAGCAGCAAAGATAGATGACATCTAAAAGGTATTTTGAAATGTATGTCCTTCCTAATAAACCGTAGTCACTAAAGAATTGCTGACGCAGTTTTTACAAAGACTTTATTGTGTGATTTAAAGATCTACGAAATTCAATGCGTTTTGTTTCTATTTAAATTGCAAAATACACATTTTAAAATCGAAACTTAATTGGATTTTTTTAACCGGTTTTCTGTGTATACTTTCAGCTGATCGAAAGTGAGATGAATGACATTTTTACTATAAAAATTTGTGGAATGATAAGAAACTCAGTATATAAAACAGTATATCAAATCTTTCGCTGTGTTTGGTACAATTATTTTTTATTCGTAAATGTTTTTAGAAATTTTTATTTCAGTTATCTGAACAGGGCGTATTTAAAAAGAAAACTAAAAATTCAATAGAGAAAATGCCCATACATATTTTTTATTTACCACTAAAAAATTGTATGCAAAATTATTGTTTGTCTTAATGTCTGCTGCAAAAAACGCCAAATTTTTTGTAATCAAACAAAACAAAAAACTACGCTGGTTACTCGCAACCAGAAAAATAGGAAATTGTACGAACTATTAACAAAAAATGCATTCAAACAAATTAGAAAACGTTTCAAAGTCCCATTGTATTGTATTGACAAAAAATACATTTTACATTGGAGTAGGTATTTAGATAGAATGTAGTGTTTAGGAAATTTTTTTATGAAACATCTGTTGAAATATGCACACATTTTTTACCAATCTAAATAAACCTACTACATGTAAATTTGAATAAATATTTCTGTGGTATTAAATACCAGTATTCCTAGGATATACTATTACAGCAAAGAGTTATTTTTTTACCCGGCTTTGCCCAGTATATAAATAATTAAAATAAAACACTAAATTGTTGAGAGAGTTATTGCAATTCTAAAGAATAAAGTTTACAAAGAACTACCTGAAAGAACTCAAGTCGATTCAACTTCACAATCAGAATACTCGTATTGTTACATGTAGAAACTTTAAAAGATCAGTCATAAGTCAATGGCATTTCTATCTGTTATGAAATATCAAAATTTTGAATCTGAATGATAAACTGACAATAAGTGATTTGTTTTCAGATTTTCCAACTCTTCTAAACAAAATATCTATGAATCCATCTTTTATCAACTATAAGAGGAACTATATCGAGCTACATATATCAATTCCATTTCTTGATGAATAAATAGTTTTTAGCAGTTTAAAAATGATTAAATTTTCATATAAATATGGTCCGGATGGTATTCGGAGTTACCTTCTCAACAAATGTGCTATGGCACTGATAAATTCTCTTACAATAATTTTCAACATACGATTGAAGTTTGATTATTTTCCTAAAATTTGGAAGGGTTCTTTTATTATTCCATTATTTAAATCTGGTTGTACGAATAATGTTGCAAACTATAGAGGTATTGATAAACATTGCGCTATACCTAAACTTTTTGAGAAAATTGTTACTGATTAACTTTCCCATCAAGTATCATCTATATTGGATCCTGCTCAGCATGGTTTTCGAAGGGGTTGTTCAACTGCTACTATGCTTTTGGAAGTAACAACGTTAGTCAACCGGGGTTTGTTCAACAAAAACAAATTGATGTTATTTACACCGACTTTAGTAAAGCGTTTGATAAGATCAACCACAAACTTCTAATAAAGAAACTTGACCTTGTGGGATTTAAGAACAAATGCCTTATGTAGATGAAATCATATCTGTGAAATAGTACTCAAAACGTTTGTTTTAAAACACTTACTTTCGAAGTAATTTATGTTTCATCCGCACGCAAAAAAAAAAACATTGTTATGGTATGGTCACAGGATTCACATAATGTTCTCTGTAGAAATGTATGGTTGCGATAAGCAAATTTTAGTTGTTTTTAACATTACTTTGGTCACAATAAACAAGGTTTTGTTAAGATTTTATCATTAAATGGTTACTACACCCAAAAATTTAGCATGGTTGGATTTTATTCTACAAATTTTGAAAAACTTCAAACCACAACCAAAGTTTTATAAATATTCAAAAATAATATACTCAAATGTAATCAGAGATTGTTTGTTTTTAAACATCGTTTTTGAAGACAGTAAACAAAAATTCTAAAAAAAATTAACTGGAGTGGAATACACTCAACTTTACCATACTCAATGGAAACAGATATTTTTATGAATATATTGTATAAAGAATAAAAGTTCAAAATATATTCGAATCGAAAAATTAATTATTTTCGGTTTGCCCTTTCCCGATTATGCTCAAAAGTTATACAGCTCTTCATCTCAATAAACCGAAACACGTACTGAATTTCATTTTGATATGTCATTAGGTATTACCTGTAGAGCTTTTACAAAATTCTGGAGTAAGTAAACTACCCCTTGCCCCCTCCCGATTATGCCAAAATTTACACAACTCTTCATCTCCATATACCAAAGGAACATTTCGGTTTAATAAGTCATACGGTATGACGTGTAGAGCGTTCACAAAATTTGGGGGTAGGTTAACTACACCTTGTCCCCTCCCATCTATGCCTAAAAACTATACAGCTCTTCATCTCCATATACCAAAGGCACATACTAAATTTAATTTTGATATGTCAAACGGTATGACCTGTATAAAAAAATAAGAAGTTTGTATTTTATTTCAAAAGTTTATTTATATCGCACACTAAATCACAAACCGTCAAATTTCAAAATTTATCAAAATAGTATTTTTTTCACAAACTAAAACTAAATTTAATTTTAAAATTACAACCAGCCAAAACACAAAACAATTTTTGCCTCTCCTTAACATTTGTCAATTTTAAGTTGCGGCAGATTATAATTTAGTGTGCGATATATGTTTATATATGTATGTATAATAAAGTGTATGTTTCAAAATAAATTAAAGAAAAAAATAAAAAAAGTTCTATATGACATTTCATATTTTTAAACAATATTATAGTATAATAATGTACAACAATTATTTGGTTTAACTACAACTATACTATATAATTTAAAAAGCGTAAAACATTCAAACGTTCTATTATATGCAGACGACGCACAGAGTGGTATTTTGCCAATTTAGCCGGACATTAGGCCAAAAATTAATTTTGAGAATTATATAAAAATTGAAGTACCCAGCTCGAGAGACAACAAAGTTCTGCATCGTAATATGAATTTTAAAGGCTTTTGTTTGAGATTTGTCGTTTTAAGGTACTGTTAAAATCAGGAAAGTTGAGTAAATCGCACACGTTTTCATTGACTTATACGATTTTGAGAGGTTTGCAATATATTTTTGTGGCTAAACGAATAAAGATATTGTATTGATTTTTTCTTCTGGGTAATTCCACGTCAAATCAACAAGGCACTCAAAATGACTACTTCAGATTTTATTAAAACTTTTTTTGTTTATATTCTTTGACTCGCTGAATCCAAATATGATTTTTTAAAAATTCTATCTCTTACAGTTTTTCCGCTACACAGTTATCAAAATTGAAAAATTTTGCATATGCGCTCGAGGATTAACTATATTTTAAATCCACTTCTATAAGTCCTAGAAAGTTGAGTAATAGCTCATTTTAA
Organism: Phasia obesa; assembly: GCA_949628195.1. NCBI lineage: Eukaryota > Metazoa > Arthropoda > Insecta > Diptera > Tachinidae > Phasia > Phasia obesa. The sequence goes on from OX451218.1 coordinate 74,935,662, forward strand.
AGGGTATTTCATACGCTTTAATTTGGTATTAATCATGAATCATAAAATTTTCTAACAAATTTTTTTCTAATATTTAAAAAAAAGTTTTATTAAAATCTTTGAGATAGCGTCTTTTAATTTTAAATATGTTTTTAAACGTGGCTTGATGAGTACGCCATACAAATTTCAGAGTGGAACCATGGTGGAATCAGAAGTTATGTTATCATATTTGGATTCAGGCAGTCAACGAATATAAATAAAAAAGTTTCAATAAAATCGGGAGTGGTAAATTTGAAAAAAAAAAATTTTTGGTTGATTTGACCTGGAATTACCCTTCTGTGAAAAGCTATGATAATAATTTTAGAAAAATGTTATTTTATATTTTTATGATAAAAAACTTGTGTAGAAATTAAAAAAAGGAATTTATTTTGTGCGTTGTTTTGTAAAACAAATGAAAAGGTTTTTGAGAGTGAAAGCCATCGCGATCCTAAACATGTTATATATCACTTTAAAATCTACGTTCTCTTCTTTTATACTATAGAAAAAACGTAGCGCGTTTTTGTGCCATTTTATGCGATTTTTTTTCCTTTTTTCTGTTTTTGCTCATCTTGCAAAGGTAGATACGAGTAAGAAGCTTTTTTTGTCAATCATAAAATGTTTTTGGTTTCTAAGTTGTTTTAAATAAATAAATTATTATTTTAAATAAAATTACTAGTGTAAATTAATTATTATCTATACATATAATATAACTGATTTTCTGCCTGTCTGTTTATGTGTGCATCACGTAAAAACTACTGGGTGAATTATAATAAAATTTTATGGAGAGGTACCTTAGTATTGTGTTTCAAATATAAGATATTTTTTCCTGTAAAAGTATCTCATTAGCAAGAAAGAGGGAGAAGAAGTAGTAAAAGTACGTATTTTTACCGATTCAATGGTACTGCAAACTTGGTAGCAGCTTTAATTTTTGCCAGCGGGTAATTTAAAATACAATTTACAGTACTCTACAATAATTTTGAAATTATACAAATTTTATGGGTACCTTTATATAAGTAATTACATAAACCATATCATATCAACCCCCGGGGGTTCCAATTGTCACTGCAGTAATGGCAAATGCTTTGACGCGGTCCACTCGGGGAAAATAGGGGCACCAGACGCTAGGGTTCCTAGAGCCTGAATCTGGAAGAAAAGGTCTGTTGTTTTATACGGGTCCTCTTCGAGGCCTGACCAGTGCCCAAAGGACTGGTACCACGGGAATCGGTAGCCCCACAGAGAGCCTATCCTCTCTGTGACCGGTTATTGGTGAGGTCCCCTTCGGGGGTACACGTGGTGGTTGTGGTTTAAGATCGATTAAAGTAGATGTGGTGCATGGTCGATCAAGTGTGCTGTTGCACTCTCAACAGACGGAGTTTGGATAGTCTCCAAACCCCTAAGCAAGAGGTTATAATATGGATCTAGGCTTGCCTTGGAAAGGCTTGCCATATTGTATAAATTGCTACTCATTGTGACTGTATACACACAAATTGCGATTGGTGGCAATCGTAAAGTGTTGTTATACTACACAATGGGGGCGCTAGTCTACGCCTAAGTTTCACTCGGTGGTAAGACCACCGTGAGGTTAGGCCGAGTATGGCAGGTACTCACGTTAATCTTGTTCCACAAATAAACCATATCTGAAGCACTATAAAATTTAGATTCTTAAAATGGTTTACAAAATAAGGACGCGGACGAAGTAGCGGGCATAGCTAGTTATGAATAAATTAATTATTCTCAAATAAATAAATAATAAGTTATAAAGAAAATTGCAAAAATTACTTTTATAAATATTCTTCTCTTTGACATAAAAAAAAACATAAAAAAATTCACATGATTGAAGAGATATTTCCCCCTGTCCATAAAAACTTAAAAATATTATTTTTATGTCACCGCTCACAAAGGAAAGGGTCCAAATTTAGGTTTTTGAACATTCGCTGATTATAAAAGTTGCATTTGCTAAACAGAAGTATGGGAAAAAATAAAAAAAATTATTTTTAGAGGTAGGATTAGTTCTTCTAAGGGGAACTTTTTTCTTCTTAGTCCGATTTAACCTTAGCAGCCTATAACCATAAGAGAATTTTGTGCCAAGTTTCATTAATCTAGGGGCACGCAGTAAATTTTTAGAGCCAATATAAGCAAAAAAAGTAATGTTCAGCTAGAGTGGCTAGATCGGCAAAAATACAATTATCTCCTGCAAAAAGACTTGGTTGCATTTAGTTCCTGGTGTAAAATTAACCTTGTGGAGTTAAACCTTAAAAAGTGCAAATACATGTGTTTTTTCCGAAGATGTCATACAAACGCGCAATACATTTTAAGCGGTCACGAACTTGACAATCTGAATGTAGTTTCAGATCTTGGTATTTTACTGTATGCTAAATTTAATTTTATACAGTATATTTCGTTAACCACTAACACAGCACGTGCAGTTCTTGGATCTATAAAACGCTGGGCGAAGGAGTTTAGTGACTCGTATATCACAAAACATCTTTACGCTTTTTTGTCAGACCTATTCTGGAATACTGCTCAGTAATTCATAGTAATAGCATTAAATCGGTGCGAAAGACAATATATTAATCTGCTTAAAAAAAAAATTAAAAAAGGTTAAAATATACAACAAATATTTCACATGTTTCGACGATAACTACTGTGCCATCAATAGAAAACAATCGAAAACATTCCATTAGTATTTGCATTTGGCTGCCTACATCATTCATTCTTGTGGTTAAAATTATGTAAACCTCAATTTTTTTTCAACTGGTTTTGTAGCGCAATAACAATTTTAAGTCTACATATTTTACAGTTTGAAAAAATGTGGGCAATTGAATGATAAAACAAACCGAAAATAAACCTATAAATATTCATACTCGACATGCCTATATTTACCATGGAAAAACACATTTATTCACTGGATATTCCAGATGAAATAATCCTGGCATATTTTTATTACCTCAGTTTATTTTACTTTTTTTTCCGCAACGGGAGATACAGTTTATGTTGTATAAAGTGTTTTGCATTTATGATAAATTTATTCTTCCTGCCAATAGTGTGTTTTATTTTCTGAATTCATTTCATTCGTGTTTCATTTATTTCAGTTTTTCTGAACGTTGTTCCTGCCGTTATATAATTTTTGTCGAACGGTTTTTCTACGTGTGTTAGCTACTAATTTAAAGCACATATTTCTACTTTATAATTTTTTTTAATTGTGGTAGAAAAAATATCTTTTGGTTTTTGACAGATAAAGTACCACTGAAATATGATGCTACTTTGTGTAAAGAAACTTAATATGTTTGTTATAAACTTTTTATAATCTAAATTAAAATTATAAATAGAAAGGAATGAGTTGAGTTGCTTTGTTGTGAAATAAATTCAATCAAATAAGTTTGGCCCAGCATTGCCTTTTTTGTGTTCGCAACTGTATTTCTTCATATTGTTGAATAGTTTTTCTAAAAAATTGGAGAAAGGCATAATCATTCCCATTAAAGTAAGGCAAAGACAGCCGAATAACTTCAAACTAACTTCCATTACTAACTGTACCTGTAAAATTCGTGAAAGAATGGGATATAAAAGATTAGTCTATTAGTTGGATCAAAATTAAATGTTTAATTAAAAAATGTTTAATAAAATGTTTAAAACAATGTTTAATTCAGACTGTTTAGGATTTTTAAAATTTCCTTCGCGACAGAGAATTTTATTCATTTATTGGTAACTTTCATTACCAATATTTAAAAATTTTAAATGGCGCTTCGCAAAGATCAGTTCTAAGTGTAACTCTTTTTATACCCTTCACCACAGGTGGAAAGGGTATATATAAGTTTGTCATTCCGTATGTAATTTCTACAATATTCATTTCCGACCCCATAAAGTATATATATTCTGGAAGTTAGGAAGTTGATTAAGCGATGTCCGTCTGTCCGTGTTAGTGTTGTAATATCATTTGCCAAGGCACCAGAAGAGATACAAAAAATTTAACGACACCAATCTGTCAGGCATAGTTTCGAAAATTTTGGTATTGCAATTCAGCTACATCGGATCATTTATTTGGAGGCTGCGGGCCAAAAAACACGCCCACCTATATTTTTTCACTTTTTTTTTAATATTTTTTCGGCTTTAATGATTCTCTTTTGCCTTTTTTGTCCAATAAATATTAGACTGGGACAGGTAGATCGGAAGGAGTGCATACAGATCTCGGGCGATCAATAACCCCCTGCGAGGGTCAATTTTTGTTTGTTTTTAGATTTGTATTATAGACCTTAATAGAAAGCAATACACATAGAGGTAGCCAAGGGACCCACAGGGTACCCACTGGTAAATAGGAGCAGTTAAAAGGCACGTAGGGGGTCAATATTAGGAATTTTTTTTAAGGATTTCTTTTTGCTTTAGTCTCACCTTTCTATCACAATATAGATTGCAGAAAAGTCCTAAATTTAACAAAAAATTTCAATAAAATTTATAAAAAATTTTTTTTTAATTTTTTTTGCTAAAATATTTCCAAAAAAATTTACAAAACATATTCAAAAAGATATTTTACAGAAAAATTTTTTCGAATAAAATTTTACAAAAAATTTAAAAAAAAAATATTTTTACAAACCATTTTCGAAAAATTAAAACAAAAATTTCAATACTTCTTTGAAAATGAAAATCGTGACTGTAACATAACATATATTTAATATTAAGACTATACATATGTATGTGTGTATATAGAGTAACATATTTTTGGCTACACGACCACCGTTGTAGCTGTCGTCAACTTAGGCTAATTTCTATTTTATTCAACAAAAGAAAATGTCACAAAATTGTAAATTACAAATTCATATACAAACAAAAAGTTTTGGAGGAAATATTTATAAGTTTTTGAAAAAGTTATTTAATTTTATAAAAGCAAAATAAGTATTTTTACAACAGGGTATTTCCACGTCAACAAGGCACTCAAAATGACTACTTCTGATTTTATTGAAACTTTTTTATTTATATTCTTTGACTCCCTGAATCCAAATATGATTTTTAAAAAATTCTATCTCTTATAGTTTTTCCGCTACACAGTTATCAAAATTGAAAAATGTCGCTTCTAAATCCAGTTCTATAAGTCCTAGAAAGTTGAGTAATAGCTCATTTTAAAGGGTATTTCATACGCTTTAATTTGGTATCAATCATGAATCATGAAATTTTTTAACAAATTTTTTTCTGATATTTAAAAAAAGTTTTATTAAAATCTTTGAGATAGTGTCATTTTTTTAAATTTACATATGTTTTTTAACGTGGCTTAATGTGAGTGGCAAGTGAGAGAGGGTGCAGTTTTACGCAAAGAAAAAACATGGTTGAGGTAACCATAATCTATATGGTTGTACTGAAACCATATTATTGTTGAACATTATAATATTATGGTTACGTTAACGATTATAGTATGGATAAAAAATATAAAATGTCATATGAAATGGATATGCCAATTTTTTACATTTTAAAATACAAAATTATTTATTATTTTTTATTAATCATTTTATAAAAAACCAGAGGATTTTATTAATACATAGATAAATAAATTTAATTAGCACTTTTCTTCTACCAAACCGTGTTTCAAGGATATAAGGGAGGGAACACTTTGGCCATCGATTTCACGGCATACGCACATGGTCCATACCATCGCAGATCATGGATTTACCAGTAAAGGATTGTAGAACCTCAAAACGGCTCAAGATTTCTTTCATTACTTTGTTCATATTGTTCTTGAAGACATCAATTTGATCGGGTGATCTCTTTTCCAATTCAGCTAACACCTTTTTCATTTATTCTTTCCGAAAGCAAAGCATTCTAGTAAACGGTGATTGAGAACAACATCAACGCCGGTCTAACGGTTATGTCTGTATCCTCATCAGATTCTTCAGCTCAGTTATATTTCATCACCGACCAAATTATTTTTCAATTAATTTTTCTGGTCTAAAAATTAAAAATAAATTACAGTCTCACACCGAGAGGACTCGAATTGCAGGTATCCAAAGAAGATGGTTGCCGCACGGTCAATTCATCAGCGAAAAATAAATAATTAAATATTTAATTTTAAATTGAATTCCCGAAACAATTGTTTATAGATTTTGTATTATTTTTTTAAAGCACAATTCAATAAACTCCGATGACATAAACAAACAAATAATTTTTAATTTTTAAAATTTTTTGGTTACCTACGAAAGAACTTTGGTTGTGGAGTAAACATTAAATAGTTAAAACCATCCATGTAGAATTTTTTGTACGTAGTAACCATTTAATGATAAAATTTTAAACAAAACTTTTTTACCGGGACCAAAGTAATGTTAAAAACAACTAAAATGTGTTCATCGCAACCATATACTATTACAGAGAATATAATGTGGTTCCTGTGACCATACCATAACCATGGTTTTTTTTGCGTGACCCTAAAACATTTTTTAATAGATATTGGATTTTATAGCTCTAGCTAAATCTGGAATATATATCTTGTATGTATAATTTAATAAGATTAAATTTTTTCAGTTAATTCTTAAACGGCCTACATATCTTTTTGTCTTGGGGCCTCTAATCATAAATAAATAAATATATAATCTGCTAAATTTCCTGTGTAAGAGGGCAGTCCTCTCTAGTCGACTGTTGAGCCAAGTTTGACTGGTTAACGAAAATGAAATAACAATCGGAATCTGAGTCCGGGGTTGTAGGTTCGATTTCCACCAAAGACTTCGGAATTTAGCAGGGAGACCAAGAAGAATCTTGAATATAATCTAGGTGACTTCAAATGGTTAAGCGGTGATCGCTTCATTTAGATGTGTGATTTTGCAAACAAATTAGGTGTCACCTAACCAATTTTTCAGTTAAGCGAATTTCTATTTAAGGGAACTAAAAGGTTTAAAAATACAACGAAATTAAAACTTAAGAATTTTTAATTTCAATAAAACGATTTTTTCTTTTACCCGGTGTGAGCTTAACCGAATTCGACTGCATCAGTCGGCAGTCTGAAATCACTACAGTCGAGAGTAAAAGGCTAGTGACAGCATGAGACTCAACGAATGTAAGATATTTGTACATTTCCAGTCGTGTACTAGAAATTATTGAGAAACGAAGGGGGTCGAAAAGAGACTCATGAAGTTAGTGGTCTGATTCGGTATCATCCCTACAAAAATAATAAAATAGTCAATCAACAATTAAACAGCACAATGCCGAAAGTCATTCTGGAGACAAGAAACATCCAATAACAAGAAACAACTTCTAACAGTCTCAAATCACAAAAAGCCTGAAACCACAAAATACATTTTTTACGAATGATTTCTATAAATATTTACATATATACGATAATGATTATCAAGATCTAGTAGTTCGACCCTGTTAGAATTTCTTTGCAGGGTGCAAAAATACTCACAGGTTCATACAAATAGTAATTACTTCCGATATTATGACTTGTTGTTACTATCACAATTAAAAAAGGGGCCCTATTTATCAGTTTTCATGTTTATTCTTAATTTTTTGATTTGTTTTAATTAATAGCCACTGCTTGCTATTAATTAAAATAAATCCCGTTCAAAATTAAATGAAATCCAACATTAACAAACCAAATTTAAGAGAGTGAGCATAGACAACCATTATTACTCTTGCACTTCTCGGACATTGTATGCGCAAGTTAAAGTTCCATCTTTAATGCAATATTATTTTTTTATACTCACTACGGATATTCTTACATACAAAACATTTTTGTTAATTTATTATTTCACATTTAATGAACAGTAGGAGGTAAATACAATGACAACAATATCATGTAATGTAAAAGGCCTGTATTGTATTAATGGCAAGCTCTTGCTCTTGGCTCACTGTGCAGAAAAATTAAGCTTATAATTTTAAACCTACCAAACTCCGTTCAAATATAAAATACGGGCGTTTATATGTTTTTATTAATGGACATAAAAAGGTTTGTTTTCCCAATTGATTAAAAAAGCAAAACATTTTTAAAAATAATTTTATCAACACAGAAATGAACAAAAAATATTTAAGAGTTTAAAACCATGAAATGTCATAAATTCCGTTACCAAACTATTGCCTGAACATTAATTTTTGTTTCATTTGAAGAAAAACAGTCTACATTTTTTGTTAGGACATCCCTGTAATAGTAAAAAAATTCCGTTTAATTTTCTTTTTAGATGCGTTTTAGCAAACGGAAAGTTGTCCGAAAATTTTCAATCCTGCTTTTGAGATTGTTTTTTACACATACTACTTATGGGAAACTGAAATTCAGCCCAGCTGCGTACTGGCCTACAAAAGTAAAAGTATTTTTAAGCTTAAAGGTCGGTACGCAGCTCTAATGAATTTTAAAAATAAGGCCTTAAATAAAAATCAAAGCAGAATATCTTAAACAACCTTAAAATACAAAACACAAAATTGGCACTCGCAGGGGGTTATTGATCTCCCTAGATCTGTTTGCACCCGTTCTACCTGCCGCAAAGGGTATAAAAATATGCTAATCTAATATATTTATTCTAATCTAATTATTATTATTTTGTTTAATTTTTTTTAAACATGGTTTAAAAACCATGTGACCAGTGTATCGGCCCTCGCAGGCGAGATCTGCATGCACTCCTCGCGATCTACCTGTCGCGCTTTAATATTTATTTGATAAAAAAAGCAAAAGAGAATCATTAATGCCGAAATTCCTTTGGAGGCCCGCAGCCATCAAAGGAATGATCCGCTGTTGCTGAATTGCCATCCCAACATTTTCGATGCTATGCCTGACAGATTGGTGTGCTTAAATTTTTTGAATCTCTTCTGAGGCCTTAGCAAATCACTATACCAACCGATAACGTTAGATGGACAGACGGATATCACTTAATTAACTTCTCTATGTAAAAGGATTCAGAATATATATATACTTTATGGGTTCGGAAATGAATGAATATTTCCACACGAAATGACAAACTTATATACATTCTACCTGCAATGAAGGGTAAACAAAATTAAGATTTTTTTCATAATTTATTTATTGTATCTTCAATATTTTTGAACTAACAATAACTACTCATATCTTAAGTCTAAAATAAAATATACTTTTTAAGTCCAGCCAGTGCTAGACAAAAATAATGTTTGTTTCACGGATTTTGCAATCAATTGCAGCTCATCCCTCTAATGTACGGCCAAGAAAAGCAGTATCTCTTCTTTTTAGTCGAATGTAACCAGGTTCATTCAGCATGTTACGATGAGATTCAAGCCTCTTTAGATATATGACTGCATGTTTCGCTATTTCTGCTTTAACTGATGGCATGTTTAGGTCTTTTTCGATGTTCGAGTTTTTTTTTTTATATACCAGGGAGCAACTGTAATCATACGTAGAATCTTATTTTACCGCCTTTGAATTTTGTCTAAATTGCTAGCTGAGGCAGTGCCCATTATTGAATGTCATAACATCAAATTGGTTTGAGGATCGACTTCTAGAGAAGAAGTTTACAATCTAAGCCCAGGGTGGAGTTTCTGCCAATAAGCCAATTTAGTTGTACTGCTTTTAATTTCATTTGTGTTAACTTGAAATCTATGTTGCTTTTCCAAGTAAGGCGACTGTCAAGATGTATACCCAGGTATTTAACGTCTGAAAGCTGTGGTATCATTTGGTTATTTATGCGAATATGAGGGCATGAGCCCTACGCAGTTTGAAAGTTTTGTGAGTACATTTTTGTTCATTCACTTTTATTCTCCATTTTTTAGACCATATTTCCAAATTGAGCACGTGGTCTTGTAAAAGTTGTGATGCTACTTGGGCACTTTCATGAATACTCAAAAAAGCTGTGTCTTCTGCAAATATTTATGTGTGGACTTGGGTGATAATTGGCATATCTGATGTGTACAGTAAATATAAAATTGGTTCCAAAATACTACCTTGGGGAACTCCGGCTTCAATGAGCTGTGGCGAGCTTTCAAAGTCACCTTCTTTTAGTAAAAAGTTGCGATTCGTTAAATAATCTTTTAAGAGCTTATAAAAGTTTTCGGGCAAGTAGATTAAGATGAATATATAAACGAAAATTACGACAAATCAGGGAATAAATTATTCACATTAACTCCTTTTAGGGATGTAAATTTAACTATTTCAATTTTTTTTCAGAATATGTCTGTTTCAACCAAGTCTACAACAATTACAACTATATAACAACAACATTCTGTGCAACATTATCTGTATCTGCTTTAAAATTTATTATTTTTTCAAACGGAACTTTAATTATTTGTATCATTTCTAAAATATAACGACGTTTATAATTATTTTCTAAATTTAGAATTGATACATTTTCAACGTTGGGATAGTGATTACTTTTTGAACAGTGGGAAGACAATTCTGTTTTTTGTAAACTGATATTATGCCTGTATCTCTGGTCTGATTTATGTCCAGCTATTCTCGTTTTCAGTTTATTCTTCGTTGTTGCTACATATACTTTATTAAAAAATTATAAAACTATTAAAAATATTATAAAACTATTTCTATTTCCTGACGATGCTACCCAATGGTGTAGCGAAATATCGAATAAGAAAACAAATTACAATATTTTTATAAAAAAGACCTAAAGCGTAAAAACTTAATTATACAATTATTAAAAAGTCAAAATTACAATAACTGTTTAATACAATGATCTGTTTATGTTTAGATCAATCTGAATTAAAACAAGAATTTATAAAAAGTTTATTTGAAACTTAAATCAGAAAAGCAAAATTTCGAATTTTCGTTTACCATCCCCTATAAAACAAAGGAAATTGAAAAAATATATATGAATTTTTTTTTTCAATTTTCTTTTAATTTATATTTTTCCAATGGGCCTATACAAAATTTTAATAAATTTTATACAATATACTTAGATTTATGTATATCAATTACATTCGTTAGCTATATAAAGAACATGCAGTTCTACAACAAATACAATATTACAAAAACCACAGGAATTTTGTTTGTGTAAAATTCGTTCTTAAAAGTCAAAAACAGCTTACTAAAACATAAAAAAATGTGTATATTAAATGTATTGAAACTGGTATATAAATTAAAATAAAAACAAACACAATGGCGCTTTAAAAATGAAAACAAATTTTGACATTTCAGAACAATAATAAATATTCACAGCTGTGGACTTGCATGTACTTTATATAGATATACTTTGGTTAGCTAAGCTGATATTTTTCATTTTGTTTTGCTTTGTTTCTATTTGTCAAAATTTATTCACATTTTTTATGGCGCCATTACATATTTAAAAAAGTAAAATCAAAGAAAATTTCAAAAAATTTCAAATATAAATATTTTTTAACATTCCTTTGTAACATCAGGGATGGTAAATGAAATTCTGAAATTTTGCTTTTCTGGTTTAAGTTGCACCAAACACACTTTTCATGAATTTTTGTTTTAATTTAGATTGATCTAAATATAAACAGATCATTGCTTTATAATTATTTTATTATTATTTAGCAAAATTGATATTAAGTTTTTTTATTACAAAAAATTCAATTCAATACACTTTGCCATTCCTGAGTTGTAGTCAGTTGCTTTTTAACACCTAGCTATTTTTTTTCTCAAACAAAATGCCTGTACAAGGTATATTTATTTTACTAGGTAGTGTCGTCCGCCCAGTTGATTTAGTAGTTCGACATATCAAAAGTTGTATGTGTTTAGAAATTGTATGGTGCAGAAGTGAGAAGGCAATAAAACACATAAACTTCTTCTCAATTTTCTTCTACGTTTTTTGACATTTCGAACTACAAAGCAACAAAAATGCCATGTTGTTCTTGTATTGTTGTATTTGTTGTAGGGACGCCACTACCTAGTAAAATAAATATAACTTGTGCCTGAGTTGTTCTAATATAGTACTTGTTGTAGACTTGCTTATACTTGATATAAATATACTCTGGTTTCAGCAGAATTTTTGTTAATTTAATAGAATTTTATTTAAATTTTTCAAATTATCTGGTTTTTGAAAATTTTTTTAATTATTATTAGTCGAACTGCTTATGTATTATATACAATGAAATTTATAATAAAGCTTAAGTTCGTTTTTATTCTCTCTGGTTTTATTGAAATACGTTTTTAACAAAATAAATTTTGTTGATTTGGATAAAATTAGTTTATAAGAAAAATCGCATATAGATTTGATTAAAAATTTTCGTTAATATTACCGACGATATTTGGTTCAGTGGAAGATAAGAACCAAGTATCCCAATAGGGATTTCCCCAAATCTGTGACGGGACCTACGGGACCTAAAATTGTTGGTTTAAATAATTTTCTTTTTTTTTGAAAACCTAAACTTCTTTATATTAATTTTAATACACAAACATATGTACAAATGTTTGTACCCAGTCAGCAAAATATACCGACGTTGTCTGAATCCGACGATTCTGACAAATTTCCTATTGTATTGTCAGATATTTCTTACGAATTTCTTTCAGCCATATCCGGGTAAATTTATTTACGACATGTCTGAACGTTTTCTAAAAGATTTCATATAAACATATCGATAAGTTTTTATTTGTTTCTAAATATCGATATGTCTGATAGATTTCTGTCAGATTTCATACAGTAATAAATAAATTGTGAAAATTTCCTTTCGTTTTTTTTCAAATCAAAGTGAGTGTGGCAATAATAATTAAAATTAAAGAAAAACAGTAAAAACAAATTTAAAAAATATATTTATAATATTAAAAAAGACAAAGAAAACTTGACGTATAATGTAAATCTTTGAGGCACCTTAATAAGGGTGTATTGCTTTATGGACCACTAGACAATTTCAGCGCATTGAAATATGAAAACTATACATACTTGGGGTATTCAAACGGTTTCTTATCGAGTCATATTGGCATAATGTCATAATATTTTAAAACAGTTTTAAAAAATTGTTGTTGGTTTATGTGTAAAACAGTCATAAAAAATAAGACTTTTCTACATACATATGTTTATTGTTTTGTCATAAATTGGTAAAAGAATTCGGAGTTAAGTGGTTAAAGCTATTAAGTTAAGCCGGCGATGGTAAAAACAAGCTGCTGCCAAAAAAGCGGAAATTATTATTAAAAATAAATAAATAAATTAAAAATAACACACTAAATTACAACGGTTGTTCACAGCAGTCATATTATTTCGTTTTATTATTTTATGACATATGACTTTAGAACGACCGTTTGAATACCCCAACTATGTATAAGTTAAAGAAAGCAATCAAGAATGGATCAAAACATTTTAGCGCGTGTCTAATAGAGGTGCAGAGCAAAGCATGAGCCTAATAAAACCAAGGAATTTACAGAGTTATCCAATTTTGAAAGGCAACTTAGTGGTACATATTAAAAAAGTGTTCAGAAAAGTTTTCAATATATGCACCCGATAACTACGAAAACATACATCACTAACAGACGATGAAGAAAAAAGGCACAACCTAGTAAGTTTTAGATAGTGAAATCTTTATTTTTACTTAATAAATACTCATGTATGCCCTATTTTAGATAGCGAGATTCAACAAACAGCCTCAGGACGGTGTGGGAAAATTTGTTTGGGGGAATTTGAAAATGATTTTTAAAAATGACGACGTGGCCTTGGGATTTTAATGGACAAACACAAAGGAACCATAGCCGTTAAAGAATTTTTTTAAGGATACATGTTGTTATTTTTTAACAATAGTGGTACAAGTTGATCAGTGGATGACCTTATTAAGAGATTTTTTAAACCTGGCTAAGGACAGAATTTGTAAATCTGAGAAACGTAAAAAAGAAAAATGAATAACAGTGTGCCAATTTAATCTTTCATATACATATGTATGTACTATAAAAAAAAACTACTGAATATTTTCTCAAATTTCTTTTTTATTTGCAAGTAAAATCCTTCCGGTTAATAATGGAAAATAATTTCATTTAAATGGCTGCTTCGGCTGGCTATGCAGTAGCCTACAATTTTTAAGCACATTATCTATTGTGTGCAGCGGTATTTCACCAATGGCTTCACGAATATTGTCCTTTAAAGCGTCAAGTGTCTCTGGCTTGTCGGCGTAACAGTTGACGGCACCCCACAAATAATAATCCAACGGTGTCAAATCGCAGCTCCGAGCTGGCCAAACGACATCTGCTCTGCGGCTAATAGTGCGATCTTCAAAAACAGGGCGCAAAACATCGAGTGTAGATTCGGCTGTGTGGCACGTAGCGCTGTCCTGTTGAAACCAATTGTTGCCAATATCCTCCTCTTCAATTTTTGTGAACAAAAATTCGTTCAACTTGGCCCGATAACGATCGCCATTGACTGTAACGGCCACTCCTTGCCCATTTTCGAAGAAAAATGGCCCAATTATGCTTCTAGACCAAAATCCACACCAAACAGTAACTTGTTTTGGGTGCATCGGCTTTTCAATGTAGGGTTTCTGTGGCCCAAATACGACATTTTTGGTTGTTTACATACCCGCCAAGATCAAAATGAGCTTCATCTGAAAAGATGATTTTTTTTTTGGCAAAATTGGCATCTTCTGTAAGTCAATATTTCCCAGCGTTGTTCAAGCGTATACACAACCATATTCGTTAGGCGGAAGGATAAAACTAATTATCTGTCAAATCAGACATGAGCTAAGAGTTACCATAAACGAAATAAGCCCTAGTTGAAAAAAAAAACGTTAGATCGCGGACCCTTTGTTTAATAAATAAAATTAACAAACAATTAAATTAAAAACCTAAGCGTCGTAGCTTGCTTATAAACTAAAAGATTTTCGATGTGAGAATAGTGTGCGTTTCCTAGTTAAAGGTTCGCCAAACTTTTCTTCTAAGTGTCTATGGTATTTTTTTGTGGATGAGTGTAGCGAAGCGCACCGGTGATAGCTAGTGATCTATAAAATCTACTTTTAGCTACAAAACACTGTTTTATTTATTTTATTAAAACTACAATACTCTTACGGTTTTTATTGTTTAATCCCATTTCTCAACGCTCAAAAGTGAAACCAATAAATTAAACAAAAACAAAACATGTTTGTTCTCTTTGCCAACTGCACATGTTTGTTATTGGTGTTTCGCTTCAACATGCACAATTTATCACATTACTATTGAGCACAAAATTGAATCCATGAATTGTTCATTGTTATACATTTCCTTATATCTTAACATGAAATTTACAGCACTTGTAAATTTTCTACATGGTTTAGTGGTTGTTACTATTTTGGTAACAATAAAATATATATGTATGTATGTACGTGTACTCCTGCGTGAGGGTGCTTTAACAATGGCTCGTATGTAATTTTATTACTACAGTAGTTGATGTACATGAGCTAATGTTATAAGATATTTCAACTATTATTTTTATTTTTTTTTTTTTGGTTTAATAAATTGTGTAAATTCAAATGGTGGTAGAGGTGAGAAAATGCTTTAATAATATTTGGCTCAGTGCTTTTCCTATGCATATTATAAAATTGTAACAAGACCGTATCTCTATATAATTTTCAAAAATTTATTTTGATTGGATAAAATTGAAATCTTTTCCTCTCTGTTCATTATACAAATACTGAGACGATAAGTCAAGGCATTTTCTTTTGTTGAGTTTATTTATCAGAAGCAAATTTGTACATTTGAGCTACGATGATATACAATATAGCCGCCAATTTGTTTATTTGCAAAATTCGCTTTGTCTTTATTGGCTCACGATTGATTAATACTCTTCTATACATCTATACATATAATAAAATAGTAACTCATTTCCTTTTGTCTGTCTGCTTTTCATTTGTGTTCGAATCACGTAAAAACTTCTGAATGGATTTTAACAACATTTTATGAGGAGGTACCGTAGCATCCTGATTCTGATATAGGATACTTTTTTTCGCAAACATATCTTATTTCCAAGAAAAAATGGAGAAAAAGCAGTGAAAAAAATGCAATTTCCGGTTATGGTATTTTTTAAACACGGTTGCACACCATTTATTTTTGAAAGTGGGAAATTTTAAACAACAGATGGCGCCAATTGATTTAATTACCAATTGAATTAAATATGCAACTGCTTGTGCAAACCTTTGGCAACAAAACTAACTTGTGTATGCTTTTCATCACACCTTACTTCTGCACTCAGTGATGGCAAAAAACCATCCAATTGTAGAAGGAAAGTAAGGAAAAATAAAAACGTGGTTTGTTTGTTGGCGTTTTGTTGAAGCTTTAATATTCTGTAATATTGTTCTATTAACATCATACTTCTCATTGTGTTTTGTAGAATTTTATTACTTATAGAGTATTTTTGGCTTCTCTAAAATTAGGAAAAAGATTTCCTGATGATCTGGCCTGAGCAACCAGTGAAATACGTATAGGGACTAGCTCTTTTCCCCCAACAAATAAATTGCATTTTTATTAAAAAACGATATGGGCAATTAGCATAATATTAAATAATGAATACAATTTCTATTCGATTTTTATTTTTACTTTGTGGAATTACAATGTTATTAAAATATTTTAAATGCCTCTTATAGAGCTTTGCAATCATTTTTAGAAGTTTTCAAAACTTTTGGAATTTTATCCAGGGATAGGTACCTTTATATATAGTAAATACATAAACCATAACTGAAGCACTCTAAAAGCAAGTCTTCCAATTGGTGTGGAATCCTTTCAAAGCCAAATCGAGCAGGACGCCGACGACGTGGCGAGCACAGCTAGGTATGAAATAAAATCGTGATTCAACACGGCATATAGCAGAATTGAAGTATTTCATAAATTTCGATCAGTTAATGTATAGAACGTGATAACATCACCTTTATCGAAAACAAAACCAAAAAAAAAAAAAATTCCAAGTAGCCTCACAAAACCTTCTGTTAAAAAAATAGATTTTTTAGTTCAATCGATTTCATTTAGTGAATAAAATTTTAATTTATTGTGAAAATATTTTTTTGTTAGCTATTGCAAATTGTATTTATATAAAGTTTTATTTTTCAAATACGTACATGAGTATTTCGTTTCTGTCATTTTTAAAATTTTCAGTTAAACCCTAAAATCCCCTTTAAATTGATTTGTACTTTTATAAAATAAAATTTTTTAGCTTTGTGTGTTCTGATTTGTGGGATTTTTACTACATGAAACATCAAATTACCAACAAATAAACTTAAAAAACTACATGCCTTACTTATTAATTCAGTTTTAAATTATAAAACTTGTAATGAAACAATAGTTAAACGTACGATTACGAGGAAAACCTTTTAATTTTTTAAGATTTTGCAACTTATAATAAGCATGAGTTTAAAGAGTAAATAAAAATATACAATGAAATTTATAATCAAGTTTAAGTTCGTTTTTATTCTCTGTAAGAAATAATTAATTAAATTACAAATTAGGTGATAATATTAAAGAAAAATTGGGAAAATTAATTTTTAGACACCAGCAGGAGCGGAATGCACATTTTCTAGACAGCCACGTCCATCATCAGCACTCATGTATCTAACCTACCTAGGGTAGTGTTTAGTTGTAAGCATCATCTATTTAACCAACCAAACCCAGATAAAGGAATACGAGAAAACTTGTATTTTTAATTATCAATCGTCAGTTGGCGAGAACGAAGTCTACCACTACCTTAAGTTTCCCTCTTGTTGAATATTTTTACTTTTAATATTTACCACCTTATATTTTGTTGTTGTTCCTTCAGCCAACCTTCGGTTAGCAATGAAAGTTACTTTTTTGTTTATTTGTTTTACTTCCAACATTCGTTTTTAGTTAACACTAATCTAGTATCAAACCAAACTTTGTTGAGTAAACAGGATTGCGCGGTGCTTTGATTATAAATTTCATTGTATGTAATACATAAACAGTTCGGCTAATAATAATTAATATTTTCCAAATTAAAAATCGCAAAGCACTGACCACTAACAGATGGCGCTGTTTTATAAAGTAAATACATAACCATAACTGCAGCATAGTTTAAGGCGGCAGTAAAAAAAGTAAGGGTTTTTGGTGTGGATTACTTTCAAAGCAAGGACGCTCACGAAGTGGCGGCACAGATAGTCAAAATAAAATTATTTTTGACAACTTTGTTTTAAATATTTTTCATTTCTTTTTTAAAATTATAGAATGAAAATATGACACAAATTTTTTCCTTGCGTTTTGTGTTTTTAAACTGTGATTCTTAATGTTAATTGGTAGCAAATATCCTACTGCCTATCGAGCACTTCATTTGTTAATATTTTTAATTAGGAAAAAAAAGGTTTTAATAAAAAACAAATTTTGTGTATTTATGCAGGATATTATAAACAGGGAAAATTGTAAATTTACAAAGTCTCCTTACAGCTAACTGATATAAGTATGTATATTCAATTTATAGCTAACTACAAATTGACTTACTTTAAGCTAATACTGAATTCACCCTAAGACATCTCAATGGTAAAAAAAAGTCAGTTATTTATAATAAAAATAATCCAAGTATCAACTACTACTGGTTGCAAAGTGGTTTGCTTAACTAAGTATTGCAACATACATTACAGCTGAACACAATTAAGAGTATCTGTGTGTGCATGTGCAAAATAGTACAGATTTTTTGGTATTAATATTTTCCTGGTGTTACTGTTGCTTCTTTTTCCCTAAGCAGTATTTGTCACAAAAGTGCTTCAGGCATAAATATGAATGCACATATTGTTCATGAAATTATTATCACATACCTTTTACTACTACTATCATGTAATACTAGCTCCTTTTTAACCTCTAAACAAAAAAAAAATTATGTATGAAAGAAAGGAGTATTGAAAAAATTTTATTATTACATTATCATTTCTGTTTAATGCATTTAAACCGATTAGTTAAACAAGGATAATTATATGTATATAAAACACCAACGTTTATATATTGTTGCTACAATTACCCCTGTTATATGTATATTCTATACAAGTTTTAATTTATTCCTGTTACTTCACGCTGAGAAATAAAAGTTTAATATAATATTATGCATTTAAAGATTTGACTTTGTAAATATTATTCTATACTGGATTATTTAAAATAAAAAATATGTTGATTGACAACTCCGGAAAACAATATTACCAACCCTTTTTTCTCTCTAATACGCTAATATATTTCCAAGCATAATAAAATCTTTTCTTTGGTAATTAAGCTTAGGTAGTTCGGGTTCGTGTGTCTGATATCTTATATATATATATTAGCTTTTTTTTATTTTTACTAGTATATATCACAGCGCCCTCCTCCTTAGGTAGTAGCGAACAATACTACGTTGAAACTCTGGCTTAACGTGTACTTTTTAAAATTTATTTATATTTATACAGTGGAGGAAAAGCAGTGAAAAAAATTCAATTTCCATGTTAAAGGTACTGATATTTTCGGTTTAAAACTGGGATATTATAAACACGCTTGCCTTTTATTTTTGAAAGTGGGATATTTTAATAACTATTGTGTGGAATTATATTGTTATTTAAATATTTCAAACATCTTTTACAGAGGTTTACAATAATTTTTAGAATTTTATATTAATTTTAGAATTTTATCCAAGACTGGGTACCTTAATGTAAAGAAAATATGTATCAAAAATACCTTTTTTCCAAGAGATAATAAAGAGTAAATGCAGTAAAAGTACGTCGACTTTTTTTTAACAAATTAAATGTACTGCATACTTGAAGCAAAGGCCCCCAACAAAAAAAAAGTGGTTAAAATGAAAATGCATTGTTTTGCTAAATATTTAGCAAAGTGAGACAAATCTACCTTGTTGAAATCTGGTATGCTACTGATTTAAAATTGTTGTTTGTTTTGTTCTCTTTGTAAGACTCTCGTTGAGATTGTGTAGGTGCTTACAGACCCTTAGGGGTTTGCGTGGAGGCTCTTGCTTTAAGCCATCTTTTATTTTTAAAAGCCGCATACTTTGAACACGGTTGCGCAGCAGATGGCGCTGTTTTAAAATATTCACAAAATATTAATTACTTACTGCTAAATATTTTTATTTTTTTTATTTATTTTTACTTTGTAGAATTACAATGTTATTAAAATATTTTAAATGCCTTTTTTATAAATTTTAGAATTCCATCCAGGGATAGGTATCTTTATATAAAGTAAATACATGAACCATAACTGAAGCACTATAAAAGTAAGAGTCTTACAATTGGAGTGGAATACTTTCAAAGCAAAATCGTATTGTCAGAACGCCCACGATGTGGCGGACACAGCTAGTTGATATACTATTTTGTTAAAAAATAAGTTTGTAGCTAACTTCTGATTTTTTTTCATTTTTTTAAAGTTTTAAAACCACAAAGGAAATTAACAAAGCAAAAACAACAATAACGTGAATAATAATAATAACAAAAACAACCAGCATAAAAAATACTTTTGCCCATTTTGACTTCTCTGTATTTGGCTTTTATTCATCGTTTTGTCGACGTATAAAATGAAGCTTTAACTAAATCCTATTTTATATTTATTAAAAAGCATCCATTTTTCTTAGTTAACAAAAAATAACTCTAACCGTCTAAAAACCACTGGCCAATACCACAAACGACAACAAATGCTGACTGTTGAAATAATCTAAAATTTTTAAACATAAATATTTGTCATTTTTATTTCGTTTGCCACAAATTTAACGGTCAGTTGATTAGTATGGCTGACTGTCTAACATAAAGGGGAATTATGGTAAAGGCAAAAATGTTTTCAACTATGTTTACCCCATTTGTTTAATTTTCATATTTTGCATGAAATATCTTTGCAGCTTTAACTTACACAAAACCATTTTCTATTTTCCTTCATTTTTGTTCACGTATAGAAAGGGCAATAAAATGTTTACGTTTAGAAAGGGCAATGAACGCCTTTTTGTATATTAGAATAAAATTTACTAGAGTGGGTTGTTGTCGTAAATATTATTTAACCTTTATAAGAATATAAATATTTTTAAGGATTCTTTGTGAATATTGGAATAGTTAACTTATATTACAATTTGAACAAACACATTCGTGGTACGATATACAGATGTAGGGCTGACATATAAATTTTTAAAATTTTTGAGTCACAACCAAAAAAATTATAAAGCATTTAATTGCGATCTAATAAAAAATAGTGTAATAAAAATGTGTGCTTTCAAGGTTAACTTCAATATTTTAAAGTGAATAAAAAGAAAACACTTGCAGAAGTGACGTTTTATTTAAACAATTTTTATAGAGAAATAGCAAGTGCGAAATTATTTATTACATTTTACAGTTAGTGAGGAAAAATGTTGCAAATATGAATTTTATTTTATTTTTAATAAAACTTAAATCCTAACGACGTTGTACGTTGGAAGTTTTGTAACAGTCTTTCTGTTCAATTTATAATAAAAATATTTATTAAATATAAGAAAGAATAATTTAAATTACAAATTAGGTGATAATATTAAAGAAAAATTGGGAGAATATAATTTTTAGACACCAGCAGGGCGGAATGAACACTTTCTAGACAGCTAGGTCCGTCATCAGCCTTCTTCGAATCTTCCAAATTTTCTTTTCTTGGGCAGAAAAGTTCTTAAGGTTGTTATAGTGGTAACAAACGGTTGTGGTTTGCTTAGACCAAAGACCAGCTTATGCCAGAGCCAAAGGAGATGGGTAAGAATATGAATCGAAGCCTTATGCTCGAAACTTGATTATGTTTTTTAAGGTCGTTAAACTTGGAAAGCCTACTCATCTTCGCTCTGAGTTTGTCTTTTCCCGTTCTAGAAGAAATCCTCAGATTTTGATTCCGATAATAAGATGTTCAATTTTTGGAAGTTCCTTTCTTATTAGGGTTGCTCGCTCTTGGAATAATTTGCCTCGTGAACTTTGTATATTTTCCCATTCTAACAATGCGTTTCGCTTGAAACTTTTGAGATATTTTTCTCTTCACTGATGTTCACTCAATGATATCTTAACCATTTTTCTCTATAGTATTTCATGGATTATTTCTATAGAGCTTATTTCGCTTATATTTTCTTTACTACTTATGGGATTATTTCGTTATATATGCTTTAATTTTTTTAATTTTTTTTTGTGGCTGGGGAGCCTATGAGTACTTTTATTGAATATGTATTTTAGTATATATTAGGAACCAAGTAGATTTTAGTTTATTTTGAAATGTATTATTGAAGTGCTAGTCAGATTTATTTCTTTATAATATATGTTAATTGGCCTATGTGGGTTTTGTATATTATTGTGAATTATGAATAAATAAATAAATAAATAAAGCTGCAGTGTGATTCATTAGGGAATCAAAATGGACTATTAGGTCTCCGAATAGAGTAGTACAGAATTAATTTACAACTCGCTTCCTAAGTTGACCTAAACTAATTAATATTTTTTTATTACCAATGAAATAAATTTCAAAACTACGACTGCAAATCTCAAAGCAAATTATTTGTAAGTAGCTATCTCCGGTGCGTCTCGCTACACCCATCCACCAAAAAACGCAATAAAAACTTGGAAGAAAAGTAAGCAACTCGAAAACGAACGCTGTTCTCACGATTAAAATGTTTCAGTTTCTATGTAAGGTACGACGCCCATTGTTCCCAGGTAGTCAGTTTTTTCCTAGACTATGCGTATATATTTTACTTTTATGGGAGGTACCACTACCGCTATCCTAATCCAATCTGTATTTTGCTAGATTATCTACATTAGTGCGAGGGTTACTTATGCATATTCTCAAGACTCTACATATTGTAGTTCTCTAGGTAAACAATAATAATTTTTTAGTTTGTATGTCATTATTTAGCTAGACTATGCAAATTAGTATGAGGGTTACTTGTGCAAAATTTCAAGACTCTACCTCTTGTAGTACTCTAGGTATACTATAATATTTTTTCATTTTGCATGTGAGGTACCACCCCAATCACTTCAATCTAGTCCCTGTTTTGTTAGACTATCCACATTAGAACGAGGTTTACTTGTGGAAAGTTTCAAGACTCTAGTAGGTAGTCGATAATAATTGTTCACTTTGTATGGATTGTACCACGCCCACTATTCTAATCCAGCCTGTGATTCGCTAAACTAAGTTGCGTTTTGATGAAAATTTCAACAAATAAATTGCTCAAATCGGTGCAGTTGTTCTTAAATAATGAGATTACCAACCAACGACATTTAATTTTATTTACATAGAATAGCTATTCAAAAAGATACTAAGCTGTAAATTATAGTAATTAAAAAACCTAGTACTAAACTGTCAAATAGACTTAATAAAAATTTAATTTTTGAAAATTAAGCTTCCTCGAAACTGGTTTGATTGACGCTTTAATAACAGTAGATGTGTTTTTCCTAGCTAACTATCATCCACTACCTACCTTTATATTTCAGTTTTATTTTCTGTTAAATTAATTTCTTTTATTCAATAGAGATACTAAGATTGTACCCTCATTCACTGACACAAGCATGTACAAACATACAATCACTATAATTTCAATGATTCTCGTTGAATATATTTTGGTTACAAATGTTTTTGCCATCAGACTTTATAAGCGGTTGCAAGGGAAGTGTATTTTTTCTCAATTGAGCAAGTAGTGAACTTTCACATTCAAACAATTGACGTAATAACGCCAATCAACGGAACAGCCATTCATTCAATTTTAAATTCACTTATCATCCTTCAGTGGTTGTACAGAAATTTGGTAAAAGGGCACTTATATCAGGCCTGTCAAATACAATTTATTGCATTGCCAACGTGATGACACATTTGTTTTGCAAATTCTTTCTTAACAAAAAAAAAAAAAAACAAATATTAAAATGATTGAAGAAAAATAAATGCCTTGTGTGTATCTTATTCTTTACGAAGAATTCGAATAAACTTATTATTGCTGGTTAACAAAAGATAAAACTTTTTAAAGAGGGTAAATCAATAAGTATTTACAAAAAGACAGCAGAAAAATTCTATTTGTAAAATTTTATTAGCTGATAAAGTTTATTAAAATCAGTTCAAGTTTTTAAAACCGAGTAAAGTTTGGCATATTTTGTTCTGAAGGCTTTGATTACCAATGAATAAAAATGTCGTGTAGGATCAGTTGTAACTTTAAAAGGCATATTCATTAACAAGACATATTTTTAGTATTTACATATTTTTAGTATTTACCTAAATTTACCTAAATACTGTAAAATGAGATGTAGAATTGAAGAAAAGTAGGTTGTTATACCACTAAAAAACTTATTAGTCAACTCTACACACTATTTTCGTTAAAAAAAAATAATTTTATTAAATTCCTTATATTGAGGAAATGTTGCTAAAATAATTAAATTAATATTTAATTATTTTATTCATTAAATTTGAAAGATCTTCATTAGATAAAAGTCTTTAACATATTCTGTAAATTAAACTGCATAACATTAATGCCTTATCAGTTTTATTCCTCTTTTAAGGGGAATAAATGAATAAAGTTTTAGGTTAACCTTGGGAGCATTTGATTATAGTTTAATGTATTTTTTTTAGTTATCCACAAAACCGCTGATAGTTCCAACATTTGCTAGAGATATTTATTTATTTAATTTTTATTTGAACGCAAACATATTTTATTTATTGTCACAAACTCTTAAAATAAAAAATATAAATTGTAATATGTATGTACATATCTGTGCAGTTTCGACAAAAGAACCTAACTCGAGATCGGACAATTTTCCTCTTTTTGAACCATATGTATAAGTTTTAAAAACGCATTTTTCTGTCTTTTCAGCGTGTTTCTAGATAGTGTAGATCGGAATATACAGAAGCCCCCAAATCAACCTATCTTGCAATTTTTACAATCTGCTTTTGACAAAAGAACCCATATCGAAATATGATGCAGGGCACAAAGAAAAATATCATAACGTAATTTTGACAAAAGACCCAATTTGAATATGGGTTTCCAATAATTTACTAAAATTATTTTGACAAAACAACACATCTCGGTTTTTGGACATTTTCTCGGCAACAGTTATATCTGGAAGAAAGATGCAAATTGGAAAATAAAGGTATTTAAATTCTCCACTATAATAATAGGTTACATTTGCTTAGATATGTTCTGGGACGATTCTGTGACCCTATAAAAGTGTTTTTTGGTCCTCCTCTAAAATTCTGTTTTTCGACATTGGTTGTTTTGTACATAAGGAATGATATTTTTTCGTATTTTTTAACTCTTAGCCAACAGTACTGTTTAAATTTTGCATTAACATTCAATATACATTAAATATTCATTAAAATTCAATAAAAACTCAATAAACATCTGGAAAACAAACGTAATTCTCGGAGAAGCCTAAGTCTATAGATATAGGCTAATTACTTTGTATAGGGGTACCCAGTCACGTTATTCTGAAATTCAAAAATATAAACACTTTATCTATTATAGCTCCCTAGTTTCATGACAAAAGTTTTTGCTAGAATGTTTATATCAATACGATAATAATTTCTTACTTTTATTGCGAGTTACCACGCCAACTATTCCAACTCAGTCTGTGTTTTACTACAAAATCCATTTTAACACAATCAATTGTAATTCTCTAAGTACACGATAATATTTTTATATTTATTATGTTCATTCATTATTCCAATCCAGCCAGTTTTCGCCACACTAAGCATATTAATAAAAGGATTATTTAAAGAAAATTTAAATATGCTACCTGAAATGATGTAGGCAGCTATAGCTTTCCGACAAGCAAACAAACAAAAACATTTCATGCTTTATATACAATATATAGATGAGTACACCCTTTAATTAAACACTTTCGTAGAGGATGTAGCAACACACGTTCTGCGTAAAATTTTTTACGAGCCAAAACAATACCAAATAGCACATTCGTTCTCATTGCTTATGTTGTTTGTTTTACTTACTGCAAAGAACAAAAATAAAACTAAAGGCCGTGGCACATAGAATCCGTCATACGTTACTACTCTATTAAATTCATTTCACTCACACTCCTCTTCTATGTTTCATTCGTCACAATTTGCAATAGTACTCGTACTTAATTTCTCATTTCAAATTGCAATATAATTATTTAATTATCTTGTTATTGAAATAATTCGTAAATTTGGCATCTTAAATTTTTTGGCTCTTGAAACTGAGTGCAAGTGTAAGTCTTGCAGTATTCGAGTAATTGAACAAATGAGCATTTTAGTTTTTACTGCTTTATTGTGGTGATAAAATTGTTAGGCATTGAATAGATGCCTCATTTGCCAAAGCGATTAACTTCACTTAGTAATTGTTTGTTAGTTGTGACTTCAAAATATAATTATAATTAAATGTACATATTTCTTCTAAAAATACAAAATCTTCAAAATGATAATATTTCACATTTCAGAATTTCTTCGAAAACAATAAAAGAATGCCATGTCAAATCAACTAAACATATTTTCCCCTATTTTATTGAAACTGTAAGAGATAAATTTTTTTAAAATTATATTTCGATTCAGAGAGTCAAGGAATATAAATAAAAAAGTTTCAATAAAATCTGAAGAAGTCATTTTGAGTGCCTTGTTGATTTGACATGGAATTACCCAAATATGGAATTAATCGTTTTTCAAGTGAAGCTTATAAATGTAATATTTAATTTTTTTACTGCTGTATAGTTGCTATTTTTTTGGCACTATATTCTATGTACTTCTGTTATAGTTTGCGGTCAGGGTTGCTGCTTAAATTTGCAGCATTTTATTATTTAAGTTACCACAAAAAATATAAAATAATGTATTTATTTTTAACACTATGTAGTGAGGTATATTTCAGCAGAATGGGCAATTTCTATGCTACACAGCATATGAAGCAAAATTTCCCATCCAATATTTTTCAAATAGTGTTTAACTGTTCGCATAGCGCCTATTTTTGTACCTTTATAAGTAGTATCTTGAAATTTTCACAGAACTGTGTATTGCTTTAACCGATATTATAACACTTACTAAAAATTAAATGGTGTTCGATAGTGACGAGAATTTCAAGTATATATTATAAGCTCTTTTCCATAATATGCATTTATTTTAAATTTATATATAAGGTAGCTATCACCGCACAGAAGGGTATTTGTCCAATTTAAGCGGCCAAAATTCGAATTTTCAAAACTCACTTTTTCTTTAACTACCCACCGTAGGGTGAAGAGAATAGAATGCTGGACTAGATCCCGTTACTTTTTAACCGACTTCAAAAAAAGAAGGAGGTTATCAATTCGTCTGAATGTTGCTTTTTTTTTTATGTTTGTGCCCGCAGAACTCAGTCATTTCTGAACCGATTTTAAAAATTTTGCACTATTAGAAAGGTTATGGCTACAGATTGGTCCCATTTTAAAAGAAGTTCAAAATTTTAAAAATTAAAGGGTGTCCCCATACAACATACATGTTTTTTACGTGTATTATGAACATTATAGGTCACCAATTTAAAATTAAAAAAAGTGCGTATCTCAGTAGCTCCCAACAACAAAAAGTAATTAAAAAATAAAATTAAAAATTAAAGGGTGACCCCATAGGTGACTTAATTTCACCTTTATTCTCCTATCTTTTGAACCGTTATAGACAAACACTTGAAAGTTGCACAGAATGTTCGTTACTATGTCTGTTATAATAAGTATAAATATTTAAAATTAGAAATTAAAGGGTGTCCCATTAGTTGGTTTATTTTGATATATATATGGCCAAACTTTTGAACCTTTATAGACAGACAGTTGAAATTTACAAAGTACTTGTATTGCTAAGTCCGCTAAAATAACAAGTGTAAAATATGAATTTGGAAATTAAAGGGTGTCCCAATAGTTAATGTAAAAGTAATATATATGGCCAAACTTTTCAACTGTTATAGATAGACAGTTGAAATTTACAAAGAACCTATATTGCTTAGTCCGCTATTAAAACAAGTATAAAACTTGGATCTATAAATTAAAGGGTGTCCCCATTATTGATGTTATTTTACCATTATGTCCCCATCTTTGGAACCGTTATAGACAAACACTTGAAAAATAGACAGAATGTTCACTACTATGTCTGGTATAACAACAAGTATAAATATTTAAAATTGGAAATTAAAGGGTGTCCCAATAGTTAATGTAAAAGTAATATATATGGCCAAACTTTTCAACTGTTATAGATAGACAGTTGAAATTTACAAAGAACCTATATTGCTTAGTCCGCTATTAAAACAAGTATAAAACTTGGATCTATAAATTAAAGGGTGTCCCCATTATTGATGTTATTTGACCATTACGTCCTCATCTTTGGAACCGTTATAGACAAACACTTGAAAAATAGACAAAATGTTCACTACTATGTCTCGAATAACAACAAGTATAAATATTTAAAATTGGAAATTATAGGGTGTCCCAATAGTTGATGTAATTTGATATATATGGACACAAAGTTAAAATTTAAAAAGAATCTGTATAACAAAGTGTTCTTTAAAAGTATTTATATTAAAATTTGAATTTAAAGGGTGTCCCAATAGGTGACGTCATTTGATATATATGACCCTATCTTTTAAACAGTTATTGATAAACACTGAACAATTAGACAGAATGTCCATTACTATATCTGTTATAATAAGTATAATTATTTAAAATTATAAATTACAGGGTGTCGCAATAGTTTATGTAATTTGATGTATATGACCAAACTTTTAAACCGTTACAGACAGAAGGTTGAAATTTACAACGAACCTGTATTGCTACGACCGCTATAACTAGTATAAAATTTGAATTCGGAAATTACAGGGTGTCGCAATAGTTACCGTCTTAAAGCAACATGCTTTTAAGTTTGTCTGTTTTGAAGTCGGTTTTTTTTTGCAAGAATTATTTAATTCCTTTTTGCTTTCGTTCACTCTCGCTACGCAGTCAAAGTTTCGTGTTTCTAAGTAGGCATATGCTTTTTTTCTGTGTTTGAGACAAGTCAACGTGAAAAAAAATTGAGTAAAAGCGTGTTTTCAGTTTATGAATTTTATTAAAATGGATAATTGTAATGCAGGTAAATATGATATAATTCACATAGTTTAATAAGAATATAATATATTCTGGTACCGGCAGAGCTACATTGAAAATTATGGTATTTTTGTTAATTTTAATTGATTAAAAAAATTAACTATAGTCATAAAGTTGTATAACACCACTTAACGCAACTGAGATTCTCGCTCGGGTGTGTTAATTGATATTTCATGGTTTGAAAAAAAAAAAAATTGGCTGCGGATATGTGCGGATGACTATTTTATGGCCCTTTGAAGTATGCTACTGCTGAAAAATGTACCAAAAATTCTGATGCTTTACTGTACATGCTGCTTTATTGGACACTTCTTTTACACATTTAATTTTGAAATTTAGCAATTACAGAATTTTTTGTTTCCAAATCTAGGTTCTTCAAAGGTCAAATTCATAGTTCGTGAAGACGTTTTACGAATTTCCGAAATCTGCAATATTTCATCAATAATTTCTAATCCGGAAATTATTCTAAAGAAGATATAACTTTGTTAAAAAATAGTTTTGCCAAATTCAAAAGTGATTTAAAAAAAAGTGGGCTGAAGCCCATAGAAATGGCCGAATAATTTTATTTTATATCATATTTTTATCTTTTCAATAAAAACAGAATTGTTTGTTCATTTTTCATACTGCACGACTTAGAGTTTCTTTAAAAAGTATCCTCTTTTAATTGGTTTGGGGAAATACCGTCTTAATACCCTACGTCTTTTTGCTTGTTTATATAAATTTACAATTTTAAATGCCACACCATGTCTTTTCTAAATATTTTGCATACAAAATTCAATCAAAATAATTTTGGCCGCTTAGATTGGCCAAATACCCCTCTGTGCACCGGTGCGCTTCGCTACACCCATCCACAAAAAATATTATAAAGACTTGGAAGAAAAGTATGGCAAACCTTTAACTCAAAAGCACGCTACTCTCACGTCAAAACTGTTTCAGTTTATATGAAAGGTACGACGCCCATCTGTTTTTTGCTAGACTATGCCTGACTTTTACAAGATTATGCACATTAGTATAAGGGTTACTTTCGCAAATTTTCAAAACTCTACATATCATGTACTCAAGGTACACAATAA
Source organism: Phasia obesa (assembly GCA_949628195.1). Classification (NCBI taxonomy): domain Eukaryota; kingdom Metazoa; phylum Arthropoda; class Insecta; order Diptera; family Tachinidae; genus Phasia; species Phasia obesa. Next base: position 74,965,589 of record OX451218.1, read on the forward strand.
TAATTATTTACTTTGTATGGAAGGTACCAAGCCCACTGTCCCAATTTAGTCTATATTTTGCTAGTTTTAAGACGCTACCTATTCTAGTTTTCTAGGTACTAATAATTTTTAATTTTTTTTGGGACCTGCCACGCCCATTTAGTATAAGGGCCACATTAGTATAAGGGCTACTTGAGCAAATTTTCAATATTTAGTTCTTTTGGTACACAATAATAATTTTTCAATTTGTATCGGAGGTACAAGGCCCACTGTCCTAATCCAGATTGTATTTCGCTAGACAATGTACATTAGAACGGGGGTTACTTGTGCAAGACTCTAGCTATTATCTAGGTGGACTATTATAATTTTTCACATTGTATGTGAAGTACCACGCCCACCGTCCCTATCCAGTTTGTGTTTTGTTACACTATATACATTAGTATTAGAGCCACTTGTGCAAAGTTTCCCTTTTTTTATTTCTAATGGCCATTCTTTTTTGTTCACAAGTAAAATTGTATATATTTTTAACGTTGACCTATTAAATAAAACTGGAGTGGCCTACACTCATCTTTACCATACCCAATGGAAACAGATATTTTTATGGATACATTACATAAAGAAAAGTTCAAAGTATATTCGAAACGAAAAATTTATTATTTTCGGTTTACGGTGTTAAGTAAACTACAGTTCTTCACCTCTATAAAGCAAAGGCACATGCTGGATTTCATTTTGATATGTCATACGGTATGACCTGTAGAGTGTTTACAAAACTTGGGAGTAATTAAACTACCCCTTGCCCCCTCCCGATTATGCCCAAATACTATACAGCTCTTCATCTCCATATACCAAAAGCACATACTAAATTTTATTTTGATATATCAAACGGTACCCACAGACGTAATCACGAGAATAGCCAAAATGGATTCAGGAGACCTCAAAACGTATAAGTCCGTCGAAATCCCGACCTCGATAATTTTTTATATATACTATACTTTACCTTATACTTTTCATAAACTTTTCATTTACTTCCTAACCTTTAATCTGTTCACTCTTTACAAAACTAATATTAATTGTGTAAATATAATTTAAATGAAGTCGTTATCGTTATAATATAAAATTTTATTTAAATATAAAATTTTATTGCAAGGATTCATTAACCGGATTATATCCATTATTATTACAATTTAAGTAATTTGATTAATTATATTCCATTTAAAACTAAAACTAAATAAAAATTTATATAACTTATAGTAAATTGGAATTATTGTCCTTTCTCTTTGTTCTCGATAATCCACTTGTAGTTGATGTTGAATATTATCTTGTCATTTGTACTTCATTTTATATTATTAATTTGCATTTAATATAATTATCAAAAACTTACTAAAACTATTGCTTTAAAAGAGCATTTAAGTTAAATATTTATTTATTCAGTAGTGTAATATTATTAGAGTCAATTAGTTCTACACTTTCATGTAAGTGAAAAACTAAATAAGTCCTTTATTCGTTATAAAGAAGTTAAAAAATAAATCATAATCGTTATATAACACGTGGACGTGTTATATAAATACGCAATGCCGAATTTGCATTAGCAGTTCCTGCTACTCAAGTATCTGTGGAACTATCTTTTAGCGTTTTACATATTGTTATGAGGAAGAACCACCGGAATTTAATACTGCTAAAACTTAATACAACACTAATTGACAAGCTGTCTATTTAATTGCAAATATTGTTTGTTTATGTTTTCTCATTTTATTATATTTATGGTTACTAGTTTTTAAAAAAATATCCTAAAATAGATTTAAAAACTTACATTTTTCAATTAAAATACATTTTTCAATTGAAAGATTAAAAAAAGAAATGTATGTATAAAACGTTTTTAATTTTTTTCTTTTTTTTCATGTACAAAATTATTTTGTACTTTAAAAGCAAATATCTTTTATTTTTTTATTGTTTTGTTTATGAATTTTTTTTTTTTTTTATGAAAACTTCAAGTTTTAGGTTTTCGGTTTTTAATTTCTGATGCCTTTTTTTATGCTGCAACATCAACAAGAGAATAAGAGAACAATTTTAGAAATTATGATGACTATCATTATTATATATAACGAGTGATTTTTTAAGAGCTTGAGAACTTTTTAAAAAAAAAAAACGCATAAAATTTGCTAAATCTCATCGGTTCTTTATTTGAAACGTTAGATTGGTCCATGACATTTACTTTTTGAAGATAATTTCATTTAAATGTTGACCGCGGCTGCGTTTTAGGTGGTCCATTCGGAAAGTCCAATTTTGGGCAACTTTTTCGAGCATTTCGGCCGGAATAGCCCGAATTTCTTCGGAAATGTTGTCTTCCAAAGCTGGAATAGTTGCTGGCTTATTTCTGTAGACTTTAGACTTGACGTAGCCCCACAAAAAATAGTCTAAAGGCGTCAAATCGCATGATCTTGGTGGCCAACTTACCGGTCCATTTCTTGAGATGAATTGTTCTCCGAAGTTTTCCCTCAAAATGGCCATAGAATCGCGAGCTGTGTGGCATGTAGCGCCATCTTGTTGAAGCCACATGTCAACCAAGTTCAGTTGTTCCATTTTTGGCAACAAAAAGTTTGTTAGCATCGAACGATAGCGATCGCCATTCACCGTAACGTTGCGTCCAACAGCATCTTTGAAAAAATACGGTCCAATGATTCCACCAGCGTACAAACCACACCAAACAGTGCATTTTTCGGGATGCATGGGCAGTTCTTGAACGGCTTCTGGTTGCTCTTCACTCCAAATGCGGCAATTTTGCTTATTTACGTAGCCATTCAACCAGATATGAGCCTCATCGCTGAACAAAATTTGTCGATAAAACACATTTCGAACCGAACACTGATTTTGGTAATAAAATTCAATGATTTGCAAGCGTTGCTCGTTAGTAAGTCTATTCATGATGAAATGTCAAAGCATACTGAGCATCTTTCTCTTTGGCACCATGTCTGAAATCTCACGTGATCTGTCAAATACTAATGCATGAAAATCCTAACCTCAAAAAAATCACCCAATATTATCAAACATATCAAAGGTGTTTGGGAGAATATTAATAACTAAGCTGAATCCAATTCTTAGCGCGAAAATTTGTATTACAATCCATCAAGTTGGCTCCAGAAAACAACATAGTACGATCCAAAAATGTAGAAGACAAGATTATTCAATGCGCATGTATTCCCGTTAGATGACGTTTTTCGGCCAGTGTAAAGCCTCCAAGTCTGTAATCAACAAATTTCTTCAAATAAATACATACAAATAAATCTAAGTAATAGACAAAAATTGGCAACTCGGCAAATAAACTCTCATAATTTATATTAAAAACACTCATAATTTAATTTATACTCTCAATCATTATTACTAGCCGATTGGAAAACAATTTCGGCCGACGTGCGTAGAAAATTTCAATTTTATATTCGGAATGGCATAACCATGTTTTCTATCATCCCTGGTACGTTCAAACCAACACACAGATTAGCAAAATGTAGTTAAAAAGACAATTGAAAAAAGAAAATACTGTTCTGAGCTTTTTATCGACATTTCTCAAGCATAGGATAAAGTTTTTACAAAGGCCTAATATATAAGTTAAAGCTGAACTTGCCCAAAAACTTCTATAAGCTTTAAATATTATTTAACTGATCGAAAGTTTATACTAAAAGATGGAGATTTTTTAAGCTCGCCTCAGCTTATTGAAGTCGTAGTTCCGCAAGGTAGTATTTTGGGACCCATTTTATATTTACCGTACATATCATATATGCCAATTGACACCCGAGTCTACACACTAACTTTTGCTGATGACATAGAATTTTTAGGAATTCATAAACGCTCCCAATTAGCATCACAACATTTACAAGACCACTTATTCAATTTAGAGAAATGGTTGAAAATTAAAGTGCACTCATATAACTTTCACTCATCCCCCGCTATTCGCATAAATAATCAAATTATACCGCAGCTTTCAGACGTTAAATACGAGGCGCCTTAAGTTTCAAGTTAACGCAAATGAAGTTCTTAACAATCCAACTAAATTAGCTTATTGCGAGAAACACTATCCTGAGCTTAGATTTTAAACTTCTACTGTACGATTCGATTCTCAAACCAATTTAGTGTTATGGGATTCAATTATAGGACACTGCCTCAGCTAGAAATGTAGGAAAAATTATGTAATTAAATGATGTACGGCCAAAATACTATTCTACATATGATTACAGTTACGCCCTGTTATATAAAAAACCCGAACATCCACAAAGAACTGAACATGTCATAAATAAGCTTGAATCTCATCCAAATCTTTTTTCCCGTAACATACTAAATGAACCTGGTTACATTCGACTAAAAAGAAGAGATACTGCTCTTCTTGGCCGTACATCAGAGGGCTTACCCGCAAATGATTGCAACAACCGTAAAATAAACATTATTTTTGTCTAAAAAGAACCTCTTCACATTTTGTGAGGTATCTTTATCCAGTGCAGTTGGATCTTGACTTTATCAAACTTAGAATTTATAACAGCCTTCGTTCCGTTAGAATCGTACTTCTTTACAAATTGCATGATACCCTTGGCCAACATTGTGGGAGCTCCATATGCGTTAATCTATAATAAAACTTATAAAACGTATACCCTTAGTTCCGAAGGGTATATATAAGTTTTTTTATGTACAAAGCAATAGCTTGAACAGCTGCCAGAAAAAGCTGTGGTGCCTTTTTTAATCCAAGTCAGAATTTTCATCGATTCTGACTTGAATTGGTGTCATGAAATCGTTTTAATTTTGGATTGATTTGAAAACAAACAAAACCCAATGTTGTTTACATCATATTAATCAGATATGTGGTAGAGTATATAGCAGGCTATGAAGCTAATGGGCTACTCAGTTTTTTACGCTGTTAAAATAAGGCTTTTATATTCATCGGAGGTTTTTTATGGCTGTAATTCGAAAGACACATTGAAAGTCAAAACAAACATTTAATAATATTACACGTTAGGTTTATGGTTTAAAAAAATTCGATAACATATGTCAGTATTCCACTTGAATTTTTAATATAACATTTAATAATTATTTAAAGGTTAAAAACCTCTTCCTGCAACATAAAATTATTTTTACTAAAAAGCCTAAACATCTTTATGGCCGCTTGGCGTTCACTAGATCGTCGAGGGGAAACGGCATTATCTAATTTCGACATAATGACACGGCATCCGAGAGACAGCTTTATATATTAACAATTCGTCTCTGGAACCAACTCCCCCATTTTGCAGAACACAAACAACGCAATTAAATTTAAAACTTTACTTTTGCAATCGTTTCGAGATTTACTGTAACTCTGTTCAATATGTCTAATTAACATACAAACGGATTTTATATAGTATTTATACAAATATTTATTATTGTTTTTTATATTATTTAATAATTTTCTTTTTTTCTTAAGCTCTGTACAGACGGTTGTCAGATCTTACAATATTGTCAGAAAAATATACAGAAAACGTCTAAGAATCGTGTGAACTTACAATTGTTGTCTGGCAATATTGTCGGAAAAAGCATTGTCAGTCAGACTTCAAACTAACAACAATAATGCCAGATATGTGACAATCGTGTGCCAGGACAATGTTAAGTCTGACAATATTGTAAGATCTGACAACCGTCTGTACAGAGCTTTACTTTTGTGTCTATTTTTCATCAAACCATTAGGTAACTTGCCTGATTCTAATACTCTAAGTTATAAGATTTTATGTCTTGTTGTATTAGAAACTCATATTTTTAATAAATAAATAAAATAAATTACACCAATCCATTGTAATGAGTCGCAAAGATGTATTAACATTAAAAATTACATTATGTATGTATTAACATTAAAAATTACATTACAATTACAGATTTATTAGTTAGTTCCGTTTAAATAAACAGGATTTCGAAATGTTGTTGAACATTGATAAAGTTCACCTTCGTCCCTTAAAAATTTCTTGCGCTATTAAGCTCCGTTTATCTGGACCGAAGTACAGTGTCAATTGTAATAAACAATGTTATAAAGATTTTGGAGAGGCATGTATGTCCGCAGTGGGTAAAGTTGAAAAAGGACGACAATGAAAAACTAAGATGTAGGAACTTTTTTTTCAATAAATATAAAGTTCCTTCCATAATTTACTGCATCGATGGAACTCATATTAAAATTATAAAACCTGCTGTTGACGAACATTTATTTTTCAACTGGAAAGGGGATTTTAGTGTGAACGCCATGATTGTAAGTAAAAGCTATAAAATTCTTTTAAGAAACTTATTTTTATCTGTTTTTCATTGGAAGATATATAATAGCGACATGCTGATTCGTGCAATAGATGCACGCTACCCTGGCTCAAGTCATGACGTTTTCGTATGGAGCATAAGCAAGGCCCGTCGGCATTTTCTTTATGTACAGATATAAGTTCATCGATTTTGCCATTCAGTTCATTTTTTCTTTCACCATCTTCATCTAAAATTTTTTTTAAAAAATATTGTTGTACTCTGCAGTTTTGTTTGTTTTTTGTGAATAAAAGTTAAGTGTAAAAAATGTAACATATTTACCTGGTTTTGGTTAGAAAAGAACATGGATGTTTATTCATACACAGAAATTTTTTGTAGAAAAGGTCACGAAGTGTAAAATATATGCAAAATAATAAATTAATTATTTAGGCTTAAGTTCCCAATTATAAAGAGATAAAGAAAAAATAGACACCAGCAAAGCAGAATGCATCCTCTAGACAGCCACGTCCGTCATCAGCACTCTTTGTATCAATCTACACGGTAGCCTCAACTGCCATTAACCTTCTATTTAAACAAACTTATCAAAGAAATAGAATCCGAGAAATTTTAATTTTACATTACATTTCAAAGAAGATAGAGCCCCCTGAAATTGTTCTACACTTGCAAACTCCATTTATTTTTCATATTATACTACCAAGCAAACATTTTTCTTTATTTTAATTCTCTTTATATATTTTCTTTTATTTGAAAATGGTATATATCTGTCTTGCTATTAGCTATCCTTTGGTTAGCAATCAACAACAATCAGATATTTTCATCTTACAAATGCATACTTTGATTCATATAATTTCACAGAACGGGCACGGCTTTGACATTGTTGGCTTCAACACTGTTGTGTTAATAATCAAAGTATGCATTTGTAAGATGAAAATATCTGATTGTTGTTGAGAATAATATGAAAAATAAATGGAGTTTGCAAGTGTAGAACAATTTCAGGGGGCTCTATCTTCTATGAAATGTAATGTAAAATTAAAATATAGGATACTTTTTTCTACAAAAATATTTCATTTTCAAAAGAAATTGTGGAAAAAGCAATGAAAAACGCAATTTCCGGTTTGAAGATACTGCAATTTTCAACACACTATATTAAAAACTATTGCGCAACATTAGGCGAAAATTAAATAAAGTTTTCATTTGATTTGTATTTTTACTTTGTGGAATTACATTGGTATTAAAATATTTTTACTTACAATAATTAAAATTTTTTTTATAAATTTTAGAATTTTACCTTTATATAAGGTAAATACATAAACTATAACTGAAGCACTATAAAAGTAAGAGTCTTACAATTGGTGTGGAAAACTTTAAAGGTAAAATCGAGCAAAGTATTGCCAGGACGCCTACGACGTGGCTGGGACACTTACTATACAATAAATTGAACAGCTATGGTGTTTAATAATGGTTTGTGGACTGTGGGTGCAGTAGAAGCTTTTGAAAGATCAATTAAAGAGAGAACATGAGTCATTTTAGTTGGAGCCAAGTCTGTCTACTAATTTTGAGCTGAAGTATCCTTTTGCGTTTGACCCCATGTTTTACTTCTTAAAAAAATTTTTTTTGTTGCGACAAATAAATCGTTTTTTGTCAGATTGAAAGTTAAAAAAGATGTACCGGGGTTAAATTAATGGTAACCCAGCTTCAGCTAATACATTAGTAATGGAACTTGTAAGAAAATTTTCTATACTTCGACGAACTGCAGCACTATTAACTTAGTATGGGAAGGATTCTACCTGACATATACTGGCAGAATGTAATCAATTAAAGTTTTTTGAAGTCAGGTATTTTATAATCTTATTCTGCAGTTTAGATTTTTTCAGAGCTTTAAAATATAAAAATATGAATAAATGTTTTTTATGTGTTTTCTTTTTAAGGTTTTTGGAATTACGTGTTAATAATAAAACCACAAAAAATCGATATACCGAAATACATTTATTGATATCTACTGTTAAAAACATTCACAAAAAAGATTCCTATATGTACATCTTTTTATTTGTCCATCTTTAGTAAATAGTTTTCCTCCTCGGTAAAAATTTCATTTTCACGTTTATGTTCATATAAACATTGCCAGCCAATGTGTTTATTTACCTGTTAATTTTTAATTTTCCTCTGTTGCTGAGATACTCACACACAGATGTATGCACTTTTGTAAAAGTGTGGAACAAATTTCCTTCTTTTGTTGTTTTTCTTTAAGTATTTGTATTTATTTTTCGAATGTTTGCTTTGAGTAAACAATTTCCCATGACAATTGTTAACATACGTGCAAATTAACGTATTTGTCTTTTTTATACATTCGTATTGCAAATTGTATAACTGAATAAAGATGTAAAGCATTATTGTGAATAAATGTTAAAAAGCTTAAAAACAAATATCGCCATCTCTTCGGTATGTATATATCAGCAAACTCAGAAGTACGCCAGAAATATTGCATGGATAAAAATAATATTGTTGTCTTTTACTATTGTTGAAGGTAACTGATAAGATAAAACAAACCATGTTGACTTTTTGTTTACCAACCAAACCAACCACTTTGAAATTTGTTTTGTTTAATTCATTCGTTACCAAAATAATCAAAGTTTCAAACAACTAAAATTTGCTTTTCACTACCATATATTGTTACAGAGAACATATTGTGTTTCGTGTGAGCATACCATAGCCATGGTTTTTCTTTGCGTGCATAGATGGCAAACAAGCAGATAATTAAGATTTTACACCAGTAGTGAAGGGTACAAAAAAGAAGAGGTGAGCTGACCTGATTTTATATTACGTGGTCTTATTTTGGAACAATAATAGGTGGCCTTATCTTGTAAACGTTGTAAACGTTATATATTATAAAAAATATAAAAAATAATTAAAACTTAAAGCATATATCCTTAGAAGACAAAATTTGACGTATGTATATGCGCTTATATTTTAAGAAGTAGCGAGTAAAAACTGAAAATTTGTAAAAGCAAGATATAACAACACAAATTGTTAAATGGCCCCGTTAAAGACGTGAAGAAAATTTAAATGTTGTACACATAATTCTGTTTTTACACGTTATATTGGTTCCAGAAAAATCGGTAGAAAATAAAACCATGTGAAATAAGACATTCGTCATATACAAAAATAGGTAGTTGGTTCCTTATCTCTAAAACCTATTAAAATTAGTGAAAAACGAGAATTTTTTTAAATACAAGAAATCATGTTTATTTTACTAAATCACATAGGCAATGTGTATTTGCACCGTTTATTTGTTTCTTTAGTGTATGATGAAGACTTACTTAACAGATAGTTTCGTTTCAGAAATCAACGATTGACTAATTGAATTTTAATTTTTTTATAGTTCTTTCTGTAGCTTCATTTAAATCCAGCATTTTGCTAAGAAATGTTGAGCCTTCTGCATTTCGAAGGCGATCTAAAATTAGAATTTTGTTTTCTAAACAAATGGCTTTAGGTTGTAGTTTTTTATTTGTCGTTTTCGTCGTCTTGTGGAGATGCATTGATAGTTCACAAAATATTAACACATTTCAATTGCTCTAACAAGTAAAAAATGCTTGTATGCGCAAAAAGGGAATTCCTCTAAATGTTTGATATAAAAATATTTCGCAAAACTTAAATTTAACAAATAAAATCTAAGCCCAAATTATTTAGAATCGTGCTAAATGGAGTAAAATCGTGTAAAAAAATTATTTTTTTATTTTCAAACCGTGTTAAATCAAAACCATATAATAAAAGACCGTGTAAAAACATAATTGGGTGTACTTTTAAAGTTGTATTTAAATAAACCCTACGTATGTGAGTCTCATTCGCACTTGACTGATTTATTTCATCTTTATTTGCATTAAATTTCTATGTTGCATGGCTAAACATTAGTTTTTGAAAAAGAAATTTTAATGATTTTCTACAAGGATGCGTGTAAGAACTCTTGTTTACTTTATGTGACGTTGTTCTAGTTTCAACTAAAAGCTTCTTGCCTGTTTATTTTTTTGTATTTAAACAAGGATTTTGTGCTGTTGCTAGTTATTAAGTCCCTTAAGGCAATATGTCCTTGTCATAATTTCCGTTTATGTGCGATATTAGAATATCTAAGATTTCGTATTTTATTTTTTTCATTAAGTTGCTTTAGCTTTTTATCTTTTTTTGTAGTTGTTGTTGTTGTTGCTGTTGTTGTTTTTCATATAGTTGTTGAAAACAAACAACTTTTTAAGTCATGCAACCAAAAGTCTTAAGCTTAAAAAATTGATTGTATTCTGCTCTTTAGCGCACTTTAAAGCAAAAACTCGAAAATTACATAAACACTTTCTTTTTCTTCCTTTCTTTTACATTATTACAAAACAGAGAACACACACAAATACATTTCCATTAGCAAATTTATTATACGTTACATTTGATCACTCTTAATTTCTTTTTCGTTTGGTTTTAAGATAAAATGAAAATTCATTTTTTAACTAAAACAAAACACAGCAACAACATACTTACTTATAGATCAAAAGAAATAAAAAACATTTAAACTAAGATTTAAAAAAATAGGAAATTATATCAAACAATTGTAACATTTTATAATAAAAGTGCAATTTATTTATTGGGGGATCAGCTAATTAATATACGTCATCAACTGCTCAGGCCAGATCATCAGAATAGCTTTTTCCTAATTTTTGAGAAGTTAAAAATACTCTGTTAAAGTAAATGTGGCATGGAGATGACGAACTTGATAAGCCAATAACAATAACGGAAATACATCATGTACTATCAAATGTTAAGTCAAATAAACCTCCAGGATCAGACAGAATTCCTTATGAATTTTTTAAGCATTCACCGCCAGAATTGATTACTGAGCTAACAAAAATTTTTAATTTAATGTATGAAAGGGGAAAGGTCGATGAAGCCTTCGAAGAGAGCATCATATTTCCAATATTTAAAAAAGGAGATGTAAATTTGCCAAACAACTATAGAGGCATTTCTTTCATGAATTGTGTTGCCAAATTATTGATGAGTGTCTTTCAGGAAAGGCTTTCAAATTGGGTCGAAAACCATAATTTGCTTAATCTTTATCAAGCTGGGTTTAGGAGAAACTATTCGACAGTAGACTATAATTATATTATCGTGCTGCAATGGCATCAATCAATTCCAAGCAATATTGCGAATCATAAGGTTTGATGATTCAAATACAAGAGAAATTCGACAACAAACTGATAAAACTGCACCAATATCCGAGTTATGGACCGTGATGAACTATAATTTTGAACGTTTGTACAAACCCAGTGAAAACCTTACCGTGGACGAGCATTTGTTTTCTTATCGTGGCCCTACCCGCTTTACGCAATATATCCCCTTAAAACCGGCAAAGTATGGTATCAAGGTATGGTGGGTATGTGCTGCCAAAAACTCTTACCCTCTGCATGGGCAAATATATACCGGACAAGCTATTACGGGACGGGAAAGTAATCAGGGTGAACGCGTAGTAAAGGATTTGGTAAGTCGATTTTATGGAAGCGAACGCAATGTAACAATGGAAAACTTTTTTAGAATCCTTAATTTGTTCCAAAACTTGCGGTCGTAAATTAAATCGTTTATACCCAAAGAAATTTTGGCACACAAAGATCGTCCTGTGGAGTCAAAAGTCTTCGGCTTTATGCCTAACATTTCTATATGTTCATACGTGCCGAAAAAAGGGCAGTTATTCTTTTAGCTTCAATGCATGACGATGATGCAATCAGCTCAAGTGGAAAACCAGAAGTCATTGAATTTTACAATAAAACAAAAGGAGGACAATATACATGCCAAAGACAGACTAAGCGTTGGCCATTATCTCTCTTTTTTATATGATTGATTTTATGGCATTGGCAGCGTATATTATATACTTTAAAAATAATAAAAACATCCCATATAGTAAGCTTAGACGCAAACGTTTTCTTCGCCAGCTCGCCAAGGAGCTATGTATGCCAGTCATTAAAAGCTAGTCACTCAGTGTTTAGGTAATGCGTAACTTTAACACGAAACTTGGCATAGCGAGCTATATAAACACGGCCTTAAATGAAAAAGTTGACCCTACACCTTCAACGAGTGCACCAGCGGCTCAGCGAGGAAAAAAATCCAAGTTGGAAGATGCTATTTGTGTCATATTCACGACGAACACAAAAGACGCACTCGTAACATGTGCTCTGAATGTAAACGGCCAATATGTGTGCAACATTCGAGCAATTTCTTTGTATGCAAAACTTGCAATAATGAAGACAAGAAATAAATAAGTTAAGTTTTAATAAATAAAATAAATTTACATTACCACAAAAAAACAAAGTCTTTAATAATTTTATTAAACAATTCCATAAGTTAATACAAAAGCATAAGTTAATAAAATTGCATATCTGTACTTGGGTATACGTTCTTGGGGGTTAAGAAGCTCATAGATCCTCAGTGGTTTAACCTAGGATATTAATTGAGGTGTCAGTTGACGCAGAATTTTGCCATTTCCTTAGATACGAAATTTTAATAGAAAAGTGTAAGCCATTTAGGAGGTGCATTACTCCAAAATGTCAGTGGCCACACCTGTACTTGCGCATAAGGACTAGGGTTTAAGTTAGTCAACTTGTAGTTAGTTATAAACTGAATGTATATCAGTTAGCTAAAAAACGAATTTGTAAAAATATGCAATAAATTTTTTTCCTGTTTATTATTATTTCGTGTATCTTTGATTGAATGCTTCTTAACTAAAAATGTTAATACATGAAATGCTCGATAGTCAGTAAAATATTTCGTACCAAATAACATTAAGATCATAATTTAATAATAATTTAAGAACACAAAATAACGCAAGGGATGTGACACAAATTTTCATTTTATAATTTTAAAAAAGAAATGAAAAATATTTAAAACCAAATTGTCCAAAATAATTTTATTTCATTTTTGATTTTGGGGAAGTCTGCATTTACATATATTGTAGCTAGTTAGGCCATCAAAGTTAGCTTAAAGTGTGTTACTTTCGTAGCCGAGTACCATTTTTCTTGTAGGGAACAAACAAGTTATCTGTGTGTTTGTTCGATTGTACTATGTTTTTTTTTTTTTTCTAAACAAAAATTGATAGTTCGGAATACATCCATTTTGGCTTGGAATTGGAATCAGCTTAGTTATTAATATTTTCTCATGTTTAATAATATGCTTAAACGTCTGAAAGAATCTACGTGGTCTTTTTCAGGTTTAGGCATTATAGTTATCAAAGAAACCTTCCTGAGGAACCTGAAAAGGAAAATCCATAAAGAAAATTTTCGGTTCAACCGAAATATTTTATAGACAAAACAAATGTTGCCCAACTCACTGACATTATCTTCGTCTAGAGGCGCTAGCCAGAGATATGTATATATATACGATTATTTTTCCAACTATGTCGGCAACATATTACTCGTAAAAACATAAAATCAGCAAAGATCAGTTTATTCAATACGCATGTCCGAAATTATTAACAGCTTGTAATTACTTCAAGAAAAAGAGAATTATTTGTTGCAATATCGGTCAATAATATAGTTTCAATGTCTGCTGGCCAGCCCTTACTAGCCTACATACCTCAACAGATTTCCAGATGTAATCGATTTTGCTGTCATTGAAAATATAAAACCTAAAGTCTTTTCAGTGAAATCTGCTTTCTTTATATCATTCAGAAACGCTTCTAATGTTGCTTGCTAATCCAGATAAATTTTAGCAGAATTATTATTGTTCTATTTTATAGGTAACTGTAATACTTAAATATAATTATTATATTATATATATAATTATTAACAATTCTTTTTTAGGTTTTTTGTAATATACAAAAATGAAATTAATTGTTATTTTTATATATTTTTTTAATAAAATACTAAACAATTTTTTTTTGTGATTTTTAAATGAAGCTAAAAGTTCTGGCAACACTGCCTGGGGGCACAGCTGGTATTAACTATATTCTAAAATTTTTAATTGGTTTAAAAATACAATGAAACAGCCATGAAGCTACACATCTTTATGAGAAAATTAAGTATAACAAGTTAAATATGATGGATATAGTGAGCGTAATTTAAGCGTCATATTTGAATATACCCAAACCTTGGATTATCCATAATGATAATTTACCATAATTACTTCAAGGTTCGCAAAACATACTAAAATGATAATATTTTAAAAGTGCTTAAAATATATATAATATACCTTTATATATTATATAATCTATTGTTTCTCGCTTTTCGGTATTTTTAGACCATTGTATTTCTCGCTTAGAGTTTTTAAATAATACAGTTTTTAAAATATTCTTCCATCTGCTTCAAAGTGTTGCAATAAAAGCCGTTCATGTATCCGATAAAATATATTTACAATTTACCATTGTCTTGGCAATAACCCAACATTGAAACCATAAGGATTTGCATATTAAATAATGGAAGTTAATATCTGAACACAAGCGTTCCTTCCTGCCGAAAATTGTGTCGTTTTCGTTGTTTCTTTTGTTGGGCTTTGTTTTGAATTGTTTTTGTTTGCAGTTTTAAGTCGCCAAAGTAATTGAAAGTTACTGAAAAACTAAATTAAAGCTATGCAAAATATTAAGTAAGAGGAAGTCAAAAAACCTTTACAATAACAAGCCGTGGATTATAGAATACGTCCATCATTGTTGCAAGTATGCTGTTAAAAGTCATGACTCACTATAATACTCAGTAATATAGTCTGTTAAAAATTGGATGTGTTCTCAATCAATATGATAGCGTGGACTTTTCGACCGATCTGTATGATTTTTAAATCTTTTGAAAGAATTCATAAAATATTATTATTCCATGCGATCAGTGTTGAAAAATTTTTAAAATTATTAAAAACACAAACTATAGTCCCTTAGGCCAAACAAATAGAGTAAGTGAAAGGCAGCACAACAAAAAATTTTAAAATGGATTTTAATAATATGAATATGAATAATAATATGAATAATATTAAATCATTTAACCAAACAACAACTTTTTAGAACCTTAGCAGATAACAATTTCCTTGGAACTAAGATTTTCAATTAGCCGGATTTCTCCCTTAATAAGTTCATACTAAGAGAAAAACTGAAATTATAAAAACTATAGACTTTTAGAAATAAGGTCAAGTTCTTGCTTAAACAACAAAACTTGAGTCTCTTTTTTATCTTACTAATTGTAACGGCCGTAATTGTTGAATAAGAACTTGGAACTTTTTCGCCCTCGCTAGAGCGATTGGTAGCGCACTAGCCTATCGGTCTGGAGGTTGGGGGTTCGGTTCCCGCCAAGTACTCTGGGTATTTTCTGCAGACAAGCATAAAGCTTCGCAGAGGTAATGTTGTTTTTATTTATCAAAAAAAAATATATATATATCTGATGTTAAAATTATCAGGGGAACCTGTGAGATAGTAGGTAAAGTTCTATTATTTCAGTAAAAATATAATTTTTAATTGTAATGTAAAATTAAATAAAATAAAAAATAAATAAAACTAAATATGCATTTGCACACAAAAAAATCAAAATATAATTTTTTAAATCTATAAAAATTAAAAAACCAAGTAAAGTATAAGTTAAAAAATTGTTTTTTTTAATAGGTATGTATCCGTTCCCCTAAAAATATTTTTTTTTCTTAATTGATTAATCGGACATTAAGGCCTTTGAATTGTTTTAATTGTGTCTGATTTTTTTTGATAATAAAATAAATTAATAGCTAAAAATATATCATTTTAGTATAAAATAAAAAAATATCTAGTAAATTTTTTTTGGTCCTAATAGGCAACTATATCGCTTTCATAAAGCTTGAATTAAGATATTGCACTGATTTTTTTTATATTTTTAAACATCCAGTTAGAAAAAGTTGTAATTGAAAACAACACTGTTATACTCAAAATAAAAATTGTTACACAATCATCTTCTTATTTCATTGAAAATAAGCCAAAATGTTAAGAACTCAAAATCGAGTTTAGCGACACCTAGTGACGACAGTAGCTACCAATTTTTGCTGTGGGACAAAGCACTGTGGCACGCAACATACCTTGTAGTCAAATACTCTACTTTTTAAAGCAAACCATTTGTTTGTGCAAAGAAATTAGCATCTTTGGAGTTTGTAGGTTACTGATGAATTTATGCCTCAAATACTTCAAAATTGTACGGAATAATTTAATTTTAATTTGATCAGATTCGAGCACTGACGGCCTTTTTAAATTATTTCATTTCAGCACATTATTTAATATCAGAATTATTCATCCTTGAAAGACAATCTGTAAAGTTATATATGTATAGTCATCGAGATGCAGTGCTGGTATTTATAAATATGTGTATTTTTAATATTTCTATTTAATATTTACTTAAGTGCAAAATGGCGATGAAAACATTTTTTTATTAATGAAGCAGACCACTTCCTCAACGGGTTCCTTTTCGACGATGATGAGATTTAATGATTACCAATTTTTAACGTAGTTTAATGTCTACTGCAAAAAAACAAATAGATATTCATACACAATTAAATGCAATATAATTGTAGATTTTTGGTTGATAGTAGATTTTGCTTTAGGGTTTTATTTTTAGTATTCTGTATTCAATTGAATTTATGAGTATTTATTTCTCTTCAAGTGAATTAATTTATTTTGTTTTGTTCTTTATGTATAATCCTATCGATTTGTGATTAGTTTTTAAATTATTTAGGTGATTTCTAGGCAACTGTATATGATTAGTAATTATTATGTCCGATGATTAATAATTATTATGTTCGATGATTAATAATTATTATGGCCGTATACAATATTCGTTTTTCGTTTGAGTAAACATTTTTACCTTTTGCCTTCGCATACAAAAACTGTACTATAAATAAGTAAGCAATGATATCTTTCAAGAAAAAGTAAAACAGAAGGAAACATAAATTATAGCTTAATTAGTTTTTAGCTAAACAACATTGGCTACTCTTCAAGAAGTATATACATACATATGTATGTGTATTTTCTTATTGTGACCTTGTTTTTGAGAAATAGATAAAAAAATTATATCTGTGGCAATAAGGAATAAGTGCTTAAGTCGACTTAAGCAAAATTTTAGTTACTGGCACCTTTGTAATCTCCGTAATCCAAAGTACCCTTGTGCAAATTTTCAATTATTTTGTACCATTTTTCAGGAAGTTATAGCGAAATTACTTTCTGCTTATCTTTTTTCAATGTCTAATTGTATTTGGAAAAAAGCTTAAGAAACTACTAAGTTATTTTTTTAAAGCATAAAAACTTCTTTCACAACTTATTTATTGCAACACCTGCGTACTTTTGGTAGATATAAGATTTTTTTCCAATACATACGTTAGACTCTCTTATGTAAAGTTTTAAGATAAGTTATTTAAAAAAGAAATTAATTTTAAAGTTTAAATTTGCTCTGCTACAAAACTTAAAAATCAGACTTAAGCACTTTTTCCTTATTGCCACAGATATTGTAAGAATTAATGCAGCCCTTTAATTGTTTCTATGTACCCATATAATCAGTTATTCAAGTGTAATAAACGGCAAATTAAAAATAGATTCAATTTGTAATTAATACAGCTAAAAATTACGTTTAGAAGCATGTTTGTATGGGTGAGAGATATAGACTCTCCCTTCTAACCTGTTTCAGGAAAGCATGATTTTTGTTTGCGATGTCCCACTTGGTAGGTCTCTTTGCTTCACCAAATTCCTTATAAAAACTTATTATCTTACATACCCGCATCCGCGTAAGCTAGAGAGGTCTTGTTTCGCTAAATTTTATGAAGAAAATTTATGCGCTTACATACCTGCATCGTCGCAAGCGAGAAACAATGCAGTTTGTTATTATTGTCTTACAATTATTGCATTCTCGAATGCGCTTATGAGAACCGCTTTTGAAAGACATGAGTTTTTTTCTACTGCTTACCAAAACGTAATAATTTTTTGCTGGGATTCCAAGAAATAGAATGGTAACAGTGTAGTTGGTTATTTATTTCGGAAAATTTATAAAATTTGTATATACAAGGGTATAGAAATAATAAGGAGTTTCAGATCTGATCAAAAATACTAATTTCAGCACAAAAACATAAATGTGAAAATTATATTGATGATTGAATCAGTAAGTATTTACTAGAAAATTATTTAAGTGATAAAACGAAAGAAGGCACGAGAAAAGGAGTCTGTAAACATTCACATAGATAGCAAAACGTTGCGTGTATAAAGCATAATATGAAACTATTCAACAATTATATTTTTATTTCCACAAAACACTTTCATATATTTACAGAAAAAATTATTTTAAGTGCTGTTACAAACAGCTTTCTCTAGTTTTATGTTTAAAGTAGGATTTTACGTTGTAACAAAAGTCAACTTTAGTTATTTTACACAAATTTTGTTCTTTATGATAAGAGCTACAACTTTGCCTCAGAGAGTATATCAAAATTCCAAACGGTTTGCAAAATATGAGCTTGAGTAAATGATCATTTTTTTGCAAAAATTACATCGAGGCCTCACATCTTTGAGGGCCCATAAAAAAAAACCTGGATGAATTTGGGCAAAACTGGGAGACAGGAGTCTTTTTTTTGGTCTTTTATCACGTAGTGGTGTCCGTATATGGTTATTTTGCCATGACTTAAAAAATTACACAGTGTGTAATTTTCATTACCTAATAAATTAATTGTATTAGGATAATTTTTGTGTTATAATAATATTTACGTAATTATTATACAGTTCAGTGTCACCGTATCCATATGACTGCTTCTTTTGCTCGATATCGAAACTGATTTACTTCTAAATGATAATACAAGTTCAACATGCAAAACTGTTAATTTTTTACAATAATTTATTTAACTTTCTAAAGTTTTCAATGTTACATACATATGAAATTGGTAGTCAAGTTCGTTTTTATTCACTCTAAGAAAGAATAATTTAAATTACAAATTAGGTGATAATATTAATGAAGAATTGGGAAAATTTATTTTTTAGACACCAGCAGAGCGGAATGCACATCTTCTAGACAGCTACGTCCGTCATTAGCACTCTTCGTATCTATCAACTTAGTGTAGTGTTTTAGTTGTAAGCATCATTTAAACAACAAAATTCAGATAAAGGAATACGAGAAAACTGTATTCAATAACCATTCGTCAGTTTGTAGCTTGACTACAAATTTCATATGTATGTATGTAATATAAATAGCTCAGGTCGACAAATAAAATTTCAAATTTTCAAAAGTTTTAAATGTTGTTTTTTGACAAAAAAAAGAATTTTTATTTAATCTATTGAAATATATAAAATTCATCTTACAGGCGCAATTTCCACATATTTTTACAATGAAAAGTGGTTTAAAAATTTTGTATTTTGGAAATAATTCGGTAGCTCACTACCTAAGATATCTCAGTGAAATTTCACGCGTACAAAGCATAGGTGTTTTTGAAAAAAGCTGTGGACGGCACTAGGGTAAATGGGGCCTTCTGCCTAAGCCCCCAAACTTGACTACATCGTACATAAAATTTTTTGGAAATTTCATAATAATTTATTTATCACTCAAATGTTAAAATTTGGATAGGCCTTGAAAATATATAAAAAAATGTGCTTACATGCCTATGTTATCTCTTTTTCAGTTTGGGAGAAAATTGGTTTAGATTTTTTTTTTTCATTTTTGGCCGAATTATTATTTTAATAAGAAGTCTCTTAGCTCAGAGCTGTAAAATGGAATGAAGTATAAGCAAAAACAAGAGCAAAAGAGAATGCATTTAATGTGCTTCTACTAAATATATCTTTTTCTTATTTTCTTTATTTATTTTAGTTTTATTCAAATAGTGCCGCACTATTTCGATGTTATAACCGTAGTTTATATTATTAATAATCTAAGAGTGTGGAATTTAGTGGCAGGACTTCCGAACTGGATTACCAAAATAAAACTAAAAGTTAAAGGGTGTCCCAAAATTGATGGGAAAAAACTTGAATCTGGGACTTTTAAAGTTATATATTGAACTGGGTGAGGAACCTTACATGTTTAGGACTAACTCGCACTTGACTGACTTACTGAAATATCTTGTTCCATTATGTCCAGTTTACCCAACGGTAAAGAATACAACATGGAAAAATAAAATGTCTTATTTCCAAGAGAAAGTGGAGAAAAGCAGTGAAAGTGCGCCCCCTTTTTACCGATTTAAGGGTAGTGCATACTTTAAGGCATCTTTTATTTAGGAAAGCAGTATATTTTAAGCAATGTTGCGCAACAGATGGCGCTGTTTTAAAATAATTTTTAGAATATGAGAATTTTATATAAATTTTAGAATTTTACAGGACCACGCCCAATTTTAAGGTAGCTAGAGAACTAGATCTTTGAAATTTTGAAACACCCTTATTAATATACCTAGTTAAGCGAAACTATTATTAAATATTTTTAGTTCATAGACTGCAGCTTTTTTCATTTCAAAGCAACTAATGAATTGAAATAACATTAGAAATTAAAAGATTTCAATCACATTTTTGGAAATTTTTAAATGTAATAAATCTTTTATTTAAAAAATTTAAATATTTCATCATATTGTATAAAAGAACAGTATATAATGTCATTTTAAATATGTATCTTTTATGTTCTCACATTGTATTTTCTTGCGAAAATGTGCAAAACAAATTTGGCATAATTCTTAGTTGTTTGACTGTAAAATATTTAGCAATGACTTTGACTCACTTGTGCGGTCTGATTTGGGATGCTTACATTTCTAAATCTAGGCTAATACGTAAGTGTCTTATTTATTCATTTCTTTTAAAGAAATGTTAAAATGTTTCGTGGCAGTTCCAAATATTTGTATGCAATTTCTTGGAAAAACTTGAAGCACTCATGTGGTAAAACTTTCTAATTATGTCACTGCTATAATATATGTAGTAGAGACTGTTTTTAAATTTTTTTTACAATTTTTTATTTCTATACTTCATAATATACCCTTCAAATTAAGGCCAATTATAACTGTTATAAACGGAGTGTAATAATTTAGTGCGCGACTTACGAATTTAATGTATTAACAAGTAGCGTATTACAAAGAGCACACATACCAACTATACTTGTATCCAGTAATATTAAATAAATTTAAGTTACCTTAATTAGAAGAAAAATATATTTTTTGAGAAGAGCTTATTCATAATTAAAAAAAATTTCAAGTTAAGTTAACTTGTTAGTAAACATATGTTTTGTAACATCAATAGAAATGTTTTCAACAAGTTCGTCACAGTTCAGTATGGCTGTAACACCCTTAATATAGCAAGTAATCTCATACAGCTATAACTGTGTTCCAAAGTTAATTTCAATATTTTTGTAAATTAACACTTACAGGCACACCTACGTTTTAATTTAATTTTGAGATTGTCAAAAGGTTCACTATTCAAAAATTCATTGCTAACCGAAGGTTGTCTGAAGCAACAACAAATATAAGCTGGTAAATATTAAAAGTGAAAATATTCAACAGAGGGAAGCTTAAGGTAGTAGTAGATTTCGTTCTCACTAACTGACGATTAATAATTGCATACAAGTTTCAAAAACTAAAGGTGTCGTGCTAATCAGTACTTTTATACCAGAAAGCGTACTTTCACTCTTTTTTCTCCACTTTCTCTAGGAAATAAGATATTTTTGCAGAAAAAAAGTATCCTATATTGGATACTTAAGGATACTTCAGTACCTCCCCACAAAATTTTGTTAAAATCCATCCAGTAGTTTTTACCTGATGCGAACGCAAAAGAAGAGCTGACAGACAGACGGAAATGAGTTACTATTTTATTATATATTACATATATACATATGTAATTATATGTATAGATAAATTCAGCATTTTAAACCTCCAAATGTTTGTATATATTTTTGTTGAATTATATAAATATCATACATCATATGAAACTATTCCGTCACTTTTATTATAATTAACATTTTAACATGAAAATGTGTTTATAATTGCAACAGTTACATTGGACCCATAATCATCAGTTATTACCACTGTCATCACTATTACGATTATTTTTATTGCTATATTGCCACATACCATACATTTACTTTGCCTGCTCTTGCCCTGAAATCACTTGGTGTTATTCCCAACCTTGTTCCTTAATTAACAATGTAATAATAAATACTATTTTTATAATTTGTTATTAGGGAATTAGGCTTTTTTTGACAACTCATTTAATTGAGTGTACGCGTCGGCTTGTACTATTTATGTAATTATATAATAAACTATTTTATTTTATTGAGTGCAGCAGCAGCTTATATATTTTATATGTCTTATTTGATTATTAGTATTTTTATCTTTTGTGTTTATCATTGCCTCGAATTTTTGGCAAACTAATTTATAATTGTGCTGTTGCAGGAAAAAGAGCAACAGAACACAAATAAACTAGAGGTGAGGGTTGTTTCTAAGATTTATAGCATTGTTAATCCTTAAAGTAAGCAATAAAATTTTTCTTAATTGCAAGCCAAATTTAGACACTATTATTTATATTTATGAGTTTTAGGCTTTTCTTTAAAATTTTTGAATATTCAGTGTCAAAAGGGTAGCAAAGGAAGGAGTTATCTGAAATGTTATAAACAAGCAGAGAAAGATAGAAATTGTTAATGAATTTCTCTGAACAGAATTTACCTTCTATTTTTCTTTATATTTTCAATTATTGAATTATTTTTTAAAGCTACAACACCCAGAGAAAAAATGACACCATCCGTATACAAAATGACCGCATACGGTGTCGAAAGTGTATTGACCACGTTTGTACTCGAATTGTACACGGAAGGTGTAATTCGACAAAAAAAAAAATACTGACAACGAAGGATTGTCGAAACGACAACGAACGTGTGCACTTTGACACCGTGTTGTTGTCGAATTGATACCATGCAGGTGTCGAATTGATACTACACGATTGTCAAGTTACCACCATATCGTTGTCGATTTGTAAATGTTCCTTCTGTAACAAATTCATCATAATAAGAAAAGAGATTGGAATAGAATATATATTTTTATACTTATTTTATTCACAAAGAAACGGTTAATTTATAAAATCATTAACTGGTAATATTTGCTTAAAATGTCCTAAATAATAACATTAAATATTTATGTAATATCTATGATCAGAAGTATTTTTTTTATTTTCATCAGCATAAGAGTTTTTTCTTTGACGTTTCGTTTAAGGGTGTCTTCAAATCTGAAATTATATCGCAATGAAATTGTTTAATATACTCTATAAAATTCCTATCGCAATTTCTTTTAACTTTGTTAAAACTCCCCCGCTGCTTTTTGGAGCAATATGATGCAAATGTATTGTTGGTGGTCATCATTACTCCACCATTGGTCCACCTTGGTTTGCTCAGACATTAATTCCGAACTGTGAATTTATATACCATAAAAATTATAATAAGCAGTTTACAATAAAAACAAATTATTACCTATGTTTTGAGACAATATGCAATAGAAAATTGATCCATATTGTTACTATTCAAAAAAAAAATGCGTCTGGATAAATTGAAGGAAATAAAAACAATGAAAAACATTTACTAGAACCCGTGGAATTTGACATTGCACTGTTATTTTGAACACGTTTGTTGAGAAGTTGACAAACGAGTGTTGTCAATTCGACCACGTTCGTTTCAAAGTTGACTACGCCTGTTGTCAAACAAAAGTGACAAGGTAAAGGTATCAAAGTGACCACAATCGTTGTCGATTTTGCAACGTCGTTTTTCCCTCAGTGTACAGTCGTATTATAATTAAATGAGGAATTATTTCAATGCAGTTATTTAAGCCCACATTAATTAAATGTAATCGTAAGCTTTTGCCGGAAATATGATTTACATAATTATGATCGAAAGAATGGTCCTAGTAGAGGATATTACGGAAGAAGTCGGGAGCAGAAAAGTAAACTCATTCAAATTATCCCAAATTACTGCCAATATTTTTCAGTTTTAAAAAAGACTATTCCTTGTAATATATTCAACTAGAAGGATTTGCTTTCTTCTTTACCTCTAGCTTCAGTGAACCGAACTAGATAGACGAGGAAGCCTTACATCATGCGGGGCTCTGAGAGTACTCCAAAGCGTCATAGCCAACGAAAAAGATCGAATTTGTTGATAATAGCGTTTTGTCTAATAGCTTTTTGCCAAAAGAATGGTTAATAGATTTATTTAAGTATTTCGATGATCTGCCTTAGTGGGAGTGGAGAGAGAGCAAGAGAATACCTTACGAACACTGTACGTAACCGCAAGATTCTGTCAAATAATACTTGCAACCGGCGAATGAATAAATCTTTTAAGTTACTCCAAATTTAAATTAGTAATTGGAATTTTTCAATTACAAATAATTGTAATTGATTTTGGTCCCTGATTTCAATTACAATTAATTTTCAATTACACATTACCTGTAATTGTAATTTAAACGTAATTAAATCCCCCATGTCTAGTATTAAATATTATCGGACGCCGTACTTGCAACTGAATAGAATCAACGTTAGTGAACTATGTTGATTTTATCTTATGCTGGGTTTTATTGTGTGGTTAAACGTGGTTAAAAAATGCTGTATAAAATCAGCGATCGTTATTTAAACATATGAAAAAATATGTTGCATCACCGCACTCGCAACTAAACAAAAACAGCGTTCGCATGCGTGATAATAATTTTATTCAATAGGCTTACAAATATTTGTGTATGATGAAAGTAAGCGAAAGAAATTTGATTTTTGAAGCTGTCTGCTTTTAATAAATCCTTTCTTTCAAATAAACCAAAGTGTTTGTGATATCAGATATTTTTTATTAGTAGGAAAAACCTATCGGTGCCATTATATATGGAATATAACATCGTGCCAATGTCCACTGCGGCTTTGCTGAGTGTAGCATATCTGAAATGTTTAATTTTCCATGACTCTGGCATATAAATCACGCCGAATTTGTCCAATAGCATAGGTTATCTCTGCTTTTATCTCTGACACCAAATCCCATCTCAAGAACTACCTAAAACTTACTTCAAGGAATGAACGACTATGTTAAAAAAAATATGCTTTTATATATTTTCTAACACACCTATTGTTTTTTCCTCGTTATCGCTTCTTGTAATTCTTCTTTGTATGTGCTTAAGTTCATTTTCACTTTCCTTATAGCTATTAGATAATAGTTATTTTTGCATTGTCATGATAAACAAGTGTTTATGACATTTTGTATATTAAGCTAATATAACATTTATTCTTTTATATTCTTGCCAAAGGGGTTTTCAATGTAAAAAATAAGAAAAGATAAATAAAAACATATTTCTATAAACTTAACCCTCATTTAACAGAGTAATATTTAAACATTAGGCGCTATTGGTATAATTGTCTCTTCACAAACTTGCCATTACTACCGTTTCTTATTGTAAGGCAATAAACGATAAACTTTGAAATGATTTTTGTCTTAATAAAAGGCGGAGAAATAATGTTCTGGTATAATGTCATTTGAGATATATTATGTGAGCTCTGTTTTCACAAAAGATTATTTAATGTTATAAAAGTGATGATACTAATTTAAAAAAAAAACACGTTACCACCCGAGATGATAAACATTTGTGCTCATTTTAGGGATTTTTGAATTTTTGGTACCAAATTGGTGATTTCTTTTTTGATGTGTGGTTTGCTGTTGTAAACACAAGATTACAAAAAGTTAAAGTACAAAAAGTCTAGCAAAGTCTCCGAAAAGGGAGAAATTTCATGACTGACTTCAAAATCATCTGCACGTTAATAGTTCGACTAATAAAATTTTAATATATATTAAAAAAGTAACTTGAAAAACTAAACTAACATTAAAAAGAAGAAGTTTCCTATAAAAGATTTGTATAAGAAAAACAAGTCAACAATTTCTTCCATCGTTAAATAATGAATTTCCAAATTCTAATTTGTAATTTTTTTTTACAAAAATAGTTTTATATAAATTTTCTTGTATTATTTTTTTTTATACAAAAATAATAAAAGATTAATTTCTTTCTTAGATGATTTTAATTTGAGAGAATATGTATTTTATAATTAGGCGCCTTATTAAATCTGTAGTGACCAACAAATGCAGGAAATTAGCTCTTAACAGTCTTGGCTTAAGGCCGGGGCACATAGAATCCATTTACGTTATATCTGTTCTTTTTCAAAGTACAAGAAATTTGAAATAAAGGTTTTCTAATGATTGCTGTCACAATCAGTACCGCAAAGTACGAAAGTTGGGCAACTTTTAACGTAGGTTGAGAGCTATACATTGGATTTTTTCAATTACAATTACATGTAATTAGTAAGTAAAAGTTACCAATTACCAATTACTAGTAATTGTAAGTGTATTTTTTCAATTACAAATTACATGTAATGTGTAATTGAAAAAACTCAATTACAATTACAAAATTTGAACGTAACTGTAATTAGAAAATTTCCAATTACAATTAAATGTAATTAAGTAATTACATGTCTAATTAATTACAAAATTTAATTGATATCCCCCAATTCTGCTGTAAATTTAAGAATAAAGCCTCCACGGCGTAATCGTTATAATAAATTTATTATGAAATATACATACATCATACGCTTAGAGGTTTTTTTTTTAAATTTTTTCCTCATGTATTCATTTTAATATTTAAATTGCATGACTCTCGGAGAGCTATCGTGATCTTAAGTGCAATAAGTCATTGTAATTTATGACACGTCTGTACAACATGCTTTACGTTGCATTTTCAGGTTATGAAATTTTATATGAAAATATGGTAATCTAAAGAGTTGTTCACTTAAAATTCCAAGATATTTACTACATTTGTGTTCTGAAAACATAGTAAGTTAAATGTATGTTAAAACAAATGCATGAGTTTGCTGTAAATTCAATAAAAATGTTTTTCATATAACCTTCATATTTTATGATCTCGTTTTTTATATATATTTTTAAAAATTATACATATGCAAATAAATGCCTCTGATACTTGTTGTCGTTTTCTGATTAACGTTTTGTTGTATTTTTTTCTCTATGTTAATAAAGTGTTCAAATTTTTAACTCCAAATAAATATGCAGAATTAAAACAGGCATTCTTGCACATTATGACAAATACAGGTTTTCACATAACTGTAATATTAATACTTTTCTATATACTATAATATTAATATAAAATAAATTAAAAAACATATATAAATTAAAAAAAAAAAAAAAAATAAGCTACTATCTCAAATATTTTTATAAGACAATTTTTTAATATAAGAAAAAAATTTGTTAAAAATTTGTTTTTCTCATGATTGATATCAAATGGAATCTCCTTTAAAATGAGCTATTACTCAAGTTTCTAGGGCTAATAGAACTGGAATAAGAATATATTCAATACTCGAGCGCATATGCAAAAATGCGATATTTTCTTATTTTGATAACTGTTTAGCTGAAAAACTGTAAGAGATAGATTTTTTTTAACTATGTTTGGCTGCAAAAAGTCAAAGAATATACGTAACAAAAGTTTCAATAAAACCGGTGGTGGTAAATATGAAAACAATTTTTTCTTGTTTGATTTGACATTTAAAAACAAAAATATTTTCTTGCAATTTTGTTTTAGAACTAAAAACAGTAAAAGTCATGTTTTTATGCATTTTATTTTTGTTTGGAAATATTTGTTTTGAGGAAAATAATTCTAAATGATAAGGAAAAAAAGCAAAGAGAAAAAAGCTTGTTTTACAACATCTCATAAAAGAGTTCAGTTAAATTTTGAAACACCAAAGACTCCAATGGGGGTATGGGAAAGTAGATCACTTGCCACAAAAAGCTGAAAAAAAGTCTTAAGAAATAAAATATTTTTCGTAGAATAGTGCCTTATTTATAATATACATAAATAAAAAAAACCTAAGAAGTAAGTCCCAGGGTAGACGGGCGAAAATTTATTTATTTTTATTATTTTATTTTTTAATTTGCTTTCAAACGAATAAACATTTTTTCGAAAACAAGGCGAATCTATTTTACTATGTGGCAGCACGAAGTAAATTATTTTTAGCTTTACTTTTTTTTGTACATGGCGTTTTTTTTTTATTTGAAAAAAAAAAAAAATAAATAAAATTGTAATTATTTAAAAAAAAATATTTCAAGTATAAAAAATTACAAAATACTACCAGAAAAGGTAAGGAAGAAGTGTTTTTAGTTGTTGGAAGTGATATTTAAATTAGTGCTTTTGGCGTCTGTCATACATTTAACCAACACCAAAATGCATGTGGGTGTTTTTTGGTGTTGTACTTGCTGTCGCGGCGATACCACCTTATATAAATTCGCCTTGCTCGAAAACATTTTATTATTATTGAAGCATATTTCAAAAAGCAAATCTCAACAAAGCGTGTCGCCAAGTATTGAACACAAAAACGATACTCTCTTCATCAACCGTAACATGCTACCAAACTAAATGTTTCTGTGTCTAAACTCAGACTATGCCAACTAGAAATTTTTTATGTTTTTTTTAATATTCTAAGAAAGAAAAAACGGAAATCATGACAAGGCCATTTTATACTTAGGGAATATAGCATCAGAAGAAACATATACGCAATTTGACCTGCAAATTCAAACTTCCCACGCTATGCTCTTTAAAAACTTTAAAAACGCACAAATATTATCGTTTAAAAGCGAAAACAATCTTAATAAATTGTTAATGAATAGAAATGTTTAGTTACAAAAAATTATAATAATTAATAATGTGAACTTTTATAATGATAAAGACATGGTTATTTTAGATAAAATACAGTTCTATTTTATACATTTTTTTATATATTTCAATTTAATTGTGTTTAAGCTTGAAGTCGTTTTTTATTATTTGTAGTATAAGGTAGAATAAATAAAATTGTAGTATAGATATTTTTGACTACTCATTTATGTAGCATCATCAGGAAAAAAAATTAATGGTAACAAAAAATTACAACTTTGCAATTTTTTTTCTTTTTCTTTTTTCCCTGCCGAGTATAGCCAAAGTACCTAAATTTCACCAAAAAGTAACTTAGTAGTAACAAACAAGAATAATTAAAAAATTTTTTTAATTGATCCTTTAAAAAATAGACTCCAAAAGAGATATACTGACACAAAATCTAAACTTAAAGTTTAAAAGGGAGTAATTAGTAAGCACCTTTTTCAAAATATAAAAAATTTACACCAAATTTCCACTTAGAATAGATCACCCTTTTATTGTTTATTCTATATTTTTTACTTTTGAAAATTTTAATTATTATTATAGTCGAACTGTTTATGTATTACATAGAATGAAATTTATAATCAAGCTTAAGTTCGTTTTTATTCTCTCTAAGAAAGAATTAATTAAATTACAAATTAGGTGATAATATTAAAAAAAAATTGGGAAAATTTAATTTTTAGACACCAGCAACGAGTGGAATGCACATTTTCTAGACAGCCACGTCCGTCATCAGCACTACTTGTATCTAATCTACTTAGGGTAGTGTTTTAGTTGTAAGCATCATCTATTTAACCAACCAAACCCAGATAAAGGAATACGAGAAAACTTGTATTCAATTATCAATCGTCAGTTGGTGAGAACGAAGTCTACCACTACCTTAAGCTTCCCTCTTGTTGAATATTTTTACTTTAATATTTACCACCTATATTTTGTTGTAATTTGTAATTTAATTAATTCTTTCTTAGAGAGAATAAAAACGAACTTAAGCTTGATTATAAATTTCATTCTATGTAATACATAAACAGTTCGACTATAATAATAATTCAAAATTTTCAAAATTAAAAATCGCAAAGCACCGCGCTGTCTAGAAAAATGTGCATTCCACTCGTTGCTGGTGTCTAAAAATTAAATTTTCCCAATTTTTCTTTAATATTATCACCTAATTTGTAATTTAATTAATTCTTTCTTAGAGAGAATAAAAACGAACTTAAGCTTGATTATAAATTTCATTCTATATATTTTTTACCTTTTATTAAAGCGTTCGTAGGATTCAAGACTGTGTAAGTTTTAAGCGTCTGCTGTTATAGTGTACGTAGCCATACACATACTACGTAATTTCCTAGTTCCTATCTACCTATACTCGTATATCAAAACATAACGCTATATGCGCCAATTAATTAATTAAGGAGTGGCCTACACTCAACTTTACCATAACCAATGGAAACACTAAATTTCCCCTTCCCCCTTCTCGATTATGTCCAAAATTTACACAGCTTTTCATCTCTAAATACCAAAGGCACATATTGAATTTAATTTTGATATATCATACGCTGTGACCTTTATAGCGTTCGCAAAATTTGGGGGTAAGGAAACTACCATTTGCCCCCTCCCGATTATGCCCAAGAACTCTTCGTCTTCATATACCAAAGGCACATACTAAATTTAATTTTGATATGTCAAACGGTATGACCTGTACAAACTCCACAAAAATAGTGGCATACACACCCACCCATCATCCGGAAAATAGCCAAAATGTATTCAAGAGTTCTCAAAACATAAAAATCCGTCGAAACCGCGACCTCGATTTTTTTCACGATTACTTTAATTTACCTTATACTACGTATGGTAAAGTCAAAACATAAAGCCATAATATGGCGTTATTATATATTATATGTATTGTAATATTGCTACGTCCGCTAGAATAACAAATATAAACATTCAAAATTAGAAATTAAAGTTTGTCCCCATAGTTGATGTGAAATAATGTAGGTGGCGTTATCGTTTGAACTGTTACAAACAGACAGTTGAAATTTCAACAGAACCTCTTTTGCTAAGTCCGCTAATCAGTGAACGAAATAAACTAATAATTCTTGCAAAAAAACAAACTTCAAAACAGACAGATACGCATCAAATCTAAACAAAAAAATAAACTGTTGGTAGTAGTTATTGTAATATCAACATTCCTGAATTTCAATTATCAAATATAAGGCATACAACAAATTTCATTGGCTGTAGGGACACCCTACCGTTTCCAATTTTATATTATTTGAAGCGGACATAACAATAAATTCTCTTTGTAAATATCAAGTATTTGTCTATAAAGATTCAAAGATGAGGACATATTGAAAAATTTCAAGTATTTATCTATTAGGATCAAAGATATGATCATATACTTCAAATTTCATTATCCAAAAGTGGACCCTTTAATTTCCAATTTTATACTGCTTATTATAAAGGACATAGTTATATATATAACTATGTAAGTATCAAGCGTCTGTTGGTAATGGTATAAAAGATCAGACAAATCATATCAGACAAATTTCGTCAGTTACGATAACACTCTTTAATTTTGTTTACAATTATTGTTGCTGGCACAGAAATTGAAATTATATATTTGTTATAGAGGACTTAGCAATACAGATTATTTCTAAATTTCAACTGTTTGTCCATAACGGTTCAAAAGTTTGGCCATAAACATCAATTTTTGGGACCCCCTATTTTTGTACCTTTCACCACAGATGGAAAGGGTATATCTAAGTTTGTCATTCCGTGTGTAATTTCTACAATCGTCATTTCCGATCCCATAAAGTATATATATTCCGGATCCTTATACATAGAGAAGTTGAATAAGAGATGTCCGTCTGTCCGTCTATCCGTCTGTCCGTATTAGTGTTGTAATGTCATTTGCCAAGGCACCAGAAGAGATACAAACAATTTAAGCACACCAATCTGTCAGGCATATTTACGAAAATTTTGGTATTGCAATTCAGCAACATCGGATCATGCCTTTGAAGGCTGCGGGCCAAAAATCACGCCCAACTATATTTTTTTACGTCTTTTTTTATTTATTTTTTCGGCTTTAATGATTCTGTTTTGCCTTTTTTTGTCAAATAAATATTAGACTGCGACAGGTAGATCGCAAGGAGTGCATACAGATCTCGGGGGATCAATAACCCCCTGCGAGGGGCGATTTTTGTTTGTTTTTAGATTGGTAGCTTTAGTCTGACCATTCTAACTTGATATAGATTGCAGAAAGGTCCTAAATTTAACAAAAAAATTTCAATAAAATTTTTAAACAAAAATTTTTAAAAAATTTTTTAAACAAAAATTAGTAAAAAAAATTTAAAAAAAAAAAAAATTTTTAAATTTTTTGTATAAAATATTTACAAAGCATTTTCAAAAAGGTATTTTAGAGAAAAATATTAAAAAAAAATTTTTTTAAAAAATTTTCAAAAAAATTTTTAAAAAAATATTTTTACAAAAAAGTTTTAGACTCAATTTTCGAAAAATTAAAACAAAAATTTGAATATTTCTTTGAAAATGAAAATCATGACTGTAACATAACATATCTTTAATATTAAGAATATACATATGTGTATGTATGTGTGTATATAGAGTAACATATTTTTTTTTTTTTTTAATTGTTTTATTTGCAATCTATTTTACAATCAAAATAATAAGCAAATTTCATGACATATAAATAACATACATTGAGTTTTCCTTAAAACTCAAAAAAAAAAAAAAAAGAAAATCAAATTTTACTTTTTTAATTTAAATAGGATTTGACAAATTAAATTTTCTATTTTCGGAAGGGAAGGTCAAGAACATGAAGCCTTTTAAGTCTCTGGATTTCATCATCTAATAGGTTTATTGCTAACACATTGGAATGATTACTTAGTCTATTAAGATATCTCTCACTGAAGTTATTGATCTCTTCCTTTACCATTAAAATTCGAAGATCTCTGTGTATGTTTTTGTTGCTGATAAACCATGGCGCATTTGTTAAAAGTCTGAGAGTTTTTGACTGGTATCTCTGTAATATCTCAACGTTCGAATTACTTGCAGTTCCCCAAAGTTGGATACCGTATGTCCATATAGGTTTTAGAATTGTTTTGTATAACAGAACCTTATTTTCCAAGCTTAAGCTTGATCTTGGGCCCAATAACCAAAACATTTTTCTTGTTTTTAATTTAAGCTGCTCACGTTTCTGTTTGACATGCTCTTTCCAAGTAAGTCTTCGATCAAGATGAAGGCCTAAATATTTTACAGTATTGCAGCTGGGTATAGCTGTGCCATTCAAATAAACAGGCGAGCAATCATTTTTTCTTAGCGTAAATGTGATATGAACGGACTTTGTGTTATTAACTTTAATATTCCACTTTTGAAGCCAATCTTGAAGAAGATTCAATTGATTTTGTAGCATCTCGGAAGCTATTATCGGTGATTCGTTTGAGGCTAACAAAGCAGTATCGTCTGCATAGGTAGCAGTAGTTATATTTTCAATTGTTGGCATATCTGCTGTAAAAATTGTGTATAATACTGGTCCCAGGACACTACCTTGTGGAATACCCGCGTTAATACAACCAAAACTTGAATAATTTTCATTTATGCTTACAAAGAAGGATCTGTCTTGAATATATGTTTTTAGTACCAAATAAAATGGGGCTGGGATGAGGTTTTTTAATTTATACAGGAGTCCACTGTGCCAGACTCTGTCAAAAGCCTGTTGAACATCTAAAAATACAACAGAACAATACAATTTTCTTTCTAAGACGTATGAAATGTTATTGACAATCCTATGACACTGTTCTGGTGTTCCATGTTTATGCCTAAATCCGAATTGATAATCAGGTATAATATTTTGTTTTTCTAAGATTGGCATTAATCTCTTTAAAAAGAGCCTTTCAAAAATGTTTGAAAAACTTGACAACAAACTGATTGGTCTATAGGATGCAACATTATTTTCGGGTTTGCCAGGTTTTAATACCATTATTATTTTTGCATATTTCCATTGCGATGGAAAATGGTTTAGTCTTAATATAGAATTGTAAATTGTTGTGAGAAAAAAAATTCCTTTTTTTGGCAAAGATTTTAAAGCCTTGGAATCGATATTATCGTAACCAGGAGTTTTGTTATTATTCAATTTATCAATTGCTTTTCCTACTTCGGCTGGGGATATTGCTTTAATAGGACGATCCATTTGACAAGAAACATCTAAGAAGTTCTCAATATCAGCCCTTACAATGGGATTGTTTAAAATAAATGAGTTAAATGTTATTTCTAAGTGGTCCTTAAAAGTGTTGTAGAATAAAAGAAATTCCGATTTGTCTTTAAAAAAAGGTTTATTTAATTATGTCTTGCTTCTTCGAATACTCAAATAGAAAAGGGTAGAATTTTACAAAAATATGTGTCACAATTCATGATTATTGTAGGTATAAGATTAAAAGGAATATAACGGAATATTATTATGTAAAAATTAAAATTAAAGAATATTTTCTCATTACATAACATTGGAATGCAATTTGTACTCAATAACTATAAACAGAATATCTTACTCATCTTCAGATTTGAGTTGATGAGCAAACTTATTGTTCTCTTAAAGTTAATCTATGTAATAAACAATTTTACAAGATAATGTATATTAATCGTAATAGTAAATAGTTCTCAATTTGCAAATGCAGTTAATATAAAAAAAAAAACACAAAAGTTTACAGTGTGTAACAAAATGAATATGAAAAATGATAAATCAATTTAATTGAAGTTGTTTTGTTTGCAACATACTCCGCCCCAAGAACTATTGTTCTTGAGCTAGACGAAATGCAGGCTTACCGGTGGAAGAATTTTAGTCGAGTCTTTTGGACTCCGCTGTGCTTCGACTCACAGCGAAATGTGTAAGCCTACATTTAAAAAAATATTAATTTAGATTGGGATTATTCTCATTCTGAGATGAAAAAATGCTAGATGTTGGTAGTAAACATATTTTAGTTATAGGTCTTTTAAAAATTTTTTGTTTAGACAAAATTGACACTACTCTTACACGCCCATCTTTACCAGGATGGATTTCTTGAATTCTTCCAATCAACCATTGTCCTGGTGCACACCTTTCATCCTTTATAAGGACCAAATCTCCAGACTGAACATTGCGTTGATTGTCTAGCCATTTTGGACGAGACTGTAATCGGTTCAAGTATTCGGAATACCATCTTTTCCAAAACGATTGCTTCATTTTTTCTATGACTTTCCATCGAGGTAAATGTTGAACTTTGGCGTCGAGTAGACTTTCTTCTTGCGGGCAAATGGTCGGTTCTCCAATTAGAAAGTGGGCAGGCGTCAGTGCATCATTATCTGCAGGATCAGTAGAAAGAGGACAGAGTGGACGTGAGTTAAGGCAACCTTCAATTTGACATAACAAAGTCGAAAGCTCTTCATAGCTTAAAATATGATCGTTCATGATTCTTTTCAAATGATATTTGACTGATTTAACACCAGCCTCCCACAATCCGCCAAAATGTGGAGATGCTGGTGGTATGAAATGCCAATTTGTACCATTACACGATAGGTTTTCTCGGAGTTCTTCTGGCAATGACGATTTGTTTCTATGATAGAGGACTTGTAATTCCTTTGATGCACCCACAAAATTGGTTCCGCAATCAGAATATATATCAGTGCAAAAACCCCTGCGGGATACAAAACGACGAAAAGCGGCCAGAAATCCATTAGTGCTAAGATCAGATACCGCCTCAAGGTGTATGGCTTTTGTAACCATACAAATAAATACGCATATATAACTTTTAGATAAAACTGCAGATCGCAGTGTTGAATTTTTAAGAGAAATAGGACCGGCAAAATCCACACCGCTATGTTTGAAAGGCCTAGACATATTAATTCGAACAGAAGGAAGATTCCCCATAATTTGTTGCGATGTCTTGGCATTGTATCTAAAACAGCGAACACAATTATTAATTATCTTTTTAGCTACTTGATTACCTGAAATAATCCAAAATTTGCGGTTAACATAGGACATAGTTAACGTTAACCCTCCATGAAGCGTTTTTTGGTGTGAGTCCAGAATAATCAAAAGAGATAATGGATTGGTTTTACCAAGTAAAATTGGGTGTTTTGTAGAAAATGCCAAGCGAGAATTTTGTAACCTCCCGCCTACCCGGAGAATACCAGTGTCATCCAAAAAGGGCATTAATTTTAAAATAGGTTTATTTTTAATAGGCGTGTTAGAAATTATGCTTTTTAGTTCATTATGAAAATCAATTGACTGAGTTGCTTTAATGAGCAAACGTAATGACGATTGAAATTCTGTGGTACTAACTGGTCCATATATTTTGGAATCTTTACCTTTTGAACAGTTGTTATAAAATCGTAAACAGAGAGCGCAAATTCTTACCAATTTATTTAAGGATGAATACTTATGCAAAATATCTGGGTATGTTAACTCTGTGTAAACATTACAAGCAATATTTGACTTACGTTCTTCTAATGTCGTTTCAACATTGCAAATATTTTTTGGCCAATACGAAGGTAATTCTTTTAAAAAAGCTGGTCCATGCCACCAAGTATGGTTGTCTACTAAATCTTCTGGCAAACTACCTCTGGAAGCGCAGTCCGCTGGATTATAAGCTGAGGGAACATACCTCCATTGTTGGGTACTTGTATGCCGTTGTATTTCCGCAACTCTGTTAGAAACGTACACACTCCATCGTGAGGGATGTTTCCTTATCCAGCTTAAGACTGTAGAACTATCACTCCAGTACACTACGTTTGTGATTTGCAGATCTAAAAGGGAATCTTTAACTTTTTGAGCTAATTTAACCAAAAGTGTTGCTGCGCAAAGTTCCAGCCTTGGAATAGTCACTGTTTTTACCGGAGTAACCTTGGTTTTTGCCTGTAATATATTTATATTCACGTTATTTAAGCAACATACCCTTATGTAAACTACAGCAGCATAGGCATCACGTGATGCATCACAGAAGCAATGCAGTTCCACCACAGAACCAGGGCTATAGTTTACCCATCTTGGTATTTTTATATTTTCAAGTGTTTTCAAAGAGCTTTTGTATTTAAGCCAAATATTTTTTATACCGTGTGGAACATCAGAGTCCCAATCTAGGCCCTCTAACCATAACTTCTGGAAGAGAATTTTCGCTAATATGGTAGATGGACCAAGCCATCCTAGTGGATCAAAAAGCTTTGCGGTTTCAGAAAGAATTATTCGCTTCGTAACTTTATCGTTTGGTGGTGTATTTACCTTAAATGAAAAAGTGTCAAACCTAGGTACCCATTGAATTCCTAATGTCCTTACTACATTATCATAGTCAAAATTCAATAATATAGATTTCTCTCTGAATTCTTCAGGTATTTCAAGCAAAAATTCAGGAGAATTCGAAATCCATTTTCTGAGGTTAAATCCTCCAGCTTTAAGTAAAGTACATAAATTATTTTGTATAGAAATAGCCTCATCCAATGAGTCTGCACCAGATATAATATCATCAACATAGGAATCATATGCTAGAATTTTAGACTCAATTGGATACGATGACGAATTATCTTCAGCTAATTTACGTAAAACTCTTATTGATAAATATGGCGCGGGAGTAGTCCCGTAAGTAACGGTATTTAGTTCGTAAATACAAATTTCGTCAGAAGGGCTGTAACGCCATAAAATTTGCTGGAAACGACGATGCTCTTGACAAACCTCAATTTGCCTGAACATTTTTTCAATGTCCGCACAAAATCCTATTTTATGACGTCTCCATTTGTTTATTATCTGTGGCAATTCGTTCTGTAGAGCTGGACCGGAACAAAGACTTTCATTAAGGGAGGCTTGAGAAATAGTGTGACTGCTGCCATCAAAAACAACTCGCAATTTAGTTGTTGTACTATTT
Source organism: Phasia obesa (assembly GCA_949628195.1). Lineage (NCBI taxonomy): Eukaryota > Metazoa > Arthropoda > Insecta > Diptera > Tachinidae > Phasia > Phasia obesa. Next base: position 75,003,361 of record OX451218.1, read on the forward strand.
TCTTTTAAAACTCCGTGATGAGGTAAAATGTATGAATCTTTCCTAACATTTGCAGGGTAGTTGCCTACTTTCCTCATGTGGCCTAACATTTCATATTCCCGCATAAAATCTTTGTATCTTTCACAAAAACCTGGTTGACTAGTAAAACGACGTTCTAGTTGTAATAATCTTTTATATGCATTGATATGATTGTTATCTAAATCAATACAAGAGGAACCCTTAATTATGGATTTAAAAGGCAGATTGACAATGTAATGTCCATTATTACCAAATTTTGTTGTCTTTAAAAAATATTCTTCACATAGTGACTCTTCATTTGTGTATTTTCTTTTAATTTCAACTTCTTCCTGCTCCCAAAATCGTTTAAGGGTTTCGTCCAAGTTAGCCATATGAACGGTTACATTGGAATGTGATTGGTTTTGTGTAGGGCCAGAAAAAACCCAACCAAACAAAGTTTCTTGAAAAAACAAATTTTCAAATTTAAAAGAACTACCAGCTTTTATTAGCAAACTTAAAATATCCGAGCCTAAGATAATGTCAATCTGATCAGAATGGTCAAACTGTGGATCAGCTAATGACCCTAAAATATCGTGAGGTAGTGAAAGTTTTCCACAACTTATATTAGGGGTGTAATTCGTCAGGTTTTTAAGAACTAATGCCGCACAAGAAATCACTGGTTGATATTTGGTTGACCATAGGTCAAGCACTACCCATGATTTGCAGCTATCAACTTTGATTTCACCAACACCTTGTACGATACAATTAGATTTATTTCTCTTGAGGCGTAAAAGTTGAACGACCCTTTCGGTTACCAAAGTTCCTTGAGAACCTGAATCCAGAAGTGCTCTAAATGGAAATTTTCCATTTTCACAATTAATAATTAACCGAATTGTTGAAAGAATTACATTACTAAACAAATGAACATTGTTAGATGAAATTTGCACATTGTTAGATACAGCACTGTTATTATCTTTACATACTTTGCTTTCGCTGCACGTGTTTTCTGAACTATCGAAACTATTTTGATGTAGAATGGTGTGATGGGGTTTTTTGCATATAATGCAACGGTACATGGATGTACAGTGATTTTGGTGATGACCACATGAAAGGCAATTACGACATATGTCGTTATTAGAGACAAAGTCTTCCTTGGCTTTCGCAGGAAAAGCAATGAATTTGTAACATTTTGATAACGCATGAGGTTTTTTACAAAGTATACATAAAGCAGCTTGCTTTTGTGTTATTTGATTGGTATGAAAAACAGCTTTCTTTGACTTTAATTGGTTTCCCTTTTGAAAACGATTAGTTTTATTTGAAGATGGTATGTCTTCATGTAAAGATTCGAGAGTTCTAAAAGTCCTCTCCAGAAAATTGAACATTTCTTCAAGGCTAGGTACTTTTGTCGATGATTTAAGAGAGTGTTCCCAATCTCTACGAGTTGGTAAATCTAGCTTTTGTCCGATAATGGGAATCAAAAGTGGATCCCAAGAAGAAGTATCAAATCCTAAATTTTTCAGTGAACTAATACATTCTTGAGTAGTATCAAGAAGTGTTTTAATAGATTGAAAACTGCCATCTGATTTTTTAATATTTAAAAATCTTCTTATTAAGGCATCAACAATGACCCGTTCATTATGGTATCTTGATTTTAACGTAGACCAAGCTAATTCGTAATTAGCCTCTGTAGCAGATATAGTCTTAATTAAATTGGCGGCTTCGCCTGAAAGTGTACCCTTTAGGTAATAAAATTTTTGTATTTTAGAAAGGCTTGAATTGTTATGTACCAGATTCATATAAATATCTTGAAATGGAATCCATTCCATGTATTCTCCAGAAAATTTCGGTAAAGAAATTTTTGGTAATTTTGCGTCTACGTTTGCAGAAATGTCTGCATGACCAGATGGTAGTGCAAATGTACTTGCATAAGCTGGCGCAGAATCGGTACGTTCAGGGAAAGCGTCAAGAATTTCCCCTTTAAAGCGCAAAAATAAATCTGAAAATGTATAGAAACAATCTTCCTCAATGTAAGGAACGTCCCGAGTATTCAAAGAAGATTCACGGATAATACTTCCTATTTCTTCATGGCCCTGCTTGAAATTAAAATTGAGGTCATCAACTTCTTGAAGTATACTTGTTAGATAACCTTTCGTTTTGTCGTCTTTCGACAGAAAACGTGAGTGCAATTTCGTAAGCTGCTCCAAGCAACTACGTTGCTTCTCGATAAGTCTATTCATATCAGTCATTGTACCACGGATTTACAAAACTAACGAAATAGTAAAAAAGAAAGTATTAAACCGAAAAATCGTGACTTTATAAAATTTTAAATTAATTTCAATTTACTCCGATTAAAATCTGAAATTATAACTTTAGTTAATAGAATAATTTCAAATTCTATTAACTCGAAGCGGTTTTAAAATTAATAAAAAAAAAACACTTCACAATTGTTCGCTTTTAACACTTTCCCGGGTTTCGGCACCAAATATTATGTTGTAGAATAAAAGAAATTCCGATTTGTCTTTAAAAAAAGGTTTATTTAATTATGTCTTGCTTCTTCGAATACTCAAATAGAAAAGGGTAGAATTTTACAAAAATATGTGTCACAATTCATGATTATTGTAGGTATAAGATTAAAAGGAATATAACGGAATATTATTATGTAAAAATTAAAATTAAAGAATATTTTCTCATTACATAACATTGGAATGCAATTTGTACTCAATAACTATAAACAGAATATCTTACTCATCTTCAGATTTGAGTTGATGAGCAAACTTATTGTTCTCTTAAAGTTAATCTATGTAATAAACAATTTTACAAGATAATGTATATTAATCGTAATAGTAAATAGTTCTCAATTTGCAAATGCAGTTAATATAAAAAAAAAACACAAAAGTTTACAGTGTGTAACAAAATGAATATGAAAAATGATAAATCAATTTAATTGAAGTTGTTTTGTTTGCAACAAAAGCGTTGGCCTTGCTGATGTCTGATCTACACCACTCACCGCTTAAATTTTTTATTGGGATGTTTCGTTTTGTTGGACGTTTTAAATATTTAGTTGCATTCCACAGTTTATACTCGTTATTATTAGTTGTCGCATCCAAATTTGTTAAATAATTGTTTAATAATTCGTTTTTATAATCTTTTATGTGCTTTTTTAGTTGCTGAGATGCTCTGTTAAAATTGGTTTTATCTAATATGCTTCTAGTGCTTTGATATATTCTCCTTAATCGTCTCCTATTTGCAATTAGCTCTCTAATTTCAGTCGATAGACGAAAATTATTACCATTTATTTGCTGCTGCTGTGGAGTAGCTATAAATGCTGCTTCATGGATCAAATTAGTAAATGTTTCATTGGTATCCTCCAACTGATAGCCATTTTTAATTTGTAAATTAAGATTTATATTTTCTTCTATCCAGGAAGCAAACTGCTGCATATCTGTTCTAGAGGTAAGTACTTTAAGATTCCTTGTTAAAGTGTCAATAATTAGGTTGAGTGTTAAAACTACAGGACTGTGATCTGAGCTTAAGTCAGCACAGTCAATTATATCCATAGATGTTCTTGCTACACCTTTATAAACAAAGAAATCCAGAAGATCAGGTATTTTCTTGGATCACTGGGCCAATATGTGGGACTACCTGTAGATAATGCAGAATAATTATTTTTGCAAATGCATTTATATAATTCCCTTCCCTTTGGATTCATCAAACGAGATCCCCACCAGGGATGTTTTGCATTATAATCCCCTCCAACAATAAATTTTGCACCAAGCTGTTTAAAAAAGTTTTCATATTCTGTACACGTAACATTATGTCTTGGGGGGAAATAAATAGAAAAATATTGATTTCATTATTATCGCATGTTATTTTTACACCAGCAGCTTGCAAAAAAGTTTCTTCAACTGGAGAAAGTATTTCATATTTAATATTAGATTTTATCAAAATAGCGGCACCAGCATGAGCTCTATCATCGGGATGGTTAGCAACAACCAAATCGTAGTCTTTTATTTTGAAAAAAGTTCTATTCGTAAAATGAGTTTCTGAGATTAAAAAAATATCAATGTAATTAGTTTTAATGAAAATTTATATTTCATTTGTATGTCTATGCATTCCATTTGCATTCCATATTGCTATCCTTAAATTCATTTGCATATTTTGGCCATTAACATTGACATCATTTTCATTAAATTTTCCATCATTTTTTCAAGTCTATCCAAACGACTGTTTTCATTTACATTAGATGCTTTAACAGCATCTGCATACGACACGTTAATTCTATTATTGGGCTCAATGTTGGTATAATTACTAAATTGCGGGTAGGCAATATGGTTCGGGTTAACATAATTAATTTGGCTATTTGTAGATTGTTTTTGTCTATTATTTCTGTTAGAAACAAGATCTTGATAAATTTTACAACCTTTGTAATTGGCAGTATGGTTTAACATACAATGAACACATCGTGGTGGAGTTTCAGCGGTTTTTTTACACTCCACGGTAGGGTGATCCATGCCGCACTTAACACATCTGTACGGTTTTTTACAGTATGCTTTCGTATGTCCAAATTGTTGACATCGATGACATTGAACCAGTTCGTTGGTTCTACGTGGTGGTTCTATTTTGATGAGAGCATGGTTTATGTATTTTACGTCATAAATAGTTTTATTTTTGGGGTCTGGATCCAGGTCCACAAAAAACATTGAAAGAGGCTCTTTCGTTACACGACTTCTAACATTTGTTACAGATCTAACCGAGTGACCTAAACTGATAAGTTCAGCTTTAATATCCTCAGTGGGGATTGTAGGATGGAGTCCTTTAATTATAACTCTATACGATCTTTCCTGTTTTAATTGATACGTGTGAAAATAAATACTTGAACTCTCTAAATACTTAATGACTTTTCTATAAGAATCTACAGACTTTATCATCAATCTTACTTGGCCTTCCCTTAAAGACTTATAATTAAAATCTGTATTAGATATAATTTCACTTAATTTAGTAATCATAAGATTAATATTAGCTACATTAGGAATGTAAATTGGTGGTGGTTTTGGTATTGTAATCTGATCATTGTTTTCTTCATCACCTTGAGTATCAAGCAAAGAATATTTGTTGCTGTATACTGATGTATTTGGAGTATCATATGAATTTATTTTTTTGGTTTTTTTTGGTGACTCAATCCGTTTTCGTTTATTTGTTGTAACACATTGCCAAATTGGTTCATCATTTTTGTTTTTTTCTGTAGCTTCACTGTTTACTTCTACAGCGTCGTCGCTATCATCACTTTGGTTTACCATCGTTATAAAGCAAAATTGTTGTTTTACTTAGGAATGCCCTTTTTATGTGCATTCTTGCACTTAATTGTTTTTTGGAATTTAAAAATTGTTTTTGTGTTATTTGATATTTTTTTTTTTTTGGCACAAAAATAAATAATTTGTTTTTACTTTTATGAATGCAATATTTATGTATGTATATTGAATATACGAAATTAAAGAAATTGCGAATCTATGTCTGATTGCTATCACGGTCAAGCAAGGACTGACATATTTTTTTAAATGCGTTTGATTTTTAAATAGATGATATCTCTGTTTTAAAACCTAGGTGCATTAAACACATAGACATCATCAGGATACAGAATACAACTATCAAAAATAAAATACACACGATTATAGGTAAACGATTATTTTGAAGCCATTATAGCTACATGACTACACGACCACCGTTGTGGCTGTCATCAACTTATGCTAATTTCTATTTTATTCAACAAAAGAAAATGTCACAAAATTGTAAATTACAAATTCATATACAAACAAAAAGTTTTGGAGGAAATATTTATAATTTTTTGAAAAATTTATTTAATTTTATAAAAGCAAAATAACAACAATGTCAGAGTTCACGATGTAGCTGTCGTCTTCAATATCATCAAGTCAACAACATGGATAATGCTGTACATGTCTGTATAAATAAAATCACCATGGTGAAGGGTATAGAAGATTCGGCATGGCCGAATATAGCACTTTTACTTGTTTTATTTAATTTTTGTTTTGATTATAAAGGACATCGTAATGGACATTCTGTCTAATTTTTCAGTGTTTTACTATAACGGTACAAAAAATAATGCCATGTAGGCGACGCCCTTTAATTTTCTAATACAAATTTTATAATTGCTGTTATAGTGAACTAAGCAATAGAGGTTCATAATTCAGGACCATATGTAATAATTTACGTCACATATGGGGACACCCTTTAATTGATAAGTTTTTATTATTAGGAGCTAGTGATAAGCACTTTTTTAATTACTGTTCAAAATACACTTATAAAGCATGAATGTTATAAGCGAACACCCTTTTATTTTTAAAAATTTGAACGGCTTTTAAAATGGGACCAATCTGAAGCATAACCTTTCTAATAAAGAAAATTTCAAAATCGATTCAGCAATGAATGAGTTCTGTGTACACAAACATATAATAACAACATTCAGACGAATTCATAAAATCCTTCTTTTTTAGAAGTCGGTTAAAAAAAATTCTCTGTTACTTTCATAGTTTTTTTTTAGGGGTTAAAAATCTGGGTTGGTCTTGTCGGCCGGCCCATTTTCGTTTATTTCATTGTTTAAGGTTAAAGTTGGTGGAATAAATTTATGTATGCAAAAATATACGTAAACAACTTTGTTGGATTTGTTGCTTAGCAAAAAAGGATAAAAACATTCACATGATAAAGTAAAGACAATACTAATACTTTTGTCTGTAGATATTTTCTTTTTCACTTTAATGTAAGAAATGAGCGTCATAGATTTAATCCAACTAAGCATTTTCTTTTTATCAAAGCATTTATGAAGGGTAAAGAGATTTTAACATAATATCTTGTTTCTTTTAATAAATATTTTCTTATCCGTATGTAGGAAACAGGTTTTTACATAATCTTCGTTTACTCCAACTTGAACATTTTTGTGTTAAAAAACCCTGAAAAGCATTATAAAATAATAATAATGATAGTAGTGTTAAAATTTTGCCTTTATTTTAAGCTAGCTGTAGCCGCCAATATTTTGCCGATTTTGCTTTAAAAGTATTTCACACCATTGGTAAGACTCTTACTTTTATAGAGTAGCACCTACAAGAGAAAAATGCTACTAAACTAAGAAGAAACTAACAATAACAGATACTTATAGCCACACTCAAGTCGTAGTATTCTTACGAAATTTTAAAAATTAACGCTAAATAACAAAAATAATGTAATCACATAATTTTTGTATTTCACAAAATAACCAAATTATACAATATGTACGCGTTTAAAAATATATTGTTAAGTTTTAATTATTCAACAATTGCTTCCTACAAAATTAAACACGCATCCTTCACTTACAGGTTCAAATAAATACTCACTCGCAACCTGTGTACATATGAATATGTATGAGCTACCTAAAAAATTTACTGTAATAACAACTAAAGCAAACTTAGCAAACTGGGAAAGTCCCGATTGTAGAAAAACAACCGCTCGTTTCTATTAGGTTTTTACAACAATGTAATTCCACAAATCAAATACAAATTTTATTCAATTGGCTATTTGGCAGTAAGTAATTCGTATTTTGTCAGCGCCATCAGTGTTTAAACTATCCCACTTTCGAAAATTAAAGGTGCCGTACTAATAAGCAGTACTTTTATACCGGAAAGCGTACTTTCACTCTTTTTCTCTACTTTCTCTTGGAAATGAGACATTTTTACGGAAAAAATGTATCCTATGTTGAGACAAGAATACTTAGGTACCTCCTCAAAAAATTTTGTTAAAATCCGTCCAGTAATTTTTTCGTGATGCGAACGCAAATGAAAAGCAGACAGACAGACGGAAATATGTATAGATATTCTAGGTTATGTGTGGTTGTGTATGCCATTTTTTTAGTGAGGTCTCTACAGGTAATACCGTTTGACATATCAAAATTAAATTTTGTGTGTGTCTTTGCAATATGGAGATGAAGAGCTGTATAATTTTTGGGCATAATCTGAAGAGGCCAAGGGGTAGTTTACGCTTGACATATCACAATTTAACTCAGTGAATGCCTTCGGTATGTGGTGGTCAAGAGCTCTATAGTTTTTGGGCATAATCATGAGGGACCAAGGGGTAGTTTACTTGATACCTCAATTTTGCAAACGTTCTACAGGTCATACTGTTCGACTTATCGAAATGAAATTCAGTATGTGCCTTTGGTATATGAAGATGAAGAGCTGAATAATTTTTTTCATAATCTGGAGGGGGCAAAGGCTTGCTAGTCCCCAAAAATATATATGTTTTGATTTGAATATACTTGAAATTTTTCTTATGTAAAATTTACGTGGTGTTAGTAGTACGTGGCGTTAGTAAGAAGAGTATAAATTTGTAGAATTATTTTATGCAAGTAAAAAACCGACGAATTGCAAGCTTGGTATCAACTGTTGCGTCATTACTAACTTCCAGCCACTTTAGTGACATCAGGGCCAACGACAGTTTCTTTCGCCGATAAGAATTAGTGCCCCACTACAACAGATAAAAATTACATAAAAAAAGAATTGGCATAAGCCGAGACTATAGCATTTCTAGCTAGTAATAAAAATTTAAAGAAAGTATGAACAAAATTTTTCACATCGACCAGGCTTTCTCGAGAAAAAAGCAAGATAACGTACTGCTAACTTGTCACCACTCAAAGAAGCGTATGTGGGGAGCATCAAATAAAAGTATGCAATGACTGTATTAACCAGGACTGATATTTATGTATATTTAATGAGCATTTATTTTATTTCCTCTCTGCTTTGATCTCAAACATAAAGTTTTATATTACCATTAGAATATTTTAATAGGATTGTATGTTCTAATAGAAGCATTTAAATTAATTGAAACAGCAGAAATTTCTGTAAAAGAGTTATTGAATTCTGCTTACTGCACTTGACATACTTACACAGAATAGAAACTAATAAAAAATCAGGATAAAAATGGGATGAAAAATAAGCTAAAAAGCAGGTTAAAAAATCAATATAATTAAAAAGAATCAGCACATATGGCTGAAATACTTATATAGTCATACAGGCATAGGAATATGTTATGACAGCAAAAATATGTAAATGAATTTTTTTTAAATAAAAGCAAAAGGAAAAGATAACCGATAAGTCGAGATTGTACTTAAATGGGACATACAGCCAACACGTAATATTAAATTATTATAAATATAACTTTATTGAACAGTTATACGCTGAAGGATCTAGTTATTATTGCTAATGATTACTCTCAGCTCACAATTTAAATTCTAAGGTAATTCAATGAAGTAATACTTAAATATAATTCTGCCTTTACTATAACGGTGAAAAGCACTTAAATGTAAAATAGTAACTCATTTCCGTCTGACTGTCTGTCTGCTTTTATTTTGTGTTCGCATCACGTAAAAACTACTGGATGGATTTAAACAAAATTTTGGGAGGAGGTACGTTAGCATTCTGACTCTGATAAAGGATACTTTTTTCAGCAAATGTATCTTAAAGAGGTAACAAAAACACCTTTTTACCGATTTAATGGCACTGCATGATTTAAAGCACCTATATATATATAGCGCTGTTTTAAAATAATTACAAAATATTTATTACTTACGGCCAAATACCCAATTTAGTAAAAGTTGTATTTGATTTATATTTTTACTTTGTGGAATTACAACGTTATTAAAATATTTTAAGCACCTTTTAGAGAGCTTTACAATCATTTTTAGATTTTTTTTCTAAATTTAAGAATTTTATCCAGGGATGGCTACCTTTATATAAAGTAAATGCATAAACCATAACTGAAGCACTATAAAAGTAAGAGTCTTACAATTGGTGTGGAATACTTTCAAAGCAACATCGAGAAAAATAGTGTGAGGACGCCCACGACGTGGCGGGCACAGCTAGTTTTAAAATAAATTAATAAGTGATTGCGCCCACACCGAAAAAATTAGAGCCACACTATAAAATTCCTTATTGGAATAATGATGTTCTCTTTATAATTAAATTTTTAGTAATTTTTGTGTGAAAATGTGATTTTTATTTGAAGCTAGCTTCTTTAAGCGTACTTATTGCGTATTGATTTTTTTTTTAATTTTCCCTTTTAACCGACTTCAAAAAAATTCTTTTTTTATATATTTGTGCCGGTAGTAATTTCTGATTAGATTTAAATAATATTTTTTATTATAAAAGTTATGCTTACAGATTGCTCCCATTTGAAAAATAGTTCATAACTTTAAAAATAAGTTTAGCTTTAAAAAAGTGTCTCCCCAGACAAGATACGTACATGTTTTTTACGTGTATTATGAACCGTAAAGGGCAGCACTTTAAAATTAAAAAAAAACTGCGTATTGCTGTAGCTCCCAATAAGGCCCTATCTGTCCACTTGATAATTGGACAGAATTTCCATTACTATATCTGATGGAAATGTCATAAAAAGTTTAATTATAACTCATGCTGGGGACACAATTGAGACGAACGACGAATTTCGTCGTACACAACGAATTCGTCGGTAAAATTTCACTGTGTAAATTCGTCGTATGAAGCACAATAATGACGAAAAATAGCAGATGTTATAATTGGTAAAGTTAATTACAGTTTGTGCAAAGAAAGAAACAATTAATAAAAACAATTATAAAAATCATTACAATAATAAATAGAATATTAATTTAGTAAAAGCGTTTTTGCTTGTATGTACATACATTTTTATTTAGTGCGACGTACGCCGGAGTAAGAAATATAAATAAATCTAATGCCGAGTTCACCGCGTATGACGAATTTCGTCCGACGACATTATTATGTGCGTTTTCATATACACATATGAGTTTTATTTTTGGCGACGAATATTCCCGGCCGAAAATTTGGGAAAAAATTGCTTTATATATAAATTATGTGTGAACCTGCAAAAATGCAATAATGTTCTTAAACAAATTATTTATTTTTATTCACGCATGATTTCTTTTGAAAATTTATTTAAATAAATATTTTATGAGTATAAAATATTTATTTTCAAAAAATATAATAATCGAAATTGATTACTATGGGGAAAGCATATCCAGATAGCTATTTCGCTAGTGCTAAACTAGCTCATCAGTGGATTTTTCCCAATTTTTCTGAATAAAAACTCATATTCTTATGCTTAAAACTTAATAAACTAAATGAGAAGTTCAATCAGTCTAGAAAGAAAGCCAAATCTAAGTTTCTAAACAAAATAAAAAACCATAGTAACCATTTCAATTTCAAAAAGTTTATTTTATTCTTCTTTCTTTTGCGCACGCTGACTAAATACGATTTTCGTATTTTTAATTTTTTAATTTGTATTTTTATTTTTGTTTTCCAAAACTCTTTTTGATACATTATGAATGGTATCCAATGGAAACCCTTAATGTAGAAAATTGAAAGAACAATAAAATAAAATTTTTGAAATTGAAATGGTTACTACGGTTTTTTATTTTGTTTAGAAATTTAGATTTGGCTTTCTTTCTAGACTGATTGAACTTCTCATTTAGTCTATTAAGTTTTAAGCATAAGAATCTGAGTTTTTATTCAGAAAAAATGGAAAAAATCCACTGATGAGCTAGTTGAGTACTAGCTAAATAGCTATCTGGATATGCTTTCCCCATAGTAATCAATTTCGATTATTATATTTTTTGAAAATACATATTTTATACTCATTAAATATTTATTTAAATAAATTTTCAAAAGGAATCATGCGTGAATAAAAATAAATAATGTATAGAACCGATTCCAAATATAATTTTTTGAATATGTTCTTAAACAAATTTGGCAATTTTTCATATAAAATAAAAATATAAAAAAAATTAATATTAGGCCTACAGCTTAAGTATATAATTTTCATACAAGTAATTAGTATCAGAGGAAAGTGCTTGACGTAAAAATTTTTTTTTCGCCTTGCATTTTTCAAATTTTATTTACTATTAAAACTAAAAATTTCTTGATAAAGAGATTTTTTAAGAAATAAAGTATAGAAATGGAATTGAAGGACTGAGATATTCTTACTTAGACATAAGAGAGCTTTTAATGAAGTTGTAATAAAATATTTTTACATTTTTTATTTTAACACCAGAATTTATAAAACGGGTATGATAAGTTCCAAAGAATTGTATTGTTTATATAGCGATCCTGCCTTTGTTTACCAAGAGGCTGTTAAATGTTTTTTGGACTCTGTAGAAGGGTAAATGAAGTTATCAGGTGGTTAATTTTAAGGGAAAATTTTAAATGCGATCTACACCGAAACGTCAAGTTTTTTCTGAATTTAATTTCTCATTTCTCAATTTCAGACTACCTTAATTCAATGGCCGTGTTATCTCACGTGGTGGCGATTTCAATTAGCCGCCAAGATCATGTGATTTGACACTATTGGACTTCTTTCTTTGGGGTTATTTGAAAAAAAAAGATGTAAGTCGATAACCCAGCAACAATTCAAGAGCCATAATTATGCCTCAGCGTCATCAAAAATTTGGAGCATCGGATGGAGGTGTGCCGTCAAGGTCGCGACGGCCATTTGGCTGATATTTTGTTCCATATGTAAATTAACCATACCAATATTGTGAAAATAAAAAGAAATGATAATAATTTCCTAAATAATTTGTGTGATAATCTACATCGGCTTTTTAAAATTTTACCATCCTTTATAATAATCTAAAGGGTGTTTTTTATAGAGGTATAGAGCTTTAAGATGGCATTACTTTTCAAGATGGCGACCGATTTAACAGCTGTCAAGATTTATTCTCAGTTTGGTTTGGCAATTCATCATGAATAGACTCATGCAAATAGTGCAAAAAACGAGATTACCGTTGTTCCCGATTTTCATAAGCGCAGCGCACTTCTGATTGAATGGCTACGTCAACAAACAAAACTGCCGCATTTGGAGTGAAGGTAATCCTCAAGTGTATGTCGAAACACCGTTACATCCAGAAAAACTGACTGCTTGGTGCGCTTTATGGGTTGGTGGAATCATTGGTTCGTACTTTTTCAAAAACGATGGTGGCCAGAACGTTATAGTCAATGGTGATCGCTATAGAGCCATGATTACAAACTTTTTCATTCCTGAATTGCATAACCATGATGTCCAGTAGATGTGGTTTCAACAAGTCGGCGCAACATGTCACACAGCTCGTGCCACAATAGATTTATTGAAAGACACGTTTGGTGACCGCCTAATTTCACGTTTTGAACCTGTGAATTGGCCTCCAAGATCTTGTGATTTAACCCGGCTAGATAACTTTCTGTGGGGCTATGTAAAGTCATTGGTCTATGCGGATAAGCCACAAACGCTTGACCATTTGGAAGACAACATTCGCCGTGTTATTGCCGATATACGGTCACAAATGTTGGAAAAAGTCATCGAACATTAGACGTCCAGATTGGCCTACATCCGCGCTAGCCGTGGCGGTCATATGCTAGAAATCATATTTAAAATGTAATGCCACAAGATTATCTTTCGGATAAATAAAATTCATGTCAATCAAATAATCCATCAGTGTTTTATTGCAACTTAAAGTTCTATACCTCCATTTATTTTCTTTTTTTTTAAATCGGCGTTTTGTATTAGGAGGAATTTTACAATAAATCATACATTTTGTTTCAAATTAGCTATGTTTTGATAGGGCTGGATGGAGACCCAATTTTTCTGTTATTCGCATTATGCTATAGCTTTTCTTTAAAATAATTATTATTATTATATTATATATAAGCAAAATATCTACAACACCTTTAAAATAATAATCCGATCATAAATAAGTTCTCCACAACATAAATAATAAACACCGACCTATAAGAACATGTTTTGGAGATATTTTCAAGGAATTGCCAAATTCATCTTATAATTTGAGTTATAAACTTTTTATGACATTTAAAAAAATATGTATGCTCGAGCTATCTACCTGTAGAGGCTTAACCCTAAGCTCCACTTTACCCTGTAATTGTAAGGTTCGGATATACTGCTCAAATCTCCAGAAATTTCATTAAGATAAACATCTCAGTTCACAAGCTACCGAATTATTTCCAAAACAAAACGTTTTTAAAACACTGTGCAGTGAAAAAGTTACATTAAAACACTTTTGAAAGAACCCAATAAGCTACTAAAAGCTTATCTGTACTGAATATGACATTTCTTTTTTGTTTAAATATTGAATTATCCGCATACGATGTATAGGGTTTTTTTTTAATATTTATTTATTTGTTTATTTATTTATTTATTAGTTATTTATTTATTTATTTATTTATTTATTGGGCAAATATGAAAAAGTTATGCAATATCGCAAAGCGATTTTTTTTTGTAAAACAAATTCTAAATCAAAACTTATTTCATCATTCTCAAAATATTCCACTTTCATATATGTATGTATATGTACATATATAAACACAACAAAGTATATCACACTAAAAGTTACACTTAAATTTCCTGAAATGAGTTGTATCGGAAATTAATGTGGCTTTTTCTGGTCAAAAAATATTATAGAGAAAAAAAAATATAATAATTTTGGTTTATTGACGCAAATTGTTTATGTCATTTTAAGTGCATATTTTATGATGAACTAATCTTATTTCCGCATGTTTATCGTATGACATAAAACGTTGCGAAGCATTAAACAAACATGGCTTTTATGAAAAATTACATTAAAATTTTGACAGTTTTCATCTAAAGTTAATAAATAGTGTTGCCAACGGCTGTGTGGCTGTTATTATTTATGCCACTTATATTTTTTAATATCTTTTGTTGTGTGGTCAAAGCATGGTGGGTGGGAAAACTTGAAATAAAAGTCGTATTTAAATGCATTTTGCCGTTTTGTTTTTTAAGCGAAGAACTTTGGCTTAGCAGCACCGTTTTCTGTGACAAATTTTTTGAAAGTCGGAAAGTTGTTTTTAAGGTAAGTTGAGTTTTGAAATTATTAAATTTTGGTACAATTCGACAAATTTATCGGTCATTACGTGCATTTTATGATGCTCAAAATATTCCATCACAGCGAAAAAAATAGAAGACTATAGATTTTTTTGCAATCGTTTACTCTTAACGGTTGTCGAAAAATTCATAAAAGCTCAGTGTTTGGTACGCTTTATAGACTGTTGGAACCATTGATCCATATGTCTTCATAAATAACGATGGTCAGAATGTTACAGTAGTATAGAGAAATACTTATCAATTTGTTAGTGCCTAAATTGGAAAGCATTAGTATTGCAGATATGTGGTTACAATGTTGCTTAAGAAAGCATTTGGCTTTAATCGGCTGATGCGAACTTAAGTATAAACTTAAACTTTTTAAGTATAAACTTACCACAAATTAGATAACCATTCAACAACTTATGGGAACGTTTAGGCAAGTTTTGCTCTAACTTTTGAAAATGTTGTATGACCATTTTGAACCTACATATCGCACACAAAATCACAAACAGTCATAACACAAAATTCACAAATTTCCAGGAGAGTCAAAAACATTTGTATAAACTAGGTTTTTACATTGGTTTCAAGCAACATGAAAGTAGTTATAACGGTGTTCGAAATTTTACGAAATTTCCGTGATTTACGTTTTAGCCTCTTTCAGAAGAAAAAAAAAGAAAAAAATATTGCCGATTAGTGGTCACATTGGGCTGTGTTGTTGTTTGTCTATCAATTTTATATTTGACTATTTCAAGCAACTGTGACCGTACCTTAAGAGTAAAAACAGCAGATATACTAGTGGGAAATTGGGAAACTTACAGTGCACTGTGGGTCAGAATCAAAATATTTTGGAAATAACCCAGTCATTCGGAAAGAGCCTAGCCCTTCACAAATGACTTGGTTATTTCTAAAATATTTTGATTCTGCACCATGTGCAATGTAAGGCAATGTTTAACAACACTAAGGTGAAGATTATATAAGATTCGGCACGAGCGAATGCAGCACACAAAATATATACAATTTTCTGAGATAACTGCACAGAAAAATGTATAGCTGGATTATAATTAAAATATAATAGACTCTCTGAATTCAATATATCTTTGATATTAAAAACCGTCATTTTAAGGATAAAAAGGCTGCAGTTAAATTAAACTATTTACAAAACGAGTATTCGATACTGTTTGTAATTTAATGACATCATTAACTGTTTAACAATTATTTGTTTCTTTTATATATAATAAAATGTTCTTCAACCTCAATCGAAATTAACGGAATATCGTTTAAATATAAATGTTAAAATAGACGCAATCACTTCATTTAGAATTTTCTTATTATGCTATTTTCTCCAAATATTCTATTTTAGGTAAAATCCCAAATAAAGAGCTTTTAAGTTATAAAACAAAAAATATAAAAATAGACAAGAAAAAATTATATGTATAAAAAGAGGCAACAAGTGGCGTTACCCAACCTATTTATATAAACAGACATGGTTAGTGGTAGAAGTGTTCTGTGGAAGCAAAAGACAAAAAGTATGATAATAATGGTTGTGTCTGTTTTTAATGTAGAACTAAAAGTCAATGTCTCCCGGAAGTATCATAAATCTTGTGGATGCTTAAGCTAAAGGCATCTTTTTCATCTAAAAATTTTATTAGAGTGTATATATGGTAGTGAGTGTGTTTGGGGAGATGTGTCTGTAATTATTCATTATAACTTTTACTGTGAACATGTTATTTTATTGTTAGTAAAAGTTGTGATGATATCAGTTGCCAAGTCATATCTAATGTGTGAAACAACAAAGTAAAAGTTAATTATTGGAATTAAAACATTAGCAAGAAAATTTGAAAAATACATATAATTTTTCTATTTATTAAATATTTTTGAATAGAGTCAAGAGTAAATTTAAGCCCCAATAAACTTTTCTCATACAAAAGACACTTACAATATTTTTATAATGAGATTAAGAACGTAACCGTATTGTTTTTTATACAATGTCCGTCCTGTCAGCGCCTTTTGTATCTCGAAACGTAAAATTAAATTTTTACAAAAGTTGTATTATTGTAATAACTTCCTTTATGGGTCTCTTTTCGACCCCTTTCCCTCAAAAATGATTATAGACAACTGATTTGTAATTTACAGCAACTTTACTTTCATTGAGTCACTTACTACCATCAATATGTACTCTGTACACTGTCGACTGGTAACTGTCGGCTTTCTTTTTCATTACCGAGCCTCTAGTAATTGATATTTATTGTCCAAGGCTTAGATCCCCCTTGGAATCCATATTTAACAAGTTTTTTGCCCGTGGTCATAAGCCTTATGCTAGCCAGAGCTGGACTTTCAAACACAATGTGTGCTGCCATCCCAGCCTCTTTCAAATACAGTCCGCCAGTATCATCTACTTGGATTTTGCTCTTGGATAGATGATATTGGAAGTTTTTATGACTTGTCACCAGCTTTTTGAGCACCATTCGAACCTGCATGCATGTAGTAGCTCCCCTCCACCTTTTTAGTTCCAATGAGTTTACCCTTTGTAGGACCTTTGCTCGCATTAGGCAATATATGTTATATATTGTTACAATATATGTTATATATTGTATCTAATGCTTGGTTTTCATTATGTCATATGAACTGTCAACAAAAACTGCCTCAAATGAATTGTCGTCATTTTGCGTCAAATGCGTTTTCACTGCATTTTAAGAACTGACAAAAAGTCGGTAAAGACAAACAAAAAAGTTGACAACTTGTTGTCAAATCTACTTTAAGAAAAAAATGATTCCATATCTGCTGACAAACTAAAATTTGGCGTTTTCACTTATTTGTCATTTAAGATGGCAGTTGGTGTGCATAACTGACTGCAAACATAGATGGCACCATATGACAATCCGTTTTCATACAATTGCCAACAATTTGGGCAATTTGACAACAAAAATGACATAGTGAAAACCAAGCATAACAGGTAATTTAGCAACTAAACCAACAATTAGTATTCATATCTTACGGCCAAAAATATACCTAAATAAGTCTAAGTAGTGCTAGTCTAAAAATGTACTTTACTTAGTTGAATCATCTCTCCGATATTGGATCTTGGCAAGCAGTTCCCCTTGAGAAAAGCCGAATGTTGCCAGAGTCATTTAAAAATATTTAAAATGATTGCTCACTATTTCATGAATTCTTATTTAACTAACGGCACGCTCAGATCTCTATTCGAGTACTGCCGGTGAGCGAGTAGTCATTCATAAAATCCTTTTTTAAGGCTTTCCAGAACCCCATGAATACCATAACATCATATTATTGGTAGAATAGAGTTATAAAGTGTGCAATCTTAGCTAAGGGTAGACTTTCTGCTACACGGACAGCTTATTTTTAGCTTCATTTAAGTCAATTTCGCTTATTAAACTGTATGCCGAAGAATTTTAAATCTCATTTAGTTATTTATATGTATATAGTGTAAATGGTATATGAGTAAAAATTTTCTTTAATTTCTTTCAACCACATTAGCAACGAGCGATGAGTGTATCTGACGAGAAGTATTAATATTAATTCTGTGGCAATAAGGAAAAAGTGCTTAAGTCTGATTTTTAGGTTTTGTAGGAGAGCAATTTTAAACTTTAAAATAAATTTTTTTAAAAAATGACTTATCCTTAAAGTTTACCTATGGGAGTTAAACATATGATAGGGAAAAATATCTTACATCTCTCAAAAGTATGCAGGCTTTGCAATTAATAAGTTGTAAAAGGACTTTCTACGATTTTGAAAAATACCTTATAGTTTCTTAAGCTTTTTTCCAAATGCGATTCGACATTGAAAAAAGATAAGCGGAAAGTTATTTTGCTATAACTTCCTAAAAAATGGTACAAAATAATTGAAACTTTGCACATGGATACTTTGAAGTAGAGATTTCAAAGGTGTCAGTAACTTAATTTTTGCTTAAGTCGACTTAAGCACTTATTCCTTATTGCCACAGAATTATTACCGCTAGTACAGATTAAAAAAAATATGCATTAGTTTACACTGGTATATAATTCACAATTTTGTTTCATACTTTATTATATTACAAATTTATTGTTGTTAAATTCGCTGTCAAATTTTATTTTTTATGTGGTTTTTATAGCATGTCAAATTTATATTAAAAACCACATACTCATAAACACATGGAAAGTGCTTGGCTTACATCAATATAAAACTGCGGATATAAAATATTTAAAGTTAATTTATAGTCATTGCCAATAATAGAGTTAAGTTCAATGAACTTTAATGCCAGTAAGCAGCTCGACTGAATTTTAGTTTGCCATAAGAAGTATGTGTAAAAAAACAGTCTGAAATTCAGATTTGAAAGTTTCGCAGTACGCAGCTAAAAAGAAAGGTAAACGGAATTTTTTACTATTACAGGGGTTTTATAACAAAAAATTGTAGACTATTTTCATTGAAATGAATTGGTAACGCAATTTTTGACATTTTATGTTTTTTTCACTTTTTATAAATATTTTGATACAATGTTATCTGTATAAATAATAAAAAATAAAATTTGAAAAGGACCATTTCTGTACATGAAATATTTTTGGATAATTTTGTTGCTGGTGAGTAATCGAAATGGAATACAAAACAGCAATTTTTAGAATTTTTGTTTGTCTGTTTGTGTTCGCATCACCTAAAAACTACTAGATGATTTTTAATGGAATTTTGTAAGGAGTTACCCCAATATATTGGTTCAAATATAGGATACTTTTCCTTTTCGAAAAAAATATCTCATTTCCAAGAGAAAATAGAGAAGAACTAGTGAAAGTACGCAATTTTAATGATTTAAAGGTACCGCAAACTTGACAGTGCCTTTTACTTTTGAAAGCTGAATATTTATAACAGTATTTACTATTTACACAATACTCTACAATAATTTTAGAACTTTATATAAATTTTAGAATTATCTCCGGGGATGGGTACCTCTATATAAAGAAAATACATAACACATAACTCAAGCACTATAAAAGTAGGAGTCTTAAAATTTTATGTGGATTACTTTCAAAGCAAACTCAAACTAAATATTGGCAGATCGCCCTCGACGAGGCTAATATA
Source organism: Phasia obesa (assembly GCA_949628195.1). Classification (NCBI taxonomy): domain Eukaryota; kingdom Metazoa; phylum Arthropoda; class Insecta; order Diptera; family Tachinidae; genus Phasia; species Phasia obesa. Next base: position 75,023,323 of record OX451218.1, read on the forward strand.
ATTTTAAAAACATGAATGCATGACTTTTATTTCTACACTCGACTACATGATGAATTTTACTTTTGTGGAAATAAAGACACATATTTCAAACCTTAAATTGAGGCGAGCTGCATGCCGGTCTTTAAGTAGGTAAAAAACCATATTCATAAAAGTTGCAGAATCGGAAAATTCTTCCAAATTGCGAGATAGACACCACATTTTAAATGTTATATTTTCCTTGTGAAATAATAAATTTTGCTCTATATTTTTCACAAATTCGCACAGAGCACTAGGCTTAACAGAAACAGTTGCTTAAGGTGAAAAGTGAAAAATGATTTTATACCAAGACGTTATAATGAGAATTAAATAAAATGAAAAAATTGGATAAAAGAGCTTTTTTAAGAGCTTACAACATGTATATCCCTAAAGGTAATTTTTGAGCAAAAATTTATTGTTTTAAAAGCAAATTTTCACACGCAGAGAAATAATATGGTTATAGTATTTTGATCATGGTCACGGCAAATATTATTTTTTATTACTATTTGATCATTGAATGTTTATTGCACTCAGAGATTTCAACTAAAGTTTTATTAGTATTCCAAAATAATATTGTCTTTATAACCATAATATTGTTATTAGTAAACAAATTATGATAAGTTTACTCGTATATAACTACAGTATGACTAAAAAGAAACAAATAATATTTGGTTTCATTGAAGTTTTGAGTTTATCTTTTTTTTTTTAATTATTAAAATCAATGTGTGTTTTATTCTAAAGTATGTTTATACAAGTATATAATGGGTGTTTTTTTTTTAGCTATATAAGAACTTAAAATAAATAGTGCGAATGCGGGGGCCAGTTAAAATTGCCATTTCTTTCCAAATACGTTAATTTTGCTTTTTGGGGTAACCAGAAATTTAACCATTTAACCAAAAATTAGCTTTATCACTGAACTACAAGTGTTCTATGAACTTCGCGCACAGAGTTGTTTATTTTGATTGAAGTAAATTTTCACAATTTGAAAGCGTTGTTCTGGCGTTAAAAGAATCTAAAACTTGACGAACTTTACTATACAGAAATGTCAACACAGTTTGATATTATCAGCTTTCAAACAATTGCTATCGATATAGATAGTTCTCATGCAGCTTAAAAACACCCATTTCTTTATGAAAAAAATTTTTTCATAAAGAAATTTTATATTTTAGATGTTATTTTTAAGTTAGACAATAATATGGCTCTAACATAACAATTTCATTATAATGTTAATAATATGGTTAGACTATAACCATACTTATAACTCAACCATAATATGATGCTCTTAGATTATGGTTACCTCAACCGTGTTTTTTCTTTGTATGTACTAGCAAATAATTAATGATGGGTGGAGTATAGAACAAAATGTAAAAATTTGTTTGAGTGTAATCTATAACCTTAGACAAAAATATTCACGAAATATTCACCTTATTCACGAAAATACACAAAAGATAACAGCAATAAATTTGAATGATGATTTTTAGAGCATCACTATTAGGCTACTACTCCAGTAACCAATAAAAAATATTTATATTCGAATTTTATGGAAATTCGCATGATAGAAGGAAACAGATAAATTGCAACAAACCAAAATGTATGTTTAAAGTGGAACATAGGTGAACGAACGGATATGGAAAGATTGGTATCAATTTTGAAGGGTCTAGATCCCAGTTGCAAACACTATTAATAATTTATTCTGCATACTATATATAATGGTGTAGAGTAAAAATATATTTGAACCATGTGTTTATCTTTCTTTTGGTGTTGCATGCACATACAGTAGGGAGCAGAAATGAGTACATGTTTGTATTTTCTGCATTTGTAGGCGCATACAAATAGTAATAATTAAGGGATTTATTTATTTTAATTATTTTTTTATTTTATTTACTATTCAATTGTTAACAATAAAGTTTCTAAAAGAAATCAAAAAGCTAATTATTCAAAGAATAATCAAAATAATATTAAAATAACTCTCTTGCCCTTTCTGGTAACATTTAAAATATTTTGTATTTTTAGTACATTATTTATACATTTGGACATACTTTAACCCTGCTACTACGTTAGAAAAAAAAAATACACATGTTATTTCGGGTCATATTTTGACCCAAATTTTTTTATTGAGAAAATTCAAATTTGTACATTTCAAAAATATTTTTAAGGCTTGTGATCAATGTAATATGTCGTCGATAGCGTGATTGTGTGTCGGTGTGACTGACAAACAGGTTTTTTGCATGTTATGCACTCAGTAAAGGTCTTTTTTTTCCTTTTTCCTTTTCATTTTGGTGAAGGCGAATTCGTAGATGGTGATACACTGTCTTCTTCTCAAATTCTTCGTACCAATGATGCAGAGCCTTCTGCGCGAGGAAGCCGACTACGCCTCTTGATATGTTCTTGAGCTAAAACTTTACCGAGTTGCTCTAAAAATAGGCGCCTTTTGTCCAGTTTAATTTTTTGCCATTCAGGATATATTTCGGTCCATATTATAAAAGCGTTGAGAGCAGAAATATCCCATAAATTAGAGAACAGAGCAACTGGCCACCGATTGGTGGCTGTAAAGCAGTTGCAAGTTTTGAGTCCATTGCTCATAAAATGTGCGAATAGGAGCAAGTTTATCTCCTCTTTGTTCTGATCTTCTTCTTTGCCTATCGTCAAATGCAGGTACACGAGAAATATTGCTAAATCGCTCCAAAGATATGATTGCTCTCAAAAAAGGTCGTCCATGAAAGTCGTCCCACAGGACCGATAGACTCCTAAAAGAATAATATGTTCGTTATACATTTATAATAGAAGAATATATTGGAAATAAATACCAATAAGTATAAGAATTCCCAGGTAAGCATCGAACTCAATAGCATCTATAGCTTGAAAATTTTCGTTAGTTTGAAACAGCACTTCCTTGCAAATTGCTGTAGTGAATTATATCCCGTTTCATAGCTTCTGTAAGGCATACATCAAAAGTATCACGAATTTTCGAAATACGATGAATAGCATAAGATATCACTCCAGGTTTTGCGTGAAGAATATTTTCACTTGCTGCACGACTTAGACATTGCAGAGACATTGCAATCGTTGTCCACTCTATCATCCGATCTTTATCGAAAAATTCTGTGCCATTAGTTACGGTCAATGAACTCTAGACTTCTATGCCACTAGAAATGGATTTTTCTGAAGATAAACATTCGTCTTCCTCAAGTACAAAATTGACATCACCATCATCACTTGCATCGTCTTCAAGATCACTCAAGAATGCGCCAATGTCATGCTCAGTCATTTGTCCACGCTGACATTATGGCCAAGTAAATGCAAAAAAGTATTTTATTGTATAAATACTAGTATGTATTTAGAAAAAAATTAAGATTATACATTTATACTTACAGTATGTCTAGATTCCATGTTTTATCAAAATCTATCGTCTATAAACTTAGATTTACAATAGCAACTGATCACTATGAAATTTATCACGGAACTAAAAGTATTTAACTTCGTTGTTATTGAATACAAAAACTACAACTGTAAACGTATTCCAGTGCATCTGCAACAGAGAGGTGTTCTGTTGTTATTCGTTATTTGTTTTACAAAAATGATAGAGGGTCATCAAATGACCCGAACATGATATGTGTAAACACTTGCAATAAAAAATTGTCTAAGCCTAAAATGGTGATAAAACTAATTGAATTCAATATATTTCAACAATTGATGCACTGAGTAGTAAGAACTTTCAAATATATTCCACTAGTTAGAAATACGGTAATGTTAAATACGATTTGGGTCATCAAAAGACCCCAACGTATTAGCAGGGTTAAAACAATTTTTGTATATTCTTATCTAGATTTTTCTGCAGCTGGAGTGCACACATTGCCAAAACCCGATTATGCAAGGTGAAGCTCTTCAATATTATCCCGATCGTCTTTTTACCATTGAGTAATTCTCAACTGGATTGATGTAGGGAGTTTGCGGCGGCCATACAATCAATTGAAAATTTTTCCATGTCGGACATTCCTCAACTGTTTTAAACGTGAGTTTCGGGCATCAAACCTGTTGCAACAAAAGTTCTTCCTTAGGAAATGTGCTAATATCTAAAAAAAATAGGGAAGATATGATTTTTTGTTTTGCAATGGAACCTAATGCCACCATGTAAAACAACGCCAATATAGGATGTTGTCTCCATGCTTGACCATTTATTTAATATGGTGTCGTTGATTTGTCCCCTACTGACGGCGCCAGTAATACTGTTTACTATCAGACTTACATCGGTTTGATTTGGACTCATCTGACCATATTCCGCTTTTCCAGTAAAAATAAACATCCCAATATTTCTGATGCATGGTGAGTCGTAAACGTGCCGAAACATTTGTTTGTATCAGTGTAGTTTTCTTTACAGCTGCGAGGTATTCAATGTTGTGTAGAGCTCTTCTTGCTGTCCATCGTCCAACAATTTTATTTATTGCAATGGGAGATTCCTTTAGGGTTAAAGACTTGTCAGTTCTCATATTTCTCATTACAAGGAGTGCGTTAAAAGTTTTCAGTTAAATCTTTTCAGTCCGAAAATGTGCGAAACTACATTTCGCCATTTTATCATTCTAATAAGCACTGATTGGCTTAAATTAGCTATTATACGTGCTGAAGAGCCTCCATTGTCATATTTACAATCGAATTTTTCGCTAATTTTAACTTTTTGTTTTAAATTAAAACCAAAAATTGTTAGTATAAGAAGTTATTCAAATACAATTTAAAACTAAGGTGTATATAAACAAAACTCAAGATTAAAGCAACCCACGGTTAGTTTGAAATATTTCTACTAATTAAGTTGAGAGCAAGTATTAGCAAAACTGAATACATACGAATTATTTTGTTGTTATCTTATTTTTTCTCGTGGCTTAATGTTTTTTTTAATTTGATTTAAGAGCCATTTTGTTAAGAGCTAAATAGGAAAGAACACAAAAAAAGAAATTTGAAAATCGCTTCGTTATTACTATTTTTACGCAACTATCAACAGAACAAATACAAACATCTACTCACATCTGCTCCCTACTGTACATATTTTGCATAAATATTTCCTGCATATATACTTTCTTTAGAAAACAGCCAATGGTGGTAGCTGCATTTTAACTAGTCCCTATATTTATATTTACGTAAATTTTCAGTAACAGCTTAAATGCTGTGCTAGTAAATATTTTAAATATACTGAGTCATATAATTTACTGGTATAAATATGTAGACTAAATAAATATATTTTGGCAAAGCTGAAAATCACTTGTTTTCAAATTTTGGCTTATATGTACTTTGTATATGGTGCTTTATATATATAGCTTACTACTACAGACATATTATATTTTATATATTTGCATACTTAAACAGGAAATAAAAATTAGAATTTAAATCAAATTTATCTTGAACTTGAATCCACCCTGTTATAAATGTTGCGTTTAAATTTAGTTTAGCTATCATTATATTTTTATTATATTTAAATATAATAATTTGAATAAAAATAAGGCTTTTACGTATATTTAAAATTTTCAGGAATTAATTTGCCAATACAATACAATATTTTCTTTAAACTTAATATGATTTATAATTAAAATTAGATTTTATCTGGAAAAATGATTAAAAATAAATAAAATAAAAAACGCGACCACTTGTTTTTATATTTATTATAAATTACCTTAAACTTGAAGAAAATATTTTATTGTTAAATATAAAGGGTTGTACAAAGATGTTTTGTCAATTTCAAAACTATTCATCTTAAAAATTAATGTACAGATTTTAACCAAATGAATTCATGTTATATGTAAGCAGGGTAACTATTTAAAAATATTGGTAATACTTCCTCTTGTGGGATAAGTGCTTACATGTAAGAGGTTCCTTGAAGTTTGGTCTGGAAAACTATCTATCCGGCACACTTAGTTCTGTAGTGCCATTTTAAAATATAGCCCCAAGAACGTCCAAGTTCATTATCAGCCATGTCAAATAAATCCTCAACAAAAAATTTACCTAATATACATTCTCTTTCTATATAGTCCAGAACAGTAACACAGAAGGTGTTCTACACTCTGCTCTTCATGTGCACCTTAGCAACTACGACTGAAATCGTATGGCCATTTAGCCCAATGAGAAAGTCGTTGGTCAAAACAGATACCATTATTAAACTTAGATAAAAAGAGTACCCTAATTAAATTATCTGAGAGCGAGTAAGCACCGGCGCGCCGCGGCGTAACATATTTATAATTTATCCGAATTTTATCGCTTAAACTTTTCTCTCAATAAGAGAATAACCTAGAAGACACTTAAAAAATAAAAAGTTGCGATAAAATGATAACGTGGATGTCGGTTTTTACTTTTATGATTTTCCACTTCATTATTACAATTGTAATATCAAAATATAGACAATTCTGTTTTTCAATTTAATCGAAAATGTTTTATAAATATTTTATCGAAATTTTTTTGTAAAAATTGTATCGAAAATTTTTTGCTAAAAATTTAACGAAATTTTTTTCTAAAAAAAATTATCATATATTTTTTGTAAAACATTTATCGAAAGTTTTTTTTTAAATTTTATAGAACATTTTTTGAAAAATTTTATAGAAATTATTTTTAATTTTGTAGAAATTTTTTTGTTAAAATTTTATGCAAATTTTTTTCAAAAAAATTTGTTAAAAATTTTTTGTAAAATTTCATTAGATATTTTTTCTAAAAATTTTATCGGAAATCATTTCATCGAAAGTTTTTTGTAAAAATTTTACAGAAATTTTTTTTTAAAAGTTTGGACCTTTCTGCAATCTAGATTGCCTTAAAATGATCAGACTTTAGCACTTTGGGGTGTCATATTAACCCCCATGATTCCTTCTGGTTCCCAGTAGGCACCATATGGGTGTCTGCTACCTCTATGTGTATTGCTTTCTATAAAGGCCTTTAATACAATCAAGCAGAGAATCCCTACCAACCTAAAAACAAACAAACATCGCTCCTCGCATGGTGTTATTGATCCACCGAGATCCGTCTGCACTCTATGCGATCTATAGGTTGCAGTCTAATATTTATTTAACAAAAAAAAAAAAGAAAAGAGAATGATTACAACCGACAAGAATTCAAACATCATTAAAAATAGAGGTGGGAGTGTTTTTTTCCCGCAGCCCCGAATGGAATGATCTGATGTTGCTGAATTGCATTAGCAACTAAAAAATTTAAGCTCAGATACTTCTCTGCTATGCTTATGTCAAATTTTATTTATTTAATTATTTATTTATTTAATTCATTAAAGGCCAAAAAGCCAAATGGCCTTGTAGATTAAATAGTGTTCTATAAGTCGTCCAATAAATAGTGTTCTATAATACGTTTAACAACTAGTACTATTTTACTACACTCAAAATATTTGGGGTATTCAAACGGTGTCTTATCGAGTCATATTGTCATAATGTCATAATATTTTAAAATAGTTTTAAAAAATTTTTGTTGGTTTGTGTCTAAAAAAGTCACAAAAAATTAAGACTTTTCTACATATGTTTATTGTTTTGTCATAAATTGGCAAAAGAATTCGGAGTTAAGTGGTTAAAGATATTAAGTTAAAACCAAAAAAATCGAAAAGCAGAAATTATTATTAAAAATAAATAAATTAATTAAAAATAACACTCTAAATTACAACGGCTGTTCACAGCAGTCATATTTTTTCGTTTTATTATTTTATGACATATGACATTAGAACGACCGTTTGAATCTGTAAGTTAAATTAACTGAAAATGCAATTTAAAATAAGTAAATATTCAGTGAAAAACCGGTCTACTTATTTTTCATTTAAATCAAATGAAAGGTTGTGTTATTTTTAAATGTTAAAAAATGAACTGTTAAAACCTGTAAAAACAAATATTATTTCTTTTATTTTACCTAACACACAATTTAACTACATATTCCGTAAAATTGAATGACATTTCTTTCCGTTGATTTTGTTTTTTTTTTTTTAACTGTAATAAAATTAAACTTAAAATTTCTTTATTTTTTAATCTTAAAGCTATAATCTCTTAACTTATATATAACAAAGATGTAACATGATTTAATTATGTATGAATATTTTATAATTTTAATATATTTTAACCAGTGTTCATCATTTATCATCAACCAAAATACTGAAAACTGAAATTAAAAAAAAATATGTAGAATAAATAATTAAAAAACTTCTTACCTTTCTTTTAAAATACAGAACCGAATTGTTAGGATTTTTAAGAGTTTTTTTTATGTATACCTAAATGGAATAATTAAAAAAGTACATATAAATTTAAAATACAATGCAGTTTCGAAATATGCTAGCTATAACGGGAAGCATAATGAAATATATTTACCATGATTTGCAACTAGTGTCAATAATGATAGAAACAGACTTATGCCATGCTTTTCCATTAGTTGACGAAGTTTGTTCACCGTAAGGGTTGGCAAGTCTCAACAAATTGCTTCATATAATTTCGTGCACATAAATGTACGTAATACTCAAAAATTGGCAATTCAGCTATTAAAATCACTATCCTGTGGTACGTAAATTACTTACCAGATAATATGTGATTTCAAACGTTTAAAATTTTTTCTTACACGGTTTTTATCTAACCCTGCAGGAAATGTCAATAGTGAATCTGTCTGTACTGACTTACTATTGACACAGTCACCAGTACTAGTGTCATAATACCCTAGACAATGCTGTATGTCATTGAAAATCCTCTACTGACATGGGTACTATTGACTAGGTAGTTCTTTTAGGACCATATATAGACATTGGAACTAGTGATTCACTAGTACATTTTAGTAATTCTCGTCTACACTTTTGGTACTTTTCTGAAATAGATTGAACAATGAAAATGCATATTTTCTTAAATTTTGTGGTTTAATAAAAAAAATAAATGATTAAATTTGTAATTTAATTAATTCTTTCTTAGAGAGAATTAAAACGAACTTAAGCTTGATTATAAATTTCATTGTATGTATTACATAAACAGTTCGACTAATAATAATTAAAATTTTCAAAATTAAAAAGTACTAATTCATAAGAGTTTTCTAACATAAAATCTAAAAATTTAAATTTATCGTATGTTAACTATGATTATAAAAAATTTAAGTTAAAAAAGTTAAAATTAATTATTACGATCAATAAGATTGTTAAGAGTATGATTATAAATAATTTCAGTTAAAATATATGTTAAAAATTAATCTTTGTTTGAAGTGTCTTGATCCATTTGTTTTCCATTTGATTTTGCTTTGTCTCAACCTATTTGTTTAAAAAGTTTTTTTTTGCCTTTTCTTTTTCACTAAAAGTTGAAAAAAAAATAATTTACAAAATATTACAAAACCTAAAACAAACAATAAACTGTTTACCTATTAAAACTTTAAACACATTTGGATAATCACACAATCTCTTCTTTTCTAATGGCTAAAATAGCGTCCAGTTCTTTTAATTTTTACTCACTCCTACTTGCGAAAAATAAGGTTTGTAGCAACCATATTTTACTTAACAATTCTGTCTAGCAAAACTTTATACTCCGCCAGAATGTCCAGTAAGGTGTTATGCCGTTTTGATGATTTGAAACACAATTTATATTGATTTTTTAAATATTTAAAATAAATAAAAAATAAATCAAATATAAAAATGTAGACGATTTGTTGACAATGTCCCCAAAGAGTCACCATAATAGTTGACAAAAGTGGTTACATTGGGGGAATTTCCCCCAGGTTTCCTTCAGGGAATTTATTCAATAATACATACATACATACATACATACATACATACATACATACATACATACATACCATATGTATGTACCCACCAAAGCAAATGTTACGATTTCGTAAAGAATTCGTAACGAATGTTCGAAAAAATCTTCCGATTTCGGAACCGAAATATTACCGAAATCTTAACGATTTTTATATGAAATAGTTGAAACGACATCGAAACGATATGTAGTTACGAAATCGTTACGATATAAAGTTACGAAATCGTAACGAAATGTAGGTACGAAATCGCAACGACATGTAGGTACAAAATCGCAACGACATGTTTTCTGTCAGTACCTTAGTATAAGCTAGACCTTCGTTCTCTGAAAGAAAAGTGAATATTAGGATTAGTTAATGATTTGGTATTCAAGGCAGTACATTACCGTAATCAATTCAATTTCAATTGTCCATCTTGCTGATATTTATTAAATTAGTTCGCATTTACTATTATTCTTTTTCTGTAATACAAATTCGGTTTTTTTTTTTCTTACATATAAATCAAAGTTTTATATGTTTTTTATTTCATCAGACAAACAACCGAAATGTATTAACGAATTCGTTATTTTTGCAGTTTTCAGACAAACTAACGAAATGTCTTAGCGAATACGTTACGACAAGTCTGATTTTAGACAAACTATCGAAATGTCTTAACGAATTCCTTACGGCAAGTCTGACTTCAGAAAAAAATCGAAACATTTGGTTTTGTGGGTATGTAGGTTTCTCTAAACAAATATTGTTATTTTGATTTTTTTTTCGAAAACTGACAAATATACATACTGAGTTTTATTATTTTGGATATAACCGAATTTTCAACTTTAAACAAATGAAAATATTAACTGTAACGGAAAATCAGTATTTGTATTCAGTTTTTTAGAAATGATTGTTGGAATCAGTAGAAAAATAAAATGCTTAGCGTTTTGAATGTTTATTTATTTAGAAGTAACTGAACGGAATACTTTTTAAATAAACTACAATCAGATACTGTAAAAATATTCTGAGTGTAGTACTTTTTTACTAGTACTATTTTCAACGCGGCTTGAAAATTTTGTCTTTACCTCGAAAGCCCTCACCAAATGTACCAAAAGAACAGCCAGTGACTACGGTGTTTACCGAAAGGTATGACAACAGTAATTTCATGTAGAAAACATTAAATTTTGGATCAATCGGCCAAGACCTTGATTCTGCTACTCTGCCTTTTAAGTAATTTTTCGCGTATTTTTTAATTTACGTTTGTTACTTTGAATCCTATTGATATTTCTTATCAAAACTGACGACATAAATGTATTGATTTCAGAGTCTACAAACAACTCCGTATTTTTCATTAATCTCCTACTAGTTTCTCTTATATATTGAAGAAACCTTAAAAAGAAAAAGTCTAATCTGTGTATTAATTCCAAATAACCCAAATAAGAATGTTTAAAATTTTTCTTTGACTTTGGCTACGATTTTTATTTTCTTTTTTTTTTTTGTTAAATGAAAATAATTTACGTGTTGAAAACATACAGCAAAGTAAAATTAAATATTTATCTTAAATCAACAAAATAAAGAAATGAAACTGTTGAAAACGTTTATGCAAATGCCACAATGATTTTTTTAATTCACTATTTGCATGAACATTTTTTTCCGCCGAAACTCTTTTGGCTTTTGTGCGACGTAAAAGTTTTCTTTTATTTACGAAAAAATATTCATAATCATTATTTCTATATTGCACTGAAGTTTAAAAATTAAATAAAAGAACGTGAAAACTTTTTTTTAAGAATGGATTTTTTGTATTTATTCAAGTAGAATAAACTTTGTATTTCGTTAATTTTATTGTGCAATTTGAAATACATTGATTGCTTTTATGCATGTTATGGTTAAGCAAAATATAGAATTCAAACCCTTTCGTTTTACTTAAGTTTTGCTATTTATTGAAAAATTATCTAAAATGTAAAATATTACTGTTTATATTTATTATTAATAATATTTATTATTATGTCGTAGGCGTCCTGACAATATTTTGTTCTCTTTTGCTTTGAAAGTTATCCACACCAAATTTAGACTCCTACTTTTATAGTGCTGCAGTTATTGTATGTATATTTATTTTATATAGAGGTACCCACACCTGGGTAATTACTCAAATAGAAAGGCTTTGTATAAAATTCTAAAATTTATATAAAATTCTAAGATGATTGTAGAGTTCTGTAAATATCTGTTCAATTCACAAGCCCACAGGGGCTTGTTGAAAAATTTGTTATAAATATATAATTTAATTTCATATGTTTAGAGAATATTTTATAGAGAGCATACCTGGGACTAAGCTTTTGGTTTGAATATATTATAAAAATCTTCCTAATATGTAATTACAGGTGTCTTTATTTTATTTTATTTTATTTGAGGATCAAAATGATAAAGGTTACAAAATGTTTATAATAGGAACAATATAGTCAAACTTTCTAAAGAAAATACATCAATAGGAGTATTTATTTATAAAAGATTGATACAAAATGACTTTCCGAGTACATTTAATTAAAGAATTCAATAAAAAATTTAATTATTTTGACTTCACTTTAAAAATGTCGGTAACACTAAGGTTTTTATTCATGTATTTTCGGCTTTTGGCACAATATTTTCAAACATTTATATGATAATTTTTGATAAGTTTTAGTATTGTTACTTTTGAGCGAACTCTTCATTATAAAATTACTCAAGTTAGTTAAAAAATAGATTTTATTTTTGAATATAACACAGTACAACATTTTTGAGGTGATTGATTCGGGATTCATAGTTTATGAAAGTAGCCCCAAAAAGAAGAACTACTGCATCATTCGTTTGGTCATGGTACTTCAAATAATAATTTAAAAATTATTTTGAAGTTAATAAGTATCGTATAGGGGAATTTGTCACGTTTTAGGCTCTTTTGACCACAAACGTAATAAAAATTATCCAATTTTAGGCACTTGTTATTTTCCATATTGAAATATATTATATGTTTTGTTGTTATTCACTTTTAATTAAAAATAAAAAATTAAATAATTAAAAAAACAAATTAAAAATAAAAACTTTAAATTTTTTAGGCAAAAAATAGTTTTATTCTTCATATATTTACTTATAACTGCGAAACCGTGCTTATGTAGCGAAACGTTGTATGAACAGATTAAAGGAATTGTAATTCTTATTTTTTTTAAATTTGTTTGAGCTTTTTCGGACAAGTGGTTCTCGAGTTATGACAAACAAAAAAGAGCCTAAAACGTGACAAATTCCCTATACGTTAATTACTAACTTCGAATTAATTTTTAAATTATTATTTAAAGTACCATGACCAAACGAATGATGCAGTAGTTCTTCTTTTTGGGGCTACTTTCATAAACAATTATCTGAATTGAGTCCCGAAATCATGTGTTTTACTGTGTAAGTATGGTTAACATTAAGTTTTAGACTTTCATGTGATATTTCTGCGTTATTTCTTTTTGTAGACGAAACAGCAAATAATTACACAGGGCAACAGCAAAAATATGCTCGAGTAACTACTATATACATTTGATGTATCATGGCTACCTTAGTACAAAAATGGTAAAATTTTTAAATTCTATGGATAGATTTTTTTTTAAAAAATTTTTTTTTAAAATTGCAATTTTTTTGAGACGTTTCTTCAAATAATTAATGATAACTCTAGTCCGACATTATTAAAATAAATTCAGAAAAATTAAGATTTGCATAGCCTTTAATTCGTCTATATATCGCGTTTCAATCGGATCAATAGTATCGGAGTTATAATAAAAAACTTAAGAAAAAAATATATTTTTTACGTAAAAATGGCAAAAATTTTCGTTTTAAAAAAATCATAAAAAATCGAAAACGGCAAAAAACTTCCAGATTCATTTTTTTATCGCATAGCGACATATAATAGCAACAAAATGAGATATCGACCATAAAAATCGGTTGATTTTTTTCGAATTTATTCACATTTTAGTGAATTCGCTCATTTTCACAAAATTTTAGTTTTTTGCTTGATATACGCATTATAGCGGGTTTTCAAATGTGTGAAAAACATAAATTTTCCAATTTCAAGGGGAGCATGTCGGATTAATGTTAGATTTGATGAGAAACTTCCACCCACAAAATTTTAGTCGAATTCGACAACGTTAACACGTAGCGCATAGGCCCCAAATCTGAAAAAAAGCGTTTAAATCGAAAATAATTGACAAATTTTCAGTTTTTGCAAAATTAACGCTATTTATTTCCCCTTATGATTGGTTATATAATACCAAAAATCATACGAAGTGACATATGTTTTTATAAAACTTTTTTTCGGCTGCAATTATATAATTAAATTTTTTTAGGTGTATTGTTTAAAAAAAATATTTATAGGAAAATATACGGTATCTGCCTTAGATACATATCGTCAATGCCTCCTCCGTAGGCCGAGCTCGACATTTGTAATCTGTTACAAACGTCGCTCTATTGTATTTTCTTTATATTGAATAAAAACTAATTTCAAAAGTCATATATTTTCTCAATACTACCAATATTAGTTATAGCCAATTATCCCAAAAATCTCATAATTTTTTAGCAAATTTGGCAGGAAGAGTCCAACAATGGCAACAGTGCTTGTGAAAATATCTATTTTCTTTTGACAGTAAGCAAAACAATGATACAATTGTGCATTCTAAAAGCTCGTTCTCAAGGTGTTTTATTAAAAGTTTATTTCAATTAACTTTAAACCATTCAAGGGAGCTTGAATTGTGAATTGAGCGAATGTTTAAAATATTCCGTCTTTAAAAATAGAAGGTGCTGTCAATCGGTAAAATTGCGTACTTTCAATACATTTTCTTTATATTCTCTTAAAAATGAGAGAATTTTGTGGTAAAAAAGTATCCTATATTTGAATTAAGATATTAAGGTATCTCTACAAAATAGTCCTATTACAGTTTTATTATATGTGTAGACGTATTGGTTAAAATGAGGATACGATGCATTGTTTTTTTTATTTATTTAATTTAATTAAGTCTATGAATTTACAATTCTTACAGACTATTTAACACTTAAAATATGAATTAACGACAAAATTTAATTATTTAGATACAATAAAATATTACGTTTTACAATTAACACAAAAGTTAACATGACAATAAAGTTTATTAAAATCCCTACAACATCTTATAAAGGGATCAAAATTAGCATAATTAGTTCTATAAACAGAAAGCGGATAGTAGTAGCGTGTGGGACGATTTGGAACGTTAACATAAATATTACATTTATCATTGTCCTACGACTTTTTAGTGATGGCAGCTTTATAAGCGCAAGTCTTGCTTCATAAGGTGGAAGATTTATTGGATTCCAACGTAGTCGACGGAGACAGAATAACGAAAATTGTTTTTGAACAGATTCAATAGTATTTATATGAATGTTATAAGCTGGATCCCATATTGTAGAGCCATATTCCAGAACAGGGCGTAGAAGAGATGTATACAATTGTTTTGTTATATATGGATCCTGGAATTCTTTTGCCCAACGTTTGATGAATCCTAGCAAGCTTCGTGCTTTATTAACTATTAAAGTTATATGATGTAAGAAATTTAGTTTAGCATCAATTAAAATTTCAAGATCATGAAACACATATACTTTTTCTAGCTCATAATCGCCCAAAACTTATTTAACGTTTATAAGTTTTTTTTGAAGAAACACATGTGTTTGTACTTTTTTAAATTTAATTTTCAAGTTTCGGCTGCACCAGGAATAAAATTAATTTAAGGCTTCCTGGAGAAATGAATGATCTGCATAATCACTAAAGTTAAAAAAGATTTTAACATCATCAGCCTACATTAGAACATTTGAAAATTTTATTTTTATTTTTTTTTTCGCAATTTTTATTTATTGTATCTTCAATATAATTGAACTATCAATAATTACTCATATCTTAAGTCTAAAAATATACTTGTTAAGTCCAACCAGTGCTGGACAAAAAAATGTATGTTTCACGGTTACTGTAATTTGTGGGTTATCCCTCTGATGTACGGATGAGCGAAGCAGTGTCCCTCCTTCTTAGTCGAATGTAACCAGGTTCAGTTAGTATGTTACGGGCCAGTGGATTCGGATGAGTTGCAAGCTTCTTTAAATACCTTATGGCAAGTTTCGCTATTTCTGCTTTAACTGATGGCACGTTTAGATCTTTATGGATGTTCGAATTTTTTATATACCAGATTACGTAGAATCTTATTTTGGCGCCTTTGAATTTTTTCTACGTTGGTAGCTGAGGCAGTGCCCCATAATTGAATGCCATAACACCATATTGGTTTTAGAATTGACTTGTATAATAAAAGTTTGCAGTCTAAAGCTAGAGTAGAATTTCTGCCAATTAGCCAGTTTAGTTGGACTGCTTTCAACTTCATTTGTGTTAACTTTGTTTTTATGTGCCGTTTCCATGTAAGGCGCCGGTCAAGTTGTATGCCGAGATATTTGACGTCTGAAAGCTGAGGTATCGTTTGGTTATTTATCCGAATAGGGGGGCAAGATGCTGTACGCAGTGTGAAGGTTATGTGAGTACATTTTTGTTCATTCACTTTTATTCTCCATTTCTTCAACCATTTTTCTAAATTGGATATGTGGTCTTGTAAATATCGTGATGCTACTTCGGGTCTTTCGTGAATGCTCAAAAAAGCTGTGTCGTCAGCAAATGTCGATGTGTGAACTCGGTTACTAGTTGGCATGTCTAAAGTATACAATAAGTATAAAAAGGGCCCCAATATACTACCTTGGGGAACTCCGGCTGCGATTGGCTGGGGTGAGCTCAAAAAATCTCCTTCCTTTACAATAAATTTTCGTTCGGTTAAATAACTATCTAGCAGCTTATATAGGTTTACGGGTAAATTCAGTTTTAGCTTATATATTAGGCCTTCATGCCATACCTTATCGAATGCTTGAGAAACGTCGATAAAAAGCACAGAGCAGTATTTTCTCTCTTCAAATGTCTTCTTAACAATATTGGCTAACCTGTGAGTTTGTTCGATCGTACTATGTTTTTTCCTGAAGACGAATTGATGGTTTGGAATACATCCTTTGTCGCTTAGAATAGGGTTAAGCTTAGTTATTAACATCCTCTTAAACAGCTTTGACATATTTGACAAAAAGCTCATAGGTCTGTATGATTCAATTTTTGTGTGGTCTTTTCCTGGTTTAGGAATCATGGTAACCAAGGACACCTTCCAATCTGTGGGAAAGTACTCAAAACGTAAAATGGCATTAAAAATAAAGAGAACGATTCTGCGAGCTACACGGGGCAACTCAATTAACATCTTGTTACTGGTTTTATCAACGCCAGGGGCTTTTTTGGTGTTCAAATCCGTTATTGCCTTTTCTAGATCATCAAATTCAAATCTTATCGGTACTGCAGCACTAGCTTCGAGACTTGGCAACTCAACTATATCAGTCGATATATTTGGGGTAAAAACCTTTTTCAAATGTTCAGCAAATAAATTTCCTTTTTCGGTATCACTCCTTGCCCAGCCTCCAGCTGAAGTTCGCAAGGGAGGCTTACGTAAGACTGGCCTTTTAAGGTTTCCACAAGCACGCCATAACGAATAATCTGATTGAGGAGTTACGTCAAGGTCTCCCAAATAGTTTTTCAGGGATGCTACTCTTCGAGATTCCAGCATGTCTCTTAGCCGGTTCGTGCATTCTTTAAGTCTGCTTTTGAGTTGAGGAGATCTCTGTGATTGCCATTCTCTACGAATTTTTCTTTTTTCAGCCAGGAGCCGTTCGATATCTGCAGAATAAATTTGATTGTATCTAGCTAATTGTCGGGTTATTGTTGAATTTTGGGCAGCTGATTTGAGGTATTGGTCAAAATCAATAAGACTCCGCTCTACGTCTTCAGGTGTTCTTAGCGGGATGTTTTCCGAACAATGAGTACTAAGATACTTTCTATATTTCAACCAATTAATGCTTGTGGTAGTCATTGGTGATATGATGTTTTGTTTGTCCCATATATAGACTATAGTGGGTGAATGATCTGAGGATAATTCAAGTGACGCTTCAGCTTTAATCGTTTCTCTTGGAATACCCTTAATCACGCCAAAATCAATAACATCCGGTATTTTTTGTCGATCAGTAGGCCAATAGGTGGGTTGTCCACTCGATATCACATTCAGATGCATTCTTGAAATTGTGTCAAACAAAACTCGACCTTTTGGAGTTATTAGGCGTGATCCCCAAAACGTATGTTTAGCGTTGTAGTCGACTGATGCTATGAAACAGGGACCTAGTGATTAGAAGAAATCGCTGTATTGACTCTCTGATATTTGAAACCTAGGAGGTGAATAAATTGAAGAAATAACTAAGTTTTGATGAAATTCTTCAATACAGATGTTTGTTGCTTGTAGGTAATATTCACAAAAATCACACAGTAAATAATGTTTGATTCGAGCCTTTATTAGTATTGCTGAACCACCACATGCTCTGCCACGGGGGTCTTTAGTGTCATATAATATATAGCCATTTATTTTAAAAAAGTATTTTGTTGTTAATTTTTTTTGGTAAATCATTTATGAATAACGAAAACAGCAGTGGTCCAAGATGACTTCCTTGCGGGATACCAGATGTACAGTGGTCATATCTACGCACTGTACTATTTTTAAATCATTTTCTCTACTTTTGCCCCAAAAAAAAATTAAAAAAAAATTTTTTGCCTGTACAGAAAATTTTTAAATTTTGAGTAAACTTTCTTTAGAGGATTAATTGCGAAACGTTTAAAAGAAGTCGCTATAAAAAATTGAGAGGCAGATGACTTATCCTATCAAAATATTGTGAAGGTATTTAGACCCCTTGAGCATCTCATTCGAAAAATTCGTATATGATACAGCTAAAGTGTATCAGAATTTTAAAAAGTATGTTTTTTTTTTTGCTAAATTTGAAACTAGCTCAATAACATACTCGTATACACTTTCATAAAATTTACACACATACATTGCATCTATGACTTTATTGTATGCTGCATCCTATTATTTAACTACGCCTACAAAAAGAAAGTGTTCCAGTCAGTTTAAATGAATTCTGTTGGATATGCAACAATGCTTATGCCTGTGTGTATGTTCTTGTAGAAGTTACTGGTTTCAATTTATGTTCATTATTTTATTAACTAAAGCAAAAAACAATTATTGCAACAGAATAATTTATTATATTGCAACAATATGTGCTTTGCTTGAAGAGTTCATAAAAGAATTTGCTAAATGTTGTTAAAATTTAATCAAAAGTAATGCATATCGTTGATAACGAAAGTTGTGAAAGCAAAGAAACACAACAATGGGTTTTGGGAATAATACAATTTATTGTAATGTAACGTGAGTAGTAGAAATAAAATAAGTTAGCAAACTATTACCTCAGTAAAGAAATTTTAAGTTTTGCATACAAAAATGTACTTTATAAATTAGAATATAGTATTTTATGTCTGAATAAATATGTTCTCAAATTAAACACACAAATTTTACTTAAATGGTAAAATATACGAAAGTTATTAAAGTTTTAAAAATTCACAAAAACTAAAAAAAGTTGCAATATACCTAATATTTATACAAAGTACTAGCTGTGCCCACACACGTTGTGTGCGTTCTGACAATTTTTTGTTCACAGTTGCTTTGAAAGTAATCCACACCAAATTTTAAGACCCGTAGGTATTTACTTTATATAAAGATACCCATCCCTGCATAAAATTCTAAAATTTTTATAAAATTCTAAAAATTATAGTAAAGCTCTGTAAAAGAAAAACGGGAAATGAGTTACTCATTATTTTAAACAGCGCCAACTGATGCTCAACATTTCTCTGAATATACTGCTTTAACCCTCCGATGACTGACAAGGTCTATATGGACCTTTCGTGTTTTCGACGCCACAGTATGTCAAGATGGCTTGGTAGAATTTTATAAGATTCCATGACATCTACATTTGTAACGCTGTTAAGGTTTTAGATTATAAATATTAATATTGAAATGTTTGTGGACGATTAAAAATATTTACTGCGCGGATAGCCAACAAGGTCCAAAGGGACCTATGTAATAATGTGGACAATTTTTTTACAACTTTAGACAGCTTTAATTTTAATATCCAGGGCTTAGCTTTTGTTAAGACTGTTCATAGTAATAAAGCATTTGCTCTTATAGAATTTTTGAAACGTGAGGTTTTCACGACTTGGATGTTATCAAGGAGATGTGTCATTATAATCATATGTTCCTAAAAAGAACAAAGCATTTTTGTGCAATCAACTTTGCATTACAGAAACGGACTGGATATCAGAAATATAAAAGAGAAACCTTTTGGATATGCTTGAATATGGTGTTGATGCCATGGACCAAATAATGAGAACTTACACCTGTATACGTGCAAGAAACCGATGGCCATTAGCTCTGTTCTACAATATGATTGATAGCGCTGCTCTAACATCATTTGAAATTTAGGATTTTTTAAATAATTAATAAAACAGCTATTCATGTGTAATATACAGGAACGGGCCTCTAATACCCGCATTACTAGTCCTCCAATAAGACGTATGACTATGAAGTCATTCGGAGATGCGGTAAGTTGTTATGGCAAAAAAAAAATTAATAAATTTAACGTAATACTTTTTTATCTACTAGTTTGAGGACTAAACAACCAACAAATGAAGCTGCCGTGCCACCGCGCGGTAACCGATGCTCTTGTCGATTGTGCCATGAAGAATCTTATATCCAACGGAAGACTTCATACAAGTGATTTGCTTGCCTAGAATCAGTATGTACGCAACACTGCACCATCTTGAAAAAAGCAATACCTGCTGTAAAAACCGAAGGACGTCAAAATATAAAAAGTTATAAAAACGTATACATTCATTTGCTTTTGTAATTTATATTTTCTTTATCTTCCTAAATTTTATCAATTTTGTTAAATGAAGTATTATTTCTAATGGAGTTAAAATATTTGCAGACTTTCTGAAATCATCTCCAAATCGCTAAAAATAATATGTGAGGTCCATAGGGACCTTGTTGGTTATTGACCGTTGAAAAAATGGCTGGTTATCGGAGGGTTAAAAAATAAAAGATGCATTATAGTATGCAGTACCTAGGTAAAATAAATCGGCGTACTTTTACTGCTTTTTATTCATTTGGAAATAAATATCCTATATTGTAATCAGGATACTAAGGTACCTCCTCACAAAATTTTGTTAAAATTCATCCAGTAGTTTTTATGTGATACGAACACAATAAAAGACAGACAGACTATTTTATTATATGTATAGGTAAACTGTTCTTACCTTGCTACACCAATTGCTCATCTTTTTACGATCCATAAGAAAGAGTAATCGGATTATTTCCTAATTTTAACTAAATAGATAACAAACGATTTACGGTGCGATTCTCTGCCCCAATCGATAAAGCAAGAAACACCTGTAGTAAAAATAAAAATATGCCGAAGCTTTAATTCGAAAACGCACGTTTTTCTCAGAGAATTCTATGTTAAATTTAGAGATTGTCGCTACTACAGCGAAGGAGAGCGATGTGAGTAAACATAGAAAAACTAATACATATCAGAAAATTTAATTTTGAAAATTTATAATTATTATTAGTCGAACTATTTATGTATTACATAAAATGAAATTTATAGTCAAGCTTAAGTTCGTTTTTATTCTCTCTAAGAAAGAATAAATTAAATTACAAATTAGGTGATAATATTAAAGAAAATTTAATTTTTAGACACCAGCAGGAGCGGAATGCACATTTTCTAGACAGCTACGTCCGTCATCAGCACTCTTCGTATCTATCTACTTAGGGTAGTGTTTAGTTGTAAGCATCATCTATTTATTTAACCAACCAAATCCAGATGAAGGAATACGAGAAAACTTGTATTCAATTATCAATCGTCAGTTGGTAAGAACGAAGTCTACCACTACCTTAAAAAAATTTTTAGTTGATGATTGTCGAGGCTGGGATAGGAACCGGGGCGACTCAAACCAACATGTATGCTTAGCAGTCGACTTGCTAACTACCTTCCACTTTCCACAGATTCACTTTCGTTGAAGTTAATATTACTAGCTTTATTGGAAAAATTGATTCTAATTCAGTTTATCGAAATCAAATGTTTTTGTTTGCGAAGAATGGTGTTTTTTATCGATAGATGACTTGAAATACATACTCAAGATTGGTTTCACACTTGATAATAGGCCTATAAGTTTGTGTATTTCTACCTTTTTGTGATATATTTCTGTCGTAAGAATCATTGTAATCAAAGAAATCTTTTTACCTAAGGTAAAGTATTCAAGACGTAGAGTGGCATTTAGAGCTATAAGCAGTTTGATTTTTTTATATCCTTACAATATGTTGTTCGATTTTGCCTTGAAAGTAATCCACACTAAATCCTAAGACTATTTTCTATGAGTTTATATATTTACTCATAAATGAATTGTTAAAGTTAGGCTTAACTTCTCTCAAATTCTCTGACTAATAGATAGTACATGTTTGAATAATATGTTTATATAGAGTAGATGATGTATTTGTTTAAAGAAAAAAAATTGGAAAAATTGAAGGAGACACTAAGATAATGTAAGGCGTTTTCTACAAAGCTACATCCGTCTTTAGCTTTCCTCTTGTTTGATGTTTTTTCTATTTTATATATTTACTTTATATAAGGGTACCCATCCCAGGGTAATTATTCACGTATATGCTTTATATAAATATCTAAATATTGTAGAGTTCTCTCACTGAAAAAATAAAAACTTGCTGCCAAGTGTGCAGTACTATTGAATTGGTAAAGTTGCGTACTTTCATTATATTTTCTCTTGAAAATGAGATATTTTACGGGGAAAAAGTATATTATACTTGAACCAAGATACTAAGGTATATTCCCATAAAATTTTATTAAAATTTATTATTTTACGTGATACGAACACAGCCAGACAGACATACAAACATAGTGAAAGTAACAGTGATTACAGTTCTGTAGTCCTCAAAAACGGCTAAGTATTTAAGCATAAGGAGTATTTTTTATCAACAACCTTTTGAATAGGATTGGTTTGGCAATTTCATATGAAAAGACTTATAGCGAATCAACAGTTAAAATTTATTTTGAAAAATATACCCAGCAAAATATTTAAAAAATGGTAATCGAGTGTGGATTTAAGCATTTTTGGTGTAAGTACTAACTGCATTACCAACTTAATGATTTTAACATGGCGTGAGAATAAAATAACTAGTTTCTCAGAATTGTTCACGTAATATTTCTTTTCTTTTCTTGGTTTTAAATAATTAAGTAGGTAACTTAGAAATTTTTAAAAATTATTTAAAATAATGAATTCTTTTGTAAACATTTACAAGGCATCCCCTTTTATACTATAAAAATAGTTCAAATACTAATTACTTTTTTCGAAGTTTAACGTAATGTGTTTTGTAATCGAGTAACTGAATTTGGCAATCCCAAAAGTATGGCATTATATGGCAAGTACTTCTTTTGGTAATGCCTAATTTTTTGCTGGGTATATTATTATTTATTATACATATATTATTTTCTTTTGGGATGTGTAATGTGTAAGCAGATGTAGTAGGAGAAGCTTTATATTTAGTGCGTTATTTAATTTAAATTAAATTTAATTTAAATGCAAGCCTTTATGCATAATGTTCATCAACGATGAGCGTGAGAGGTGCATTTGTTGTCCACGACGACGAGTTGAGGTGGACAGTTTTTAGCCAAACTATCGCAAACACGAGCAATGTTTTCTGCAGTACGAGCTGTACGAGCATGCACTGGTGTTTTCACGTCTCCTTCAGATCATCCTTTGGACGATTAAATAGACCGAAAAATCACGAAGTGCACGTTATACATTTTGATCTGAACGCCCATTTTCGTAATAACCTTAACGCGTTGCCCGATTGCGTATCATAATATGGTTAAATTGAGTTAGCCTGAAATTGAGAAATGTCAAGTTTAATGCAGAAAAAAAGTTGACATTTAGATGTGGTTGCCAATCTAGCCGGACATTACTTTTTTTTTAGCTTATATTGGCTCTACTTACTGAGTGCACCTAGGTCAATGAAACTTTGCAGAAAAATCTGCTATGGTCATTGGCTGTTAAAGCTAGAAAATAGTAAAAATCGGACCAAGGAGAAAAAAGTTCCCCTTGGAAGAACTAATCCTACCTCTGAAAAATGCAAGTTTTTTTTTTTAATTTTCCCGGTATTTTGTTTAGCAATTACAACTTTAAAGGTCAAAGAATGTTCAAAAACTTAAAGTTGGACATAACTGATTCTTAAATGCCATTTTTCACCCCGCCCCTTTTTTGGGCGGTTAAATAAAATATTATTTAAAAAAATAATGCAATTATTCAAAGAAATAGATTTTATACTTCCTAAAACCATAAAAATTTATTTTTATGGGCAGGGGGAGGTCTTCCTCCAATCCCACCCCCAAAACGTCCCAGTGAAAAAAAAAATTTTTTTTGCCAATTTTCTAAAAATAATCATTTTAATCAAAAGCCTATTAATAATATCTAAGTTACACTGAACCCTTGAAAACTTTCTAGCGAAATTCTGCCTGTAAAGCCGGAAATGCTTGTTTCGTGCCTCAGCCGCTTCTTCTGATAATAGCCCAATAGGCAACAATGCCTCATTCATAACAGTTGCACCATGTATTAAAATCTTGTGCATTGTAGGTGTCATAGGATGCCACCCATATAGAGAAACGTAAAGTTTTGCAGTATCTAAGCAATAATCGGCAAACTCGTGTAATTGGATTTTGTGACCACTTGATATTACTTCAATAATAACCTTGATTCGGTATATGAAATCAAATTCAATTCCAGTTATTTCTGCAGCTAATTTAGGATTGGAAAAAAATCTTCTGCTAGTGTTACCATCATTGGTGTTTCCAAATCCAGCTTTCGGTACATCCACTATTAGCCCTAGTTCACTTCTAAATTTTTCTTGTATATTTTTTTTCTCGCTTTAACAATGGCTTTCTCCGCATCAGATTTTATTTGCCATTTTTTCACAGTCAGTTTATATGACATGTGTAATATGCTCTCAAATAGGCGAATTCTGGCGTGCAAAGTAGATAGTCCGAAAGAAAGGGCATCTACATCTATATCTCTTTTTATATTTAAATTGTTAAACTCTTTTGAAGTACCTCTACAAATATAGCACTTCATTGTGGACGTGTTTTGTGAAGCGGCATTACATACTTTTGCATCTATCATTGTAAATACCATTGTATGCTTTATGACATACAACTTTCCTTCTAGTGAAAAATTTGTGTTTTGTAATGTACTAATGGCCTCTTGTACATAGTCAATTTCTTCTTGGATTACATCCACAGCTTCTTTAACAAATCTGATGCGAATAGGTCGGGGGTTGGATTTTGCCATAATATATTTTTTCCTTTTGTACCATACATCAGTCGAAGTGGTACGAAACTGCTCTGAAATATATGTGAATCTAAGGCATAATTTTCCATCTTTTGCTTAAATTGAGCCTGATGTGATCCATCGCAGCCCCATTTGCTTATTAGTTCCAAGGAGTCACATACAACATCTTTTAAATATGTTATTAATCTACTTGCAGTATGGTTAAGCAAATCTTAAATATTTATTTGAGAACATGTTTCCGTTATGTTATATGCTTCTTTTCGAGGATAACACTTATTTTCGTAGCTGCACAGGTATCTATGTATATATGTAAGCTATGGGGGTGGGTAAAATTACTGTTTTACCTTTTTGCTCATTTTTTTACAAGTAATAACAATGTTAGATGCAATGATTTAAATAAAAAACATCTACCTTCAGTTATTGAAAACCAAAATGTTTTAACAATATAAAAAGGTTTCTTACTCGTATTTACCTATGTAAGATAAGAAGCAACAGAAAAAGGTGTAATTTTTAAAAAATCGCCAAAAAAATGGCGCACCTATGCGCAAGCTGTTTCTTTACAGTATAAAAGTAGAGATCGCAAATTTTATAGTGATATATAACATTTTTAGGGCCGCGATGGAGATCACTCTTAAAAAGCTTTTCACTTTTTTTTTTACAAAAAATTTTACAAAAAAAAACTTTTTTTTAATTTTGAATGAAATTTTTTATCATTAAAATTAAAAAAAAAAAAATTATAAAAATTAACTTAAGTAGCCACTAATAAACCATCTAACAGAAAAAAAAAATCAATACAAAATATTTATTCGTTTAGCCGCCAAAAAATATATTGCAAACCTCTCAAAATCGTTTAAAGTCAATAAAAACGTATACGATATACTCAACTTTCCTGACTTTAACAGTGTCCCAAAACGACAAATCTCAAGCAAAAGCCTTGAAAATTCACTATACGATGCAGAATTTTGTTGTCTGTCGAGTTGCATACTTAAATTTTTACATTTCTCAAAATAAATTTTTTGCCTAATGTCCGGCTAGATCGGCAAAATACCCCTCTGTGCATCGGCCCTTAAAATTTAACCACCTGATATTTGTCCCAAACCAAAGGACATTTGCAATCGTTCTAAGAGTTTTAAACTGAAAACTTTAAAGAATCTCAATATTTGATTTACTGCTTGTTCCCCACAATTGGATGTCGTACATCCATATGGGTTTTAATATACATAGTTGTGTGTAAAGTCATTTTATTTTTAACCGACTTCAAAAAAAGAAGGAGGTTATCAATTCGTCAGAATGTTGCTTTTTTATGTTTGTGCCCGCAGAACTCAGTCATTTCTGATCCGATTTTAAAAATGTTGTCTTTATTAGAAAGGAAATGCTTACAGATTGGTCCCATTTTAAAAGAATTTCAGAATTTTGAAAATTAAAGGGTGTCCACATACAACATACGTGTTTTTTACGTGTATTATGAACCGTAAAGGGCACCCTTTTAAAATTTAAAAAAACTGCATATCACTATAGCTGCCAATAACAGAAATTAATAAAAAAAATAAACTTAAAAATTAAATATGTGACGTCAATTTAAATATATGAACCATTTGAACCATTGTAGACAATCACTTGAAAATTGGACAGAATGTCCAATATTTATAATCAGAAATTAAATATTTATAATTAGAAGTTAAAGGGTGTCCCAATAGTTGATGTAATTTGATGTATATTGCCAAACTTTTGAACCGTAACAGAGAGACGGTTGAAATTTACAAAGAACCTGTATATCTAAGTCCTTTATAATATCAAGTATATAATTTAAATTTGGAAACTAAAGGGTGTCCCCATAATTGATATAATTTAACCTATCTAGCCCTATCTTTTGAACCGTTATAGACAAACACTTGAAAATTAGACAGAATCTCCACTACTATGTCCCGTATAATAACATTTATAAATATTTAAAATTTTAAAGGGTGTCTCAATAGTTGATGTAAATTGATGCATATGGCCAAACTTTTGAACCGTTTTAGACAGACATTTGAAATTAACAAAGAATCTGTCCTTTAAAATAAGTGTTTAATTTAAAATTGTACATTAAAGGGTGTCCCCTAGGTGATATTGTTTATGCTATATGGCCGTATCTTTAGAACCGTTACTTTTTATTACTGTGTCAGTAATAATAACTGTAAAAAAATAGAGGGTGTCCTCATATCTGACGTAATTTGTCGTTATGGATAGACATTTGAATGTATAGAACGTATATGACTTGTCCGTTAGAGCAACAAGTATAGAAGTATTTGATTTGAGTACTACTTCTTACAGATTACTTCCTTTTAAATTTTTAGTTTAGAATTGATGCACATATATGTATTTGTTTTGTAGTCGGTTTTTTTTTGCAAGAATTATCTATTTTTGGGTCAGATTTTGAAGTTGGTTTCTACTTCAACTACACGCCCAAAATTTTTATGGAAGATTTACTTAGAATGATCGAGTTATTTAAATGCAGTATGGAACATTGTCCTCCCTTTAGATTGAAATTCACATAGGAGATGTTACGAGTATTAAGTTTGATATACCATTTATCAGGATATCAAATCTATATAAAGGGTGTTTTTTATAGAGGTATAGAATTTTAAGTTGCAATAAAACAACGATGGATTATTCGATTGACATGAATTTTATTTATCCGAAAGATAATCTTGTGGCATTACATTTTAAATATGATTTCTGGCATATGACCGCGATGGCTGACGCGGATGTAGTCCAATTTGGACGTCCAATTTTCGATGACTTTTTCCCACATTTGTGGCAGTATATCGGCAATAACACGGCGAATGTTGTCTTCCAAATGGTCAAGCGTTTGTGGCTTATCCGCATAGACCAATGACTTTACATAGACCCACAGAAAGTAGTCTAGCGGTGTTAAATCATAAGATCTTGGAGGCCAATTCACAGGTCCAAAACGTGAAATTGCAGTATTTGCAAGCACTATTTGCACTATTGCACTATTTGCGTTGTTCAGGCGTGAGTCTATTCATGATGAATTGCCGAACCAAACTGAGAATAAATCACTTGACACCTGTTAAATTGGTCGCCATCTTGAAAAGTAATGCGAACATAAAGTTCTATACCTCTATAAAAAACACCCTTTAGTTGCTGATGAACACGAATCGAAACTACTAATTCCGATTCTCGTAATGCCAGAAACACTGTATCGTCAGCATTGGGACTGTTGTCACCTCGTATCTTGTTGACAGATCAGATGTAAATATAGTATAAAAGGTCTGTCCAAGAAAACTTCCTGGCGAGACACCAGCAGAAAATAAAATGTTGCTATTATTTATTTTTTAACAAATTTAGTTTTCTTTCATAAAGAATACAAATGAAAATTCTACATTTTAAAGCAATACAATCACGATACAATATTATTGCAAACAGTAAACCAAAATACACTTTTTAAAAAGTGATTTATGTTTTATAAAACCAAAAAGTTTTAGCAACAAAAACTATTTCTCAACAAACTAGTAAGCAAAATTACTACTCCTTTAAATCCATATCGATTAATGGAGAAAGTTAGAAAGTTAGTTTTGTTTACTTTTAAGTAATTCTATATTCTACTAATTTTAGTTGTATTGTTCGTTTTAAATGCGTTAAATACAACTTTTTTCCTAATTGAAGAGTGCTACACTTTGCAGGTATTTTTAACACAGAATTAAATAATTATGCTGTCAAAGAAGTTTTAACTTTCGTTGTGCAAAATCCTAAAGCAAGAATATAAGATAATTATTTTAACTGAACTTTTGAAAAGTCATAGTCAAGTGTAACTTTCTTTTGAAATAAGAATTTGGATATCCAAAAAAAAAAGAAATAAAGTTTTTAAAGAAGCAAAACATAAAAATACACTTAAGTTAAAATTAATTATATGTAAGAGAAAGCATTTTTAAGAAAAGGTTTTAAATATTTAATATTCCTGACATAGAAGTGCTTTGAAAGAATTCCACACCAATTGTAAGACTCTTATTATGCTTCAGTTATGGTTTATGTATTTACTTTCTATAAAGGTACGCATCCCTGAATAAAATTCTTAAATTTATAAAAAATTCTAAAAATTATTGTAAAGCTCTGTAAAAGATGTTTAAAATATTTAAATAACAATGTAATTCCACAAAGTAAAAACACAAATCAAATACAAATTTTATTCAATTGGCGCCTAATGTTGCGTAATAGTTTTTTAAATAATGTTTAAAATATCCCAGTTTTAAACCGAAAGTTTCAGTACCTTTAAACCGGAAAAAAGTATCCTATATTGGGGTCAGGATACTTAGGTATCTCCTCACAAAATTTTATTAATATATTTTAATCAAGATTAAAATTGCTTAAGTTTTTTGCTAAGTTTTCAAATATAAAGACAACCATAATATAAAGATAACCAAGGCACACTGTCATAAATCTAAAGAGCCCTTGCATTGTGGATTCCAATAAACAACTGGTGAGTATGTTTCGAATTCATTAAAGGACCCTGTAGATATATACAGGGACTCTGTAGATATAGGAAGGACACCTAAATAAATATGCAGTACTTGTGAACTAAATCTAACGAGCCTAAATCTGATATGGCTGCTTAACAAGTCAGGAATTGAGTGGGCTGCATTTGGCCCTAGCATCAGCATCAAATCCCTATTGTTATCAGGTTATGCCGCCCACCAAATTTCCGCCTACGAGAACTGATTTAAATTAAGTTTCAAAGTTTTACTTGAATAATATACTTATTTTTTCTTTTCTTTAAGTAAACATTGTAAGTTAAATAAAGAATTGAATAAAATACAGCAATGCACTATGTAATATAAAAAAACTATATTGTTTTGTTGAAATTATTACCAATTTTTAAGTGCGCGAACAGAGTTTTATACAAGGTTTGACATTTTCAGATAAGCAAATTTAAACAGCTGATATAACAGTTTTACCTGTATTATTATGCCATGGTTTTTTATATATATTTTTATATTATTAATAGTTTATTTAATCTCCAGAATTAATTCTAAGACTAAATACAGATTTAAGAGCGTTAGCTGCACAGAGTATCAGCTCTTATATTTTTATATTATTTCCTTTTTTTAAGAAATAAACAAAACAAAAAGTTAAAAAAAATTGTTCTTTGCGTGTGTATGGTAAACTATGTATGTATATGCACAAGGGTGCACAATTTCAAAGATCTACCTATTATATTTATCTAGTTACTTAAAAAGTGGGCGAGGTATATTCTTCTTTGCGTTACAAGCTACGTTGGCCAAATTGGTGCAGTCGTTAGTACTTAATCTGACACTGCATTGTCCGTCTTTATGGATAGGGTTGTCAGGGGTTGCTCGAAGGGATTAGTTCTGTCACCCCTTTTGTGGAACATCACCGTTGATGGCCTTCTCTGGAAACTGGACTCATTAGGCGTCTACACGATTGCGTATAAATACATTTTAACTTTTTTTATTTTGATCAAGTTTTTGAAAATAATCATGATGGATTAGAGGTATAAAATTTCTCAAAAATAATGGGTCTGGAATTATGGCACAGCAAAGGGGTATTTAAATTTTAGTTTTAAGAGAAAATTGCCAGCCCACTTAGTAGTAGCGCTGACTTTGAAAATTAAAACTTAAGCTCTTTTGAAAACAAACTTATCGCTACCAAGCTTAAAATTTGTTAAATTTCTAAAAGCTCCTTTTATTTATTAAATTAGGTCACAGTTGTTAGAAAAAATTTCCAAAATGTTTTTTTTACAAATACCAATGCAAAATTTAAAAAAAAACCTAACGTTTAATGGAGCTTTCGATTTCATTTTGAAAGCTTTCGGATTTGTAAAAAAAAATTGTTGTTTTTTCATGTTAATTTAGCAGCACTTAAGGGTAACCTTGTTCCCGAATTTTACATATTAATTCTAATTTAAATATTAAGCAATTTTATTTGTCAAGGGCATATAATTTGCTAATGCGCACTCAAGTATTGTTTAAATGTTTCAAAAGATGACATTTCCTCGGAACTTTAATATTAGTCGTCCTTAAAATTCGAAATTTTTCAGAAATCTAATTTTATTTAAACTACGTATTCTTACATAACTTTGTATATACATATCAATTCTCCCCCCTTTATTTACTTATCCATAAGTTATTTAGATGGTAAGGAATGCTTTAGGCAGGAAACGCTTAGCACACAATTTATAAAACCCATTTGTTTTATTTGCCTTTTTACCTTTAATTAAACAAGAGATAAAATACCTTCACTGGCTAAGTGGTAAGACAGTTATTTCCTGCTCTATCCACACAAAGTCATTGTACCTATATATTCGATTATTTTTTATCTTCTTACTGCACAGTGAGGGATTTTACACATAAAAATTGATAGTAAATTTGCTTTAAACAATATTTTTCGGGCAAAAAGTAATAACTGCTTAAGTCATCTTAAGCTATAAAATTTTGTTATCGTTAATAACTCGTTTATTTGAATTTGTTATTTTTGAGAATATAGAACGATATATTTCTGAATTTATAAAGTCTACTTTGTAGTTTTTAATACAGTTTTTCCTTGAAGTCACTTTATTCCTTGTAGCAATTTTTTTAATAATTAATTATTATAAAGTTTTTCAATAAATAAATACAATGATGCTAACATGTCATATCGTCATAATGTAAATAATATTTTTTCTATATTTATTTAAGGGATTCACAAGGTGTCATAAAGTCATATTTTTTTTTTAAATAATAGCATGGAAAAAGATGTCTGTTGTGATCAACCCCTCTTATTTTATTGAACTATTTTAAATTTGTCAATTGATAAAAAGATTTTCCTAGGATTTTGTAAGAAAGAAATCAAATGAGAATTGTTGTGATTGTCAAAAAATCTAAGGTAACATAAAATTTCGTTTTCACACTATCACACTTCAAATAAAATGAAGAGTATGAGAAATAAACAAACCGAGACGAGACTTTGAATCGCGGCGGCTGAGCAAAATCATGTGGGCGGAAACAATTTCTAGATATGGCAGAAACAAATAATATACGTAGGCGATAAGACTAAAGGCAAGTTTGAGCAGGTGCAGGACAAAGAAAAAAATATCATCGACGGCGATGAAATATCGGCTGCGGCTCAGTCAGTATGGTTCTTTGCTTTAACCCATTTAGACCCAAATACAAACTGGAAGTAGTATTTTTAAAATAACCTTATTAACGTGAATTTTATAGACTAATTTACTATTTTACAGCAAAAAATTAACAAATAAAATTTTCAGTTTTGGGTAAAAAGTCGTTCCTCAAGTGTGGACAATGAGCCTCAGTATGATATTTTTTCGAAACTGCTGGAAAAATTCATCCGGACTACAATAAAATAATAATGGTTATTGCAGTACTTGCTGAAATTAAACAAAATAATTTTATCAAAATAACAGCAAAGTGCCCATTGCCTCCCCTCGCGGACACCATATCAATGTTTTTTCCCTTTCAGTCAAACATTGTTAAATACCTAATATAACATTATAATTTGCTAAGAAAGCATCTAAGTAAATTAGAAAAACAAATTTAAAAAGCACTTATGTAAATATAAAAAAACGGAAGCGGAATTTTGATTTAACGCTGAGACTTTTAATACTCATATGAATTACCGTAAAAAATAAATATATTTTACCAAGAATAAATTATGTGCATACATAAAGAGGTGTACACATATGTGTACAGCGGGCCTATTTACGCCCGCTGTAAAAAACCCCTGATAAATGAAAGATGATATCGTTTCGAAAAATTTCTAAAAATTGTTTTCTATTATGGGATGTCAAATTTCTTTCCGCATTATTTTACATTTTCGTTACATATTTCTTTCACGCCATCACACTTTCTCATTATATTTAAGTTTTTGATCAAATCTTAATACTCAGTACGAAATGAGCTTAAGTAATAGTTTCGCTTCATACAACCTTTATTAAGCAAATTGTATATGACATTTTGTTTTTTTAACATTTTATAAATCAATAATATTTTTTATGAATTTGGCACGGGTTCGTGTCCCACCTAAGTTCATTATCTTCTATTGTATTTCACAACGCCCTCCTATCCTGGTATTACTATATAATACTAAATCGTCTTCGAGGTAAAATATTAACAAAGAGGCTATACTAGCTTTAAAAATAAAATGTCCATTTGAGACTATTATGACATGTGATTGTAGAAATGCCAAAAAAACCTTCTCTCCATTCGTAATCTTCACCAACGTATCAATCTTACCTACTCTAACCCTTTTCTTCCTTGATTTGTATTTTTACTTTGTGGAATTGCATATTTTAAACACCTTTTACAGAGCTTAACAATAATTTTTAGAATTTTTCTAAATTTTATACTGGGTATGGTACCTTTATTTTTCCATACACAATATCATGTATATGTCAAAATCCGCGTTTTACATAAGGTTTAACATTTCTATGTTCACACGTTGGTATAATGTTACATAAGAATAAAAATCGTTAGTTCAAAAATTAACGAAAAAGGCGCTGAAACAGTTGACATCCAAATAAAGTCTATCTCGTAGCAATACTAGTGGTTATAACCTCTTAACTTATCTTAAGTTAAGTACAGCATATCATGAACCTCTTCAAAATATGCAGATTTATATAAATTTCCCCCCACTGTGCGACGCTATTTAAAGAAAGGTGGCTCTTAAACTTAAGAACTCAAATACAAAATTATTATAAGTCTTGTGGATTCAATATAAAAAGACATTTAGATTTTGTTGTAGCAATTTTTTGGCGTCTAAATTCTGTGCTGTATTGGCTTTTAACAAAAAAAAAAATAAATAAAAAATATAAACATACAAATGCCTACAACAAGATTTTATATTTTATGGGCAATAAATAAATTGAGAATCATCAATAGATAATAGGCGACTAAAAAACTACTTTCAATTATTGTTTTAAGGTTCATTGGATTTTTTATGAAATAAACACCAAAGTAAATAAATTTATTTCGGAGTCAAAAGCAAATGTAGGTAGATTATTTACTCCCTTTTTATTTATAATTTTTATTATAATTATAAAGGGTCCGCGATCTAACTTTTTTTTCAACTAGTGCTTATTTCGTGAATGGTAACACTTAGCTCATGTCCGACTTGACAGATAATTAGTTTTATCCTTCCGCTTAACGAATATGGTTGTGTATACGCTTGAACAACGCTGGGAAATATTGACCTACAGAAGACACCGATTTTGCCAAAAAATTATCTTTTCAGATGAAGCTCAATTTGATCTTGGCGGGTATGTAAACAAGCAAAATTGTCGCATTTGCGGATATTGGTCCAGAGGCATTGGGCCATTTTTCTTCGAAAATGAGCAAGGAGTGGCCGTTACAGTCAATGGCGATCGTTAACGGGCCATGTTGAACGAATTTTTGTTCACAAAAATTGAAGAGGAGGATATTGGCAACATTAGGTTTCAACAGGACGGCGCTACGTGCTACACAGCCGAAGCTACACTCGTTGTTTTGCGCCCTGCTTTTGAAGATCGCATTATCAGCCGCAGAGCTAATGTCGTTGGATTATTATTTGTGGAGTGCCGTCAAAGATAAGTGCTACGCCGACAAGCCAGAGACAATTGACGCTTTAAAGGATAATATTCGTGAAGCCATTTGTGAAATACAGCTGCACACAATAGATAATGTGCTTAAAAATTGGACCGATTGGCCAGCCGAGGCAGCCATTTGATAGAAATTTTTTTTCATTATTAACCGGAAGGATTGTACTTTCAAATAAAAAAAGAAATTTAAGAAAGTTTTATTTTTATAGCATTTTCAAAAAAAAAGTTATTAGGCGGACCCATTTATTGTACATAATAATAAATAGAAAACTAATAAAAATTTTAAAAATTATATTTTAGTTTTATTGTATTTTTAAAGCCTACCTTAACCTACCTACCATCATAATTTTTGATACTCCATTTTTTTAACATATTTTTTCTTCTTAATATCATCCACAACAATTGGCAATAAAATCTAATAAATCTCTCACTGTAAAAAATCATGTCGCATTGAAAAACAACAAAAAAAAAAAAAATAAGCAACCATGTATTTAGAAACAAATAAATATATTTTGAGATATTAAGTCGGTGTTTCTTTTTGGTAAAGAGGCAAGGCAAACCAGCTAGTTTTATTTGTCCTCCTTATTTTCTTTTCTTGATTTTATTTTGAATTTTTGTAGAATTTTTTTCTCATTCTATTAACTTGGAGAGGAAGGTATTTCGTAGTACACAGCAGCAGAATTTTAAATTATAGCACAACCCTTCAATATCCCTAAAATTTTTATAATTTTTCCATAGACCTACTTATAAAGAGACATTTTCAAGTCGTAGCAGCAACTTAAGTTAAATTTAGTTCCAGCACCCTCTTAAAAAATAGGCTAAGAAATATACCGAACTCTGCTTGTATTTAAACCTCCACTGTTCAAAGTTCACGTTGGTGCTAACGAAATGCGAATATTTGATATTGTATAATGTTTGCCTTGCTGCCAAAACAGTGTAAGTGTCTATGAATGTAAACCTTTTTTTCTCGATGTGTGTATTTTTTTCATAGCAGTTTATTTGTCTTAAAGCATTAGTATGAGTGCAAGTACTTAGGCTACAGCATCTTTTTAGATTACATCCGGCCATAAAGATGGTGGTCGCCATTAGGCTAATACGATCAATAGTAAAGTTTGTGGCTTTAAGATGGCTTATCTAGATACAAACAAACTCACTACATTTAAAAGGAAGAGATACACACATATTCTCGTTGTATGCACCCCATATGTGTCAATTACTTCTTTGACAATAAAGTCATGTGAGTTTTAATCATGACAATGGCAACTTTTAAACAAAATGTGGATGAAGCAGAAATTTAATATCGGATTTACTGAAATGTTCAAGTACGTAATATGTTAACAAATAAATTGTTATTTCTATTTATTAAGAGGTTTTAATGTTTATTAATAAACAGCTGTGCTCACACACGTTGTGTGCGTCCTGACAATATTTTGTTCGATTTTACTTTGAAAGAATACACACCACATTTTAAGACTCTTACATATTTACTTATTATATTTATATAAAGGTACCCATCCCTGGATAAAATTCTAAGATTTATATAATATTCTAAAAATTATTTTAAATCTCTAAAAAAGTTGTTTAAAATATTTAAACAACAATATATTTTTACAAAGTAAAAATACAAATAAAATACAAATTTTATTCTATTGGCTATTTGGCGGTTGGTAATTAATATTTTGTCAATATTTTAAAACAGCGCCATCTGTTGCGCAACCGTGTTTAAAATATTCCGCTTTCAAAAAATAAAAAAAAATCGGCGTACTTTCGTTCCCTTTTTCTACTTTCTCTTGAAAAAAAAGTATCCTATATTGGAATCATGATACCAAGGTACCTCCTAACAAATTTTTTTTACAAAGAGAGACAAACATAAAATGACTTACTGTTTTATTATATGTATAAATGAAAAAAATAAAACCATTTTATAACCATCTTATAACAACACAATATTAATTAATTTAACGTTGATTTGCTGCAAAATTAATAAAATTTATTCATACTAATAAAAGGCCTCAGAGTTTTAAACAGGGAGTAAATGGTCTTGAAAACAGTGGTATGTAAGATTGTTCAAGTTCGAGCTCAAGAAACAGAGCAGATGCGATTAAAAACAAAATACAATATACATATATGTGGCCTCAAAATTGAGAACTTGGCATCTATAAAATTGTTTAGGGCTTGGCGTTTATTTAAATTTTGTTGGATGCAAAACGATGCTTTTATCTGTAAGTTGTTTTAAAATTATCAAGTTATAAACGGATATCCGGCTATCGGATACTCTGGTCCGATTTTTTTTTTTAAATATTGAGTACAAATTTTAGCAAATAATAAAACAAAAAATAATCAGGGGATTGAAAAATTCAAGAAGCAGAATTGAAGTGAAGCTTTACTATAACACGAACCATCTATCTCGGTTATCTAATCCTATCCCTTTCCAAAGGAAGTAACTTAGTTAATATAGGCATTAATTTCCTGAGAGTTACATTTCCTTATAAAAAAAACTCTCCTTATAAAATCACTAACCCCATGCATAATGATGCGCAGCTTTAAGACCTAAGCTCAAATACTCCTCTGCTTTAATCATGTCAAGTTTTGAACAAGTTTTGAATAGCCCCTTTCTGAATTATTATTTCGAAGATATTTTGATTCTGCTCCACTGTGCAGTGGATGTTTCTAATAGGGAAAATAAGCATATCTGTCGGAGTTCTCATAGCACGCTGATTAAATTGTATGATCAAATTTGTTTGCTAGAAGGATCGACTTGAAACCGGTAAACAGTAAAGTCAAAAAACGCCACCTTGTACTTTCCAAAAGAATATAAGCATTGGACCAGTACACAGTAAGGCTAAGTTTTTGTGCAGCGATAAAAGCAAATTTAATTTATTTGGATTTGATGGAATGAATTTCGTACACAGGTAACAAAAAAAAAAAAAAAAACGATATTTTCCTAGTTATCACCTACCAACAGGTAAACCTAGTGGAAAATCAACGTTAGTGGTATGTATCAAAGTTTAAAATGAAATCACTGATTTATTTCTTCATCTCGTTTTCTAGTTTTTTATCTCGCGTAGCGTAAAGAATATGGCAGATGTGGCCGAAAGTGTGCGCCTCACACATGCGACAAGTCGCCTTACATACACCAGCATGATGAGAATTCTGCATAAATATGCCAGACTCTTCAATTATAAGATCCAATTGATTCAGCAGCTGACGGGAAATGATCATACACTTTGTTACACCTTCTTAGTTTTAGCCATATATAAACTGCCAAGCAATATGGCCGTAAAAACATTTTTTCTTAT
Source organism: Phasia obesa (assembly GCA_949628195.1). NCBI lineage: Eukaryota > Metazoa > Arthropoda > Insecta > Diptera > Tachinidae > Phasia > Phasia obesa. The sequence continues at coordinate 75,061,328 of OX451218.1, forward strand.
GTGGTACATTTTCATCTCGCGGCCATGTCAACCAACAAAATTGCTGGTTCTGGGGTCAGAATACCTACATGGCAGTTCAGTCAATGCGAGCTCTTTAGAGTCATGATTATGGACTTTATTGCCTGAATCGAAAGATATGAACTTGGATAATCTTTGGTTTCAGTAGGCGCACTATAACCATGTTATTAGCAGTGTTGGCCTCGGAGCTGCGATTTGTCTGTCTGAGACATTTTAGTGTGGAATGCTATTTAGATCTGTAACCGGCAACAAAGTCTTGACAAAATAGCACTGACGAAGACATCTGCAACAATCACATGAATAAAATCGTCTTTCATGAATAATGAAAATATTTGTTAATTTAAAGCCATAATATACTAAAAGAAATTAACTTTTTTCTATTTATTTAAGTTTTTGATACACTCGGTATATGTTTAATGTACATCCTCAGCACCATCAAAAATTATTTTTATATTGAAAAAACTTAAAAAAACTCTAAAATACAGCAAAAAAAAACTGTTAAAAGTTGACAGCTTTTACCACACATTTGGTGATAAATCTTCACCATATTGATTTGGCATGTGAATAAAATAATTTTGTATTTTGCAAATATCAATAAAAATCTTAAAACTCTGACAGTTTGCGCTGTTATTTTATACATTTTATAATATTGGAATCAAATAAAATTTTATTGAAATGCAAAAAATAGTTGGATAAAAATGGATATTATTGTTATTTGTTTAAGAAAACATTTAGACTTAAAATTGGCAAATATATCGAAAAACGTCAGTAAAAAGTAATGGTTTTACATGACCAAATAACCCAGATTTACTTAAAGTGGTTTTGACAAAAAAAAAAAAAAAACTTTAAAAAATAAACAGTTGCATAATTTTGTGCGGAGGTGACAAGGAATTAATTCTTCGTAGTTGCATTCATTATGTAAAGTTTGTTTAATGTCTTATTAGCTTATAGTTTAACGCCAGAAATACTTTAAAAATTAAACTAAACTAATCAGCCATTTTAGAAAAGCAGTACAAATAATTTTGGGATTTCGAAAATTAGTTATACAATTATATTTTCTTTTGAAGAATAGTTTCCAGAGAAGAATACATGGCATTTAACCCGAATTTAATATAATTCGTTCGTTTTTTTTTGGGGGTTTTACACTTCGTATCCTTGCATCTTGTTGGATAATGTTTATAAAGATTTATATGTATATGCTGGCGTTTCGAATCTAGAAACATATTTTTAAACAATTCATGGTAAATAATATGCAATTCGTTTTTTTTTAACCGATTTCAAAAATAATTCTTGAAAAAAAACGACTTCAAAACAGGTAGTTGGGTACCAGCTCTAAACTAAAAAAACATCACTAACATCAACAACTATTGTTATAGAGGACTTGGCCACAAAGATTCTTTGTAAATTTTAACTGTCTGTCTATAACGGTTCAATAGTTTGACCATATAAAGCAATTTACATGCACAATTGGAACACCCTTTAATTCATAATTCTAAATATTTATACTTGTTTTTATACCAGACAAATTATTGGATATTCTGCCTAATTTTCAAGTGTTTGCCTGTAACGATTCAAAAGATAGGGCCATATAGGTCAAATTACATCAATTATGGGGACACCCTTTAATTTCTAAACTCAAATTTTATTCTTGTTATAGCGGACTTAGCAATACAGGTTCCTTGTAAATTTCAGCTGTCTGTCTATAATGGATCAAAAGTTTGGCCACATACATAAAATTACATGAACTATTGGGACACCCTTTTATTTCCAAATTCAAATTTTATACTATTTGTTATAGCGGACTTACCAATACAGGTTCACTGTAAATTTCAACGGTCGATATACAACTGTTCAAAAGTATGGCCATATACATCAAATTAAATGAACTATTGGAGCACCCTTTAATTTATAATTTTGAATATTTATACTTTTTATTATAACGGTCATAGTAATCGACATTCTGTCAAGGTTTTGTCTATATATAAGGTCGAATTACGTCACCTATGGGGACACCCTTTAAAATTATTTTTTTATTGCTTTTTGTTTTTGTGAGATATAGTGATACGCAATTTCTTTAATTTAAAATTTAACCAATTGATAGCTATCAAAGTGCTCAACGTACATTAAAAGTTGCCTAATTTTCGTACTTTGTGTTGACGGAGACATACTGATTGTGACAATGCTCATAAGACCTGTATTTCTTGTCTGTTGAACATGGTGACGTATAACATATGACGAATTCTATGTGCCACGGCCTTAACCCTGCGTAAAAGATGCGGTGAGTGCATGCTCGATAAATAGTGTTTTACAGTGAGTCTTTTTATCAGCGTTGTTGCTTACTTTCGATTGATTGGCTATTACAGAACATTGTTCTTGTAGCCGAAGGTCTTCTCTCGATCTTCTGCGCTTACTCTTAAGTTTCTGACACCAAGTTTTGAGATGTCTTCCTCCACTTGATCTTTCCATCGAAGTTTCGGTCTTCTTCTTCTGCGTGAAGCATCACCAGGTTCGTATTCAAATGATTTTCTAGCTGGAGTAACTTCATCCATTCTCACAACATGACCTAGCCAACGCAATCGTTGTAATTTGCTACGTTTGACTACGTCAATGTCGGCATACAGCTCATGGTTCATACGACATCGATATTCTCAGCCAACGTAGATTGGTCCATAGATTTTACGAAGAATATTTCTCTCAAACACTCCAAGTACTGCAACATATGCTTTCGCAGTAGCCATGCTTCGAAACCATATAATAGCACGGGTAGTATCAGTGTCTTGTAGAGAGTGATTTTCGTCTGTAGAGAGGTGGCCTTGTTTTTAAACTGCTTACCTAGTCCAAAGTATCACCTATGGGCCAGTATTATTCACCTCTTTATCTCAAAACTGATGTTGTTTGTTTTGTTAATGGCGGTACCGAGGTAGATAAAATCGCTGACTACCTCAAAGTTGAAGTTTTCAACTTCCATTGTCTGTCCGAGTCTACTGGACGTCTTGTGCGTTGATACCATCAACTTGGTTTTATCGCCGTTTGGCAGATTCTATTTCGATTTTTTCAAAGGTGACAGTTACCACTCGCAATGTTCGACCCATGATGTATATATGTGTTGTTTAGTGTATATCGTGCCAGTTCTATTCATATTCGCATCTCGTATAACTTTTTCTTGCAGGATATTAAAAAGGTCACACGATAGACTATCGCCTTGTCTGAAACCTCGTTTGGTACTAAATAGCTCGGAGAGGTTTTTTCCTATTTTAACTGAAGATCGCGTATCAGTAAAGGTCATCCTGCAAAGTCGTATTAATTTTGCAGAGATACCAAACTCAGACATGGCTTGAAACACCTTTAACAAAAAATTTTCATTTATTCAGCAATAAAAATCAATAACTAAATGGAGTACAAGCGAAGACAGATAATCATTTTAAACATTTGTAGCAAATTCGGATAGTGTTCGATGGCATTCCACATAATTTCAGAACATTCTGAATGGGTGAAGTATTCGGGTGTAGTCTGGAACGTCCGTGAACATGCCACCGTATTCTAGATCATTTAAAAACACTCCAGTACACTATCGAATATTGTGGAATTTCGTGCAATATTGTGGACCATTCCCAGACAGCCTGAGCAAAGCCTTGTTTGCCAGCTAGATTACTTTACTCGTTAATACATGTAATTTGTGTACATAATTTGCTTAAACTTTTCATATTTTGGGCTAAAATTCCTTTAAAACTCTGGTTTTAATTCGCCTCTCCAGAAGATAAAGAAAAAGCTAAGTAGGATAAAAATTTTAATATGAATTTTTGCACATAAAGGCAATATTATCACTTTTATCAAAAGACATCCAAAAAGATGCAAACACAGTTTGATACTTAAAACTAATATCGCATAGTGCATGTTCAATTGAATGTAGATGTACCCCAGCAAACCATTTAATGAGCATTTTAAAAAAAGATTCATAAAAGGAAGAAACTACAGGGCTTTTTCTGAGCTCTTCTCCAAATGACTCATAAAAGATACTTAGTGTACTTTCGATGCACTCTTTGCACTGACTCGGATATGACTTCTAATAACTTTTAGGTTTTACGAAGCATCAATATTTTTTGAATTATAATACTAGTGCTTTGATTAGCTATGGTGTTCATTAAAAAGGTAATTTAAATTTAAATAAGCTCTTAAAAGATTATTTAACGAATCGCAAGTTTTTACTAAAAGAAGGTGACTTTTTAAGCTCGCCACAGCTCATTGAAGCCGGAGTTCCCCAAGCAGTACAACTAAATTGGCTTATTGGCAGAAACTCCACCCTGAGCTTAGATTGTAAACTTCTACTGTACAAGTCGATCCTCAAACCAATTTGGTGTTATGGGATTCAGTTATGGGGCACTGCCTCAGCTAGCAATGTAGAAAAAATTCAATGGCGCCAAAATAAGATTTTACGTATTATTACATCTGCTCCCTGGTATATAAAAAATTCGAACATCCACAAAGACCTAAACATGCCATCAGTTATAGCAGAAATAACGAAACATGCAGTCACATATCTAAAGAGGCTTGAATCGCATCCAAACCCTTTGGCGCGTAACATGCTGAATGAACCTGGTTATATTCGACTAAAAAGAAGAGATACTGCTTTTCTTGGCCGTACATTAGAGGGATGACCCGCAAATGATTTCAAAATCTGTGAAACAAACATTATTTTTGTCTGGCACTGGCTGGACTTAAAAAGAATATTTTATTTTAGACTTAAGATACGAGTAATTATTGTTAGTTCAAAAATATTGAAGATACAATAAATAAATTATGAAAAAAAAAATAAAAAATTAAACTCAAAAATTAGGTCATCATATAAACATGTAAATATTTCGATTTTATGCAGCATGCAGTGGTTTCAATTAGCTGAAAGAGAATAATATACACAGATAAGGCTAGAAAAATAAAAAAATCTAAAGTTTAAATTCAATCTTTTAACGTTTTCTTTTAAACCTACTTTTGGCTGCCATCTTATACACATAATAAAATAGTAACTCATTTCCGTCTGTCTGCCTGCTTTTCTTTTACGTTTGCATCCATAAAACCTACTTGATGGATTTTAACAAAATTTTGTGAAGAGATACCAAAGTATCCTGAACCTAATATAGGATATTTTTTTCCGCAAAAATATATTATTTCCAATAGAAAGTGGAGAAAAAGCGGTAAAAGTATGCGGTTGACTTAAACGGATATGCAATTTTTTTTATAAATTAAAAAATACATAAACTGATATCCAGCATAGTTTAAGGCGGAACTAAAAACGCCTTCGCCATTTTTACCACATAGCACGAAATCGCCGGCGAAAATAATCACAACGTGCAATGGCAGTGTAGCCATAAGCGAAGCATTACTATCACATTAACCATCTGTCTTATCTGCTACTAGCCCTTTCTAAAGGCAGTAACACGGATAATATAGGCTTCAATTGCCTGAGTGTTATTTATCTTAAAAAAAATAAAAAACTTAAAACGTAAGGATCTTTGGTTTGGAACAAAATATTGCAAGGACGTTGACGAAGTGGCGGGCACAGCTAGTAAATAATGAATTTGTTTATAATAATTTTGCGTTTTTAAGACCACAGTTGCTTCTTTCAGAAAGATAATTAGAGCTTATTTGAAGAGAAAAAACTTAATCTGCAATATGGCTGATGAAAACTGCTACCAAAAAAATAAAACTTTTTTTCTGTGTAACCAACCTGTTCCATTTTTATTTTATAGATTGATCTTTAGATTTAACGAAAATGGAGAATTGGAACAATGATACAAGAATTTGGATAGTACGCCGAAGAAAACGGTCTTACTGTTACGGTTAAAGATGTTAAAAGAGTTTGTCTTTCCAGAACTACGCCGAAAGAGAATGACTTTGAACCCTGTATGGTTTCAAGAAGATGGGAAGCCAAGCATGTTATGACAGAATTGCGGCGAAAATTCCTCAACAATTCCCCAATGGCCCACCAGGTCTCCTGACCTTACTACGCCTGATTTTTTTTTTTTTTGTAGGGTTACTGCAGTTAGGAAGTTTACGAAAGAAACCGAACAAATTTGGATGATTTAAAGCAATCCATTCAAACGGTAATTGAGGCAGATCCCTTAATGTACCAATATGCACCAGCCACTCTATATATAAGTTAATTTTATCAAATTATAATTCTTGCAAAAAACCGACTTCAAAACGGATAGAAGGGCACCAATTCTAAACTAAAAATGTAAGAAGTAATCTGTAAGAATTAGATTTAAACCAAATAAAAGATGCGCCAAAATTACAGGGACTATTGAATGTCAAGCCTCTCCCTATTACTGTTCAAAAGTTAAGCTATTTTCACCAGCATCCGTCTTGTATGGGGACACCATTCAAGCCTCTGTCTATAAGATAGGGGCACAGAGATCAAATAACATCACCTATTCGGACACCTTTTAATTTACAATTTTAAATTTGAGACCTGTTGTTATAGAGGACTTGGCCACAAAGATTCTTTGTAAATTTCAACTATCTGTCTATAACGGTTAAAAAGTTTAACCATATATATCAAATTATATGAACTATTGGGACACCCTTTACATTATAATTCAAAATATTTATACTATACATACCAGAGAAAGTAGTGGACATTCTGCCTAATTTTCAAGTGTTTGTGTTTAACGGTTCAAAAGATAGGGTCATATAGATCAAATTACGTAATTTATGGGGACACCCTTTAATTTCTAACTTAAAATTATATACTTGCTATAGTGGACTTTGCAATACAGGTTCCTTGTAAATTTCAGCTGTCTGTCTCTAACAGTTCAAAAGTTTGGCCACATACATAGAATTACATTAACTATTGGGACACCCTTTTAGTTCCAAATTCAAAATTTTATACTTTTTGTTATAGCTGACTTAGCACTACAGGTTCTTTGTAAATTTCAGCGGTCTGTGTACAACTATTCAAAAGTATGGCCATATACATCAAATTAAATGAACTGTTGGAGGACCCTTTAATTTAAAATTTTGAATATTTATACATTTTATTATAACGGTCATAGTAGTCGACATTTTGTCAAATTTTCAAGGTTTAGTCTATAACGGTTCAAAAGATAGACCCAAATAGGTCATATTATGTCACCTATGGGGACACCCTTTAAATTTTAAATTTATTTTTTTATTAATTTCTGCTGTTGGGAGCTATAGCGGCACGCAATTTTTTTAAATTTTAATTTGCTGCCTGAAAGCATAACCTTTCAAATAAAGAAAAAAATTTTAAAATCGGTTCAGAAATGGCTGAGTTCTGTGGTTACATACATAAAAAAAGGAACATTCAGACGAATAGATAACATCCTTCTTTTTTGAAGTCGGTTAAAAACAGAAAACGATACTTCATAAAATAAATAAACAGCTCTTCTAAACCTAAGGAAAACTAAAAATATTTTTTTAATAAATTATGAGCTCTTTTAGATAAGCTAATTTCGTAGAAAAAGGCCTTTATTTCTGACGGTTTCAGTACCATTTCCTTTACGATTCATATGTGTCAGTAAATTGTCTTTCTAATTGATAAGGTTTGCTGGGAAGTTACTTTCCTTAAACAATTTCAATTTTTATTATTTTAAACATTTGTCCCAACTACTAACATTCTTACTAATACATAAAAGAACACAGAAATAAAAAAAGCAAAAGCAGAAGCAAATAAACGTAACTATGGAAAATGTAAATATGCTTTTATACTCCACTTTAAACTGAGTTTCATTTAAATGCTCAACTGTCTGTCTGCCTGAGTAGTCATTTTGACATCTCTTCTATTTGTCTAACTTTTCAATAAAATTTTGCATAAATAAAAAATTGTATAATGAGCCAAAAATATCAATTTGAACAGTTGATATTTGCTAATGCTCTTTATAAAACTAAACATGGATGCATTTATGGACATGAACACATACGAGGATATGTGGCCAAAAATTGTATAATTCAAACAAGAAATGTTTGTGGCTAGAATTTTTTGATACTACATTAGTATCAACTAAAAAATTATTTTTAAATATTTGACCAAATTTAAACTCCTTTCTAAATGTTTTATTTTTAATCGAGTTATAAATATTCAGGAGTTGTTATTTCTTTTTTTGTTAAATAATATTTTTTTTTTTTTTTTGAAAATTAAAAAGTGAAAAAGTTTTTACTTTTTTATTTATTTATTTATTTAATTATTATTACTATTATTTTGTTTTAAAAAATTAACATTTTTGTATGTAAAATCGGTTTTGAATTATAGCAACAATTCTATTGTTTGATGAATTTAGTAAATTCTTCCGTAAGCTGTTATTTATTTTGAATTTTTTTGTTATCAAAAAAAGATTTCGTTTTATGTAAAACATTGAGTAAAAATTTAGAATTATTTGTAATTTTTAATTTTATGGTTTACGAAATATTTCTATTTCTGAAAATCGAAGAAGTTTCAAAATTTCCTCTTGAAATTTTGATTTGTATATTAATAAATAGTTTTTTTAATTATTTATAAGTTAAATATAAACAAGTAATAGTGGTATATTCGGCCATGCAGAATCTTATATATCCTTTACCATAGTACTGTTAAATATAGCCTTACTCTTTTATGTTACTCAATTTCACAATAATATACAATCGATTTTTACTTTTATGATTTTCAACTTCATGATCACAATTATAATACAAAAAATAACAACCTTTTATAAAGGTTATATTATGATCGGTAAATTAGAAAAAATTACTAAAAAGAACTTAATATATATTAACATTAGTGTATATTAAGTTCTAGTATAATAATATATAATTAATATATACTAATATAATCCATTTCCACCTGTGGTGAAGGGTATAATAATAGAACCAAGTTTATTCCGCAACAAAAAGCCAAACAATTATTTAAAAAATCAGGCATTTTCTTTATGAAGAACTAAATTAGTGAGGATAATAAATCTAAGGTTATCAAAAAATAAAATGCAGTGAAAGATATATAAAATCTCCCGCACAAAAATATGGGGAAACACAGTTCTAAATAAACATCTGGTATCACATTCTTTACTACTAGACACATATTATATAATCGATAACTAAGGAGATGGCATATCTACATATGTATGTATGTATATAATTAATAGGCAAACACGTTTTTTGTAAAGAACGATTTATATGCTTTTAAACCTTTGTCTACACAGATGTGCAAAATCTTAATTTAAATCGGTTCAGTACTTTATGACTAATACGACTCTCAAGTTCTTACTAAACCAATAAACAAATATATATGTATGTACATATACTTCTCTTAGCTGCAAGTCGAAAAGTAAATTTCAAGAGAAACAGGTGCGTTTTCTTGTTTAACTCTAGTCCTTATACCCAACTTTTATTTCGTGGATGTATACCCAAGTACAGGTGTGGCCAGTAGTAATTATTCGCATCTTTCGTTATAACTTTTAAGCAAAAAATAATTAAAAAAATTAAGAAGTCATTGGAGTGGATGTTAGGGACCAACTACTTAGATAATATACTTGCCAATGACAGACTAAGCGTTGGTCATTATCTCTCTTTTTTAATATGATTGATTTGATGGCATTGATAGCGTATATCATATGCTTTGAAAATAATAAAAACATCCCATATAGTAAGCTTAAACGCAACCGTTTTCATCGCCAGCTCGCCAAGGAGCTATAGATGCCATTCATTGAAAGCTGGTCAGTCAGTGTTCAGGTAATGCGTAACTTTAACACGAAACTTGGCATAGCGAGCTATATAAACACGGCCTTAAATGAAAAAGTTGACCCTACACCTTCAACGAGTGCAGCAGCGGCTCAGCGAGGAAAAAATCCAAGTTGGAGCTGCTATTTGGGTTATATTCACAACGAACACAGAAGACGCACTCGTAACTTGTAACAACATTCGAGCAATTTATTTATATGCAAAACTTGCAATAATGAAGACAAAAAATAAATAAGTTAAATTTTAAGAAATAAAATAAGTAATAATAAATAAAATAAATTTACATTACCACAAAAAAAAAACAAAGTCTTTAATAAAATTTTTTAATCAATTGCATAAGCCACATCTGTACTTGGGTATACGTTCTTGGGGGTCTCGGCTTAAAAAGCTCATAGATCCTCAGTGGTTTGACCTAGGATAGTAAAGTTCTGATTTTATGGTAATCTAGGGTTTTTTCTGAATTTTCTGTTTTCAAAAAACAATAACCAAGTACAGAAAAAGAACTAAAATTTTTGAAAAAATATAAGGAAAATACGAGGGTTCCCAATTTTCCGCCGTTGGCGAAGGCTTTAAAAATAATGCTGTAAATATTAAAAAAAAAACACGCACAATAAAAAAGAGGAAGGCTTAAGGTAGTGGTAGACTTCATTCTCAGCAACTGAATATGGATGATGTTAATAAAATTTCTCGAAATCTATTATCTGAGTTTGGTTGGTTGGTCTATTTAGATGTTTGCAACTTAAAGATACGAAGAATGCTGAAGAAGAATGTATTGATAAAGAATATGCGTTTCATTCTGCTAGTGTCTAAAATAAAATTTTCCCATTTTTCTTTAAACTTATTTAATTTGTAAAAAAATATTCTTTTAACCCTATTTAGATGTTAAATATTTTTTGTAGTTTGTTGTATTTTTGTGTGAAATTTGAAACCCTATTTAGATGTTAAATATTTTTTGTAGTTTGTTGTATTTTTGTGTGAAATTTTTTTTAATGAAGTTTAAGTTACTTATTAATTTTTTTATTATTGTTCAGAGATGAACTCCTTTTTTTACACGTTTTTTTTAGCATTCCTTTATATTTTGCAATAGCATATTTTACACAAACAACTCATTTACCGTTTATTTGTATTTTCTTTTGTCTTTAAATTTTGTACAACTTTAACTTCTTTTCTTATTAATTGTAAGAAATCATTGTATCGTTGACAGTGAAACTAAATAGTGAATAGAAATTAAAGTTAAAATAAAGAAGACTCTAAACTAATAGGTCGATTATGGATGGCAATCCACCCTCAGTTGTAGAAATTGTATTACGTATGGCAACTGACAACTAAAATTTTTTAATTTCAGTTGTCAATTTGGCAACCATAAATTTGTAGTTGTATATGTATATGTATATTTAACACATAATTTATATCAAATACATATTTATTTCTTTATTTCAATAGGTATAAACTAAAACATGAAATTAAATTTTGTACAAATCCTAAAATTAAAATTGTTGAAATTAAATAAAAAAAATTTTATACTTTTAATCTAAACGTAAAACAAAGGAATTGTGATTTTAAAAGAAACTAAATTAAATACAAAAATTAAATAGTCCCGGATTACATTATGTAACTTTTGTCGCTGCAATTCTTCATTAGTAGGGGTGAAGGGAGAGAGGAATTAAAAAGGGTACACACAGACATGTACTCTTTAAATTCGTTTTGTCCTCTCATTCGTAGGTTTAATTTTGAAGTTTAAAATGTAAACAAATGAATACATCCATACCAATTGCTGTAATAAAAATTGCTGATATAAACACAAATGCAATATTAAAGAAGAAACGAGAAAGATTGCAGCGACAAAAGTTGCATATTGTAATCCGCGACTTACACAACAAACAAAAAAAGAACAGTTTTTTTTTATAATTAAGGAAAATCACTTTTAAACAATTAATGTTATTTTGGTTAATATTATTTTTTTTAAATATTTTTGTGAAATTTCCAAATATTTTAGAAGTAACCCAGTCATTTGTAAAGTGCTTAGCCAATTTATACAGAGTGTATAAATCCAAAATTTGACACACAAAGGAATATCTGGAATATCTTTGCCAGGGTTTGCCCCAAGTGGTCTCAGAAATGTTTGATTTTAAAAATTATACACGTTGTCGGATCAATATTTTCGCTTCTATTTAACCAATGTCAAATAGACCCGCCGATTGTTCTTCATAATTGTTTCTCACATTTTTCCGCTGTTCGATTTACAGTTACGTGAATTATATAGCGAAATTCTTGTACCAAATTTAGTTTTGTCAAAATAAGCTGCAGAAGTAAGTTATGTTTTTAAATACAAAAGTACTTATTGTTAACAAATAGTGAAATAGGCAAATTTTAACTAAAAGAAATCAGTCAAGTGCTAGTCAGACTCACACACGTACTCTTCTGTACAATGTTCAGTACAATTTAAAAAATACATGTTGTAAATTTGTTTACGTCTTATGGGGCACCCATTAATTTTTAATTATTTTTTATGCTAGAATCGAATCGAAACACTCTTTATTCTTTGGTTTAATTTTTGTACTTATTATAGAGGACAGATTATATATACTTTGTTTATATTTAAAGTGTCTTCACGTTCCGCTTCAAAAATAAGGCAACATACATACTAAAATTTGTGTTACTTTCGCAAAACCCTTTAATTTTTATTTTTTTTTTGCTATTGCGGACTTAATTTTGTACACTCTGTATTATTTTCGTTTAAAATTAAAGCCATATTCATGAAAATCGCATCATTATCGGAACACCCTTTAAATTTTAGTAATTTTTGCTATAGCGATCATCATAATACAATTTGTAAGAAATATCAAGAAATAAGGCATATGTTTGAAAAATATAGTAATACACAATAGAGGCCATAATACACCTCATGTGAAAAATTAAAGAGTCTACCTATTATGGTTACGAAATTGGGCCATATACATGAAAATCATGTCACTGCCGGAACACCCTTTAATTTTTAGTTTTTTTATACTTTTTTATATAGCAGAGATAGTTTAAATTACTGTGCGCTAATTTTAAGTGATTGTCTTCTATAGATTTATAAATAAAGTAATATACGCGAATGACACGTAACTTTCGGAAAATCCTCCAAATTTTACCAGATTATAGCGGCCAGAGTTATATACCTTCTTTAAAAATTTCAAGAGGCTTCCTAGTACGGTTTTAGAGATAAAAGTTGTTGACAGACGGACAGACATTGTAGCGAAAGCAATAGGGTTACGTTTTTAACATTTAATTATATATTCACACGATATAGAGACCATATATTCCAAATAGCAATGCAAAAATAAACTATATGAATAAAATACAGTCATTGGTTCTTATACAAAAATAATGAACTATTTATTAACTTGACTATGACTAGGCACACTTTCTGTTTATATCTTCAATAACTTTACAACTACATTTTGCTTTTGACATTAACATTTTTATATTGTAGAGATGGTCACCCAAACGAAATAGCATTGTAATGTTAAAGTTATTGTTTCTGTTATATAAACATTCTAATGTAAAATTAACACTGGCGTTAGCACTACAGTTGTCATCATATAAAATTTTTATTACGTTTATTAATGTAAAGATTTTAAAAAAATTCAAACAATAAAAAATGTTCAATCATATTTTATTCCATTCCCCTATATGGTAAAGTCTACATTTACGTTTTTAATTAATTTTTAATTTAATAATCCGCTAATAATTCGTCGTTTAGCAAATATCTAGAGCGCATAACAAGTTAAAGGAAAATTAAAAAATATATAATTTTAAAAATTTTGAAAGTAAGTGCAATAAAATTACAAATGAAAAAAAAAAACAATACAAACACATAATGGAAATTAAAATAAACCAACTAGGCACAGCGAACAAGACAATAAGCAGAAACAAATAATAGTTACCATCAATAATCTCACAAATATACTTACAGAGAAAAGCAACAACTGATTTTCTTTTCAAAACATGGTTAAATCGCCGTGACATCACTGTTGCCAGATTTGCTGATTTCTCTGCATTTTGCTGATTTTTCATCGTAAATTTGGCTAGGTGAGATTTGCAGATTTTCTTCCTGAAATTGCAGATTTTATGAAATGACTGTGTTTAGGTACACTCCTTTTTACTGATCTTTGTCAACTTCTTTTCGTTGAATAAAAATTCTTCAGACTTTGAAACTTTACCTTGGACAATTAAATGAAATTCAAAGATTATTAGAAATAAGTGAAATATCGTAACATATTGTATCCCTACCAATCAAAGGCGTTGTAAACTGTTTAGTAGATCTATACGAACCATCAAAGATTTATTTTTCATTAGTGAAGAACGTAGAAGAAACACCTACAATAAAGTTAGACAATTTAAGTTAAGACATTCAAGCAATTGACTCCGAATTTGGAGAGCTTAAATCTCTTGATTTTTAAAAGTTGGTGCACCAAAATGACACATAATGCTACATAAATTTTTGTACAAATATTTGTGCAATTTATTTATTCAAGGATTTTATTTCTAAAATTCTTCGCTTTATATTTTTGTTCTACCATATTCGTTCCCTAATGTGGAGCAAGTGTTTAGCGAAGTTAGTCTTAATAAAACTAAAAAAGAAGTCAATTGTAAAAATTTTATATAGTAAATACAAAATAAAATTTTTTCAATACTTCAATCGATGCAATCGATGCTGGCCATTGAATTCTTTAATTTTTTTAGTAGTCTCAAATCATGTATTTATGTAAAGATTAAACATACCTTTGTTTTTCTTTATATTTTACATGATTTTGTAATAATTTTCCTAAAAAAACTCGTATTGATATGTCTTGTTATTTTACCAGATTATTTGCCGATTTAAATTTTTTTTTTTAAATGTTCTGGCAACACTGCGTGACATTTAAATAAAACCGGCTGAGATTAAAAAGTTATAAATTGTTTTATGTCTCCAATATTTTTATAGTGTGTTTAACCAGAAATTTAACGTACGCGCTAGAAATTTTGATGCTTAATGTGTCACGGTTAGTATTTTCAAGTTCCACTAATTAATAAATTTATCAGTATAATGAGGAAGCTTTTTTTTCAAGTGTTTTTTTTAAGTTTTGGAATACTCTGACTATGAAATTATTTGCCGTGTTTAGAATTTGACTTTAAGTTTGTGTAGAGTTTATACGTATTCTGGCTGATGCTGCACTTTTTGCGTACCAACCAAATATTATTTCTTTATCTTCTCTATATATCCTGGTGTCCAAATTGGCAATTAAGATTTCAATTTCAACCTTCATGGTAAACTGTATTTTTAGATGATGTTTTAGATGATAAAAGCACCTAATAATGCATATTTTTAGAGGCAAACTTCTTTTTTAAATTGGCAGCATTGTTGTTTTGAGGTTAGATTGGTTTGGCAAGTTATTATAAATAGACTCACGCCAGAGCAAAGTTTGCCAATAAGACTCAAAATATTTTAACATCCGTAATTGGCCCTGAAAATATAAAATCGGTCACAACGTTTTGCAATTATAACTATTTTTAAATTAGCATTGACAAGAGTAACATTGTTAAAACTTTTGATTGAAAATACAGAACAATACAAAATACGATTTTTGCCATTAGATTCTTTAAGAAATCATTCAGCAATTCAGTCAATTGTGTCAAATTAAAGGTATTTAGGCAAGGTTAAAAAATAGTTACATTCTTTGTAAATGGCCGTGTATGTCATATTTGAAATGTATGCTCTTCAGCAGAATACTTAAGATGTAGAAAAATCCATGAAAAAATAAGTTAATATTTCTGCAATGTCATGTTTTTCTCAAACATTTTAAAAATAATTAGCGACGGTAATATTGAGTTCAAATTGAGGAAGCTAGGATACACAATTTGCTATCCAGAATGTAATTTTTATAAAAAGGGATGCTTTGTTTAATATGTTAGATTTAAAATTTAAATGAAAACCATTTACCTTTACATCAAGGTTTTTGTAAAGTGGACAAGGGAATTGTTATAAACCGAGAGTAACCGCAACATCTTTTTATTTAAAATTTGGCGAATCATTAAGAACTAGAGGTCTGCATGAGTGTGTTTGAAGACATTCATCAATATTTAACTAAGAAGTCATGAGTATCTTTCTAACTCGCTTATGCAGACCTCTATTAAAAACAATTTTTTTTTTTTTGAAAATTGACGTCATTTCCGAACGTAAGAAAAAAAAATATTATAATCTTAATTATAAATCTCCCAAAAATACAGCATTTAAAAATTAATAATTTTTCTTCTTATAATATGGTTACAGAGTACAAAATGTCGTATGGAATTGGCCAGTTTTTACATTTTTAAATACAAAATTATTTATTATTTTGTATTAATGATTTTATATAAAATGCAGATGATTTATTTACATATAAACATGTACATATTATTTTCTTATTCCAAACAGTGTTTTAAGAGCATAAGGGCGGTACATTTTGGTCAACAATTTCACGGCATTCACAAATAGTCCATGCCATCGCAGTTCATGGATTTACCAGTAAACAATTGTTCTTGAAGACATCAATTTCCTTAGCCAATACCTTTTTCATGTAGTCTTTTAAATCTCCGAAAGCAAAAAATTCAACGCCGACAACGAATGTATAATCTCGTCAGCTTCTTCAGCTGAGTTGTTGAAATCTTTAATTTTAATGTCACCTCGTAAATTACAGCATCGATTTATTTCTTTTTGTAAGTCTCTGCGAACATTTCATAACCCGTATGATATACTTGACATCGAGGGTTTATTACTTTTTGTGGTATAAAAATCAATTTCAGTCTCACACCGAGATGACACTCATTGCTGGAAGCCAGAGAAGATGTTTGCCACGTATTCAACAGCGAAAAAGGAATAATTAAACATGTGTATAAATTCCCGAAACAATTGTTTATACTTTTTTTTATTTTTTAAAAGTACAAACCAATAACCCCAGAAGTCATAACCAAACAAATAATATTGGTTTTTAAAAATTGTTTGGTTACTTACGAAAAAAATTTGGTTGTGGAGCAAAAATTAAATAGTTAAAACCAACCATGTTGAATTTTTTACGTAGTAACCATTTAATGATACAATTTTAACCAAAAGTTGTTGATCGGGACCAAAGTAGATAATGTTACAAACAACTAAAATTTGTTTAACGCAACCATATATTGTTACAGAAAATATAATATGGTTCTGTGACCATTTTTATAAAAAGGGATGCTTTGTTTAATATGTTAGATTTAAAATTTAAATGAAAACCATTTACCTTTACATCAAGGTTTTTGTAAAGTGGACAAGGGAATTGTTATAAACCGAGAGTAACCGCAACATCTTTTTATTTAAAATTTGGCGAATCATTAAGAACTAGAGGTCTGCATGAGTGTGTTTGAAGACATTCATCAATATTTAACTAAGAAGTCATGAGTATCTTTCTAACTCGCTTATGCAGACCTCTATTAAAAACAATTTTTTTTTTTTTTGAAAATTGACGTCATTTCCGAACGTAAGAAAAAAAAATATTATAATCTTAATTATAAATCTCCCAAAAATACAGCATTTAAAAATTAATAATTTTTCTTCTTATAATATGGTTACAGAGTACAAAATGTCGTATGGAATTGGCCAGTTTTTACATTTTTAAATACAAAATTATTTATTATTTTGTATTAATGATTTTATATAAAATGCAGATGATTTATTTACATATAAACATGTACATATTATTTTCTTATTCCAAACAGTGTTTTAAGAGCATAAGGGCGGTACATTTTGGTCAACAATTTCACGGCATTCACAAATAGTCCATGCCATCGCAGTTCATGGATTTACCAGTAAACAATTGTTCTTGAAGACATCAATTTCCTTAGCCAATACCTTTTTCATGTAGTCTTTTAAATCTCCGAAAGCAAAAAATTCAACGCCGACAACGAATGTATAATCTCGTCAGCTTCTTCAGCTGAGTTGTTGAAATCTTTAATTTTAATGTCACCTCGTAAATTACAGCATCGATTTATTTCTTTTTGTAAGTCTCTGCGAACATTTCATAACCCGTATGATATACTTGACATCGAGGGTTTATTACTTTTTGTGGTATAAAAATCAATTTCAGTCTCACACCGAGATGACACTCATTGCTGGAAGCCAGAGAAGATGTTTGCCACGTATTCAACAGCGAAAAAGGAATAATTAAACATGTGTATAAATTCCCGAAACAATTGTTTATACTTTTTTTTATTTTTTAAAAGTACAAACCAATAACCCCAGAAGTCATAACCAAACAAATAATATTGGTTTTTAAAAATTGTTTGGTTACTTACGAAAAAAATTTGGTTGTGGAGCAAAAATTAAATAGTTAAAACCAACCATGTTGAATTTTTTACGTAGTAACCATTTAATGATACAATTTTAACCAAAAGTTGTTGATCGGGACCAAAGTAGATAATGTTACAAACAACTAAAATTTGTTTAACGCAACCATATATTGTTACAGAAAATATAATATGGTTCTGTGACCATACCATAACCATGGTTTTTCTTTGCGTGTTGCTTTTGGATTATTTCAATACCAAATTCTTCAGCACCAGTTGAACGCAAATTTTTAATACAAAATTCTGTAAAATACTAAGAAAGAAATGCAGAACTTGTTTCAGTATGATTAAAACTAAAGATCAGTTCTTATAATATTTTTAATATTTCTAATGATCTCTTGAAGTAAATTTGCTTTGTCTTATTGAGATGAATTGAAAGCTATATTTTTAAACATAAACATTGTAAAACTTATTTCAGAACTGAGTTCAAAGTATGTATTATACTAATACATGCTATCATATCATTTTGGAAAATGAATGGTTTTTAAATAAAAAGTACAATGTAGTTGGAAAAAATACTCTTTCACTTAAAACTTCAATTTCAAAATTTTAATTTTGTAACACTGTTAAAGATTGTTCTGTAATAAATAAATAATTTTTTTTTTGGGATAATCAAAATAAAATAAGTAGATTAGATATTATTTCAATGCCTGTCGATTTTTGTTTGTTTGTAATAATACAATTGCAGCGAATTTCCTTGCTTGTTTTTCAGTAAATAACAGAAAACTTGAAAATGGTGTTATATTATAACACTTTCGAAACTTTCTCTTACATTCTTTCAATGTAATTGCCGCTGTCTATTAAAATAAGTGTACCAGCAGAAAAGCGTCGAAATATAAGCGGAATTTTCTTTGAAAAATCGTCAAATTAATTTAAAATCGGCACATCTAACAGCGCAGCTATACTAACAGCTTGCTGCTAAAATAACATTAAAACTACCGTTAAATCTCTATTTTATGCAGAGTGTAAGAGCACATTTTTACAGTATTTATTTTGAAAGCAGGAGAGAGCACAGTTTTGGTTATTCTGTAAACTTAACATTAAATATAATTAAAATCCTGTTTTTCTTAGTATTTTACTAAGAAAATAAGTAAAGTGAACCTAAAGCTCCACCAACATAAACATCCCACATTTAGTTGGGAACGTGTAATCCGTAGTGAAGGTTGTATTTTTGTTCGTTTTGCGGCGCTTTTCGTAAAACGCAGACGGTGTGATTTTGTGATTAAAAACTACGTAAATTAATTTTGTGAATGAAAACTACATAAATTTAATAAAAAAGCAAAACACGTAAGTGTTCGAAAGTGTCTAAACAAAATATGTATGAAAAAAATATTTTAACAAAATTAATATTGCCTGCCAACAAAGCAACTTAGAAATTTGTTTCTGAATATTTTGATATTTTTTTAACTTGCTAAAAAAAATAATTGAAAAATTATTTTATTAACGGAAAAATATTAAAATTAATTGTTATTTTGGCGAAAACAAAAGCAAAATTAACATTTTATTCAATGGGAATGATAGTGAAGTTTTCGATAATCACGTCACTATTATGTGCAAAAAGAAGAAAAAATAAATAATAATTAAAACGACGCAACTTAAGCGGCCTTAGAAAACAACAACCACTAACAAAAGTCAAAGAAAGCAACAACAAGAACAATATAAAAATGTGTGTTATTTGTTTTTGTTGCTTATTAATTTAAATTAACTTTAATTTGCCTTTAATATAACGAACAATAACCGATTAGTACGTTATATGCTTATTAAGGCAATTATTATTTTTGGTAATAGGTTAGGTTAGGTTAGGTTAAAAGGCTGTGCCAGAAATGGCACATCCACTCGGAGACCCCGAGAGTCCATTGTGATTCCCTTCAGCTAATTAAACTTAACGAAAACAAAAGGAGAAAGGAAGACCTATTATGCGTCCTGCTACCTATCGCTCAGCCACATGATTTCTTTGATGAAGCCTCGAAAAGCCCATCGAGTAATCTCCCATCTAAGTCTACGGCTTTGTACTACCGGGTAATGAAACACTATGTGCTCCAGAGTTTCCAACTCCTCCTCGTCCTAGCACATCCTACTAAAGTCCGATGTAACGGCGACTCATTTAATAATTCTTCCCCTAGTGGCGCAGTGACCAGTGATAACACCTATCACGACTCTCAGAACTTTCCTGTCTAAACCCAGAAGTAACTTGGTTTTTGCAGCTTCCAGTCTGGGCCAAATTGCCTGTGACACTCTGCAATGCCCCCATACTATCCAAGACTGGTTGGTTCTCCTAACTATCCAGTCGGATATAATCCCATAGTAATAGCTTAACCGAACTAAGTTACTACCCTCCGATCAGCGATTTCGATGCATTTTTGGTGATAACTAAAGCAGCTTGACCGTCTGGGTAATTCTTTATTCCGGCTTTCAAAACTAACATAAACATAAAACATCTCTGACTAAGACTTGGATACAATATATTTTTTGGGCCTGGCCGTTGTTCTTTAAACACAATGCAGAATATATACCAGTATATACCTTTTTTTAAATCTAATTTTCATATTGTTAATTGTTCGCCTACTAAACCTTGGATAACCTACAAAAAATTAAAGGGGCAAACTACGACTTTTTATATCCATCGAAATTTACAAAAAAAAAAAATTAAATGGAGTTTTAGATTAATATCGAGAGCCATAATTTGTCCTCAGAGTGACTATATTTATGGCCAGTTCATATCGCCAAAACACAACTTGAACGTTTGAGCAATTTTTCAACAATAGTATAAAAATTGGGCTTGTTGTCAGCTTTCTGACAACGTTTGTTGAAAACAAGTTGAATCCAAACCTTTTTAATTGACGATTTGTGGCACAGCTTGAGGGCTTTCATCCCTCCGATATGCCAATCTAACTATACCATTAAGACCAATTAGCTGTTTTGTAGTAAAATTTTAATATTTTAAATCGAATATAATCCGATAAATATATGATGCCCATATGAGCCCTGAAAAAGACAATTCTAAACTCGGTCATTTTGATTTAGTTGCAGTATTGCAAGTTTTCTAAACCCACTAGCACATAAAAAATTCTACTACGAGTTTGTTCTTTCGTCTGGAAGACATCAGTTTAATAGAGCGCATTCATCATATTTATAAATTTTCTGTTTGTTCCAATTAACGAGTTGCAGACAGAAGGTTTTTCCCCATTTTTTTAGCCACTGAAAGAAATACAACAAATTGTAATTTCCGCAAACTTAGCTTTTTGGGGTTTCGTATTCCAACGGTGAAAACGTAACCCTATAAGTGTTTGCTACTTTGTCTGCCCGTCTGCCCGTCTGTCTGTAAAACCAAAACTAAAAAGCACGTTTTATTAATCATGTTGCTACATTTATACTGAAGGCAAATGAGTTGCATACCTTTAGGGTGATTACAAAAAGAGAGAGAGAGAGAAAATGGTAATGTTTGAGATATTTTGTATTTTTTTTGTTTAGTTTGTTTTTTTCTGCTGTATGTAAATATGTTTATTTTGCTTTGATTTTTTTCTTACCAAAATATTTTGTTTCAAGCAGAAAACACAGATAAAAGCACGATTGTAAAAGTAGCAGTTTTGAAATTTGATTTGGATTACTTTCAAAACGAAGCACAAGTTCAAACAAAAAATTGTCAGATCGCCGAGTTTCTCAATAGACCGATTGGTAGTGCGTATAAGGAGATATAAAAAGATTTTAGCTGTTTTCCCTCTAAACGTAAACATTTTATGAAACATATTGAGTAAAGACGATGAGACTCTATACGGCTATCCGCATAGTCAAAGTTCGTTATATCCGTGTACAACTATAACTTGTTTGTGTGTCATATATTTGTTTTGTATTTTTTTTATTTTTGTAATTATTTCGCATTTATTGCGGTTAGAACAAAAAATGGAAGCGAAAAAAATTTTAATTTTTAAAAATTTTTTCAAGCTATTGTTTATTGGCTGCCGTATAGAAACAGTGTCGTAAAATAGCTTTTTTCTGAGGGTCTACTGACAAATTCTTAAAAAATATTTATAACTTATTGTAACAAAATTTTAACAAATCTTAGATATTTAAATAATAGATAGCCGCAGAAAAAAAAATAATTTATTTGCGATTTTCCTCAAAACGAAAGTTTTTAGTTAAAAGTCTAAGAGCGGGTTCTTAAGATGGAGATCAAAGATTTAGTAGTCGTCAATCTTTGTTTTTAATTTTTATGATAAAAATTTACTACATTTGTTTACTAGTTTAAGCGACTACCTTTGGTGTTTAAAATTACATGAATTAAAAACTCGCAGGTGACAAAATATAAACATAAAAGATATAAAAAAAAAATAAATTTATTTTTTTAGAAAACGGGAAAAAAATTGGCAAGACTAATTTTTTATTAATTTAAAACAATCAAATAAGCTACTGTTAAATTATATTAAATATCAGTAAATTATTCTTCTGTAGACTAAACAGTGTTCCTTTGATAAAATTATGACATTTACAAAAAAAAAATTTTTAATTTTTGTTGTTTAGTATGGCATTACTACATGGTTTAAACTACAATTCAAAATTTAATACTTCAATATTATTAGTGTAAGTATAAAATTAGGTAATTAAAAAGACAAAGTTTTGCGAATATGTTCTTATCTTTTGAACTGAAATAGGGAGATACTTTAAAGCACTCGACATTAAAAACAAAACAGACATCATATAATAAATTTCAATTCAGATTATTTTATTAACTACTAGCTGTGCCCGCCACGTCGTAGGTATCCTGACAATATTTTGTTCGATTTTCCTTTTAAAGTAATCCACACCAAATTTTAAGACTATAACTTTTATACTGCCTTAGTTATGAATTTACAATATATAGAGGTATCCATCCCAGTATAAAATCATAAAATTTATATAAAATTGAAAAGTTATTGTAGAGTTCTGTAAATAGTACCTTTAAATCGATAAAATTCCGCTCTTTCACTAATTTTTGAGAAAAAAAAACTATCCTATTTTTGAATCGGGCTACTAAGGTACATTCTCACAAAACTTTATTCAAATTCATTTAGTAGTTTTTTAGATTTGTGTTTCATTTCCATTACTATCTATATCAGCAACAAAATTTTCCAAAAATATTTCTTGTACAGAAATGGTCCTGTTAGAGTTTTATTATATGTATATGTATATACATACATACAAATACACCTAACCCTGATTTACACGGTTTTAATTTAACACGATTTGAAAATAAAAAAAATATTTTTTTACACGATTTTATTCCTTTAGCACGATTAAAAATCTTTTGGGCTTAGATTTATTGACAAATTCAATTTTTGCGAAATATGTATGTTCATATCACAAATTAGGGGAATTCCGTTTCTGTGCATACAAGCAAATTTACTTGTCAGATCAACTGAAATGTGTTAATATTTTATGAACTATCAATACATCCCTAAAAGTAAACGTCGAAATCTACAAATACAAAACTAAACCGTTAAGCCATTTCTTTAGATACGAAAATTGAAATTTTAGATCTCCTTCTTGGCAAAATGTTCGTTTTAAACGAAGCCACAGTAACGACATTAAAAACGAATTAAATTTCAATTAGGCAATCGGTGATTTTTGAAACGAGTCTTCATTATACAATAGAGATGCAAATAAAAGGTGCAAATACTAATTATAAGTACATATATGTATGTGATTAAATAAAATAAACATGAATTATTGTTGTTAGAAAATCCTTGTTTTTCACTAATTTTAACAGGAGATAAAATCAATGTCTTTTTAAAACCGTTTTTTCTGCAACCAATCTACCGTGTAAAAATAGAATTGGGTGTATAGACATTTTAAAAACTTAAGGTTCATGTCAATTTTTGTTTTTTTTTTTTTTTCTTTTCTCTTATTTAAAAGGAAAAGGTAGAGGGTTGTGTGAAAATAGTATTTTACTTATATATTTTTTTAGGTGGGTTGCTTTAAATATTTGCACTTAAATCTTCATAAAATATTTTTTCTTCAAAAAATTTGTCTTCAAAAAATATTTTTTATCCTAAGCGGTGTTCGTTGTCTTTGCAAACAAATTGTGTGTCACCCAACCGATTTCGAACTAAAAGGCTTTAAAGTTTAACGAAATTAAAAGTTAAGAATTTTTAAATTCAATAAATCGATGTCTTCTTTCAACCAGCGCACGGAGGGGTTTTCGATAACAAAAATGAGAATTAATTGAAAAATTAAAGTTGTGTGAACCGAAAAAATATTGATTCTCTGTAAAAGTACTCATAATCTTACATCACTAGCAAAGAAATTTTTGTTTATGACAGATACTGTTGTTAAAATATACACTTTTCAAATTTGAGTTATTCGACGTTTTTCTTTTGGATTTTGCCAAGAAAATATTAACTTTATCAAAATTCTATCGATAAGTTAAGCCAGGCATATTGTGGAGCACTGATTGGTTTTAACTAAAATTTGTCTCTCTTACATCTTTTTAAGTACTGCGTTAAATTAGGTATAACAAAATACAGGGTGTCCAGCGGGAAGGTATACTCTGTGGTTGCTTCCATTGTAATTCTGGCTGTATGCGATGTGGCACCGTCTTGTTGATACCACATGTTAATCAAGCCCAAAGCATGGAGTTCATGCTTTTATATCACGATATCGCTTCCCATTCACTGTTACAATTTTTCATTTTCAAAGAAGTAAGGTCCAATGATTCCTTCTGACCAATTTGCACATCAGACTGTCACTTTTAATGGATGCAAAGGTGACTAACGAATAATTTGAGGGTTTTTCATTGCCCAGAATTGACTATTCTGTTTCACATGTCGATTCCAATCAAAATGTGCCTCGGCACTCATTATAATTTTTCATGAAAATCCGGGTTATCATGGGCGAGCAGTTTTAGCGATTAAAATACGTTGGTTTATCGTATATTTTTTCATAATAAATTTGCCACGTGTCCACTTCACGACTTCAAATATGAACTGTCAAGACTAATGTTTACCAAAATGGTGGCAAAGCAAAGTAGTATACCTTCCCGGCGGGTACCCTATATATGTTTTGTAACAAAAAAAAAAAAAAAAAAAATACGTTATATTACTAATGAAGTGGGAAAAAACTTATTAATTTTGAATGTGTAAACTTATTCTTGACAAACTGTATGTAAATGAGTTTTTTCCTTTTCGTTTTGCTTTTTTAATTTTTTTATGCATAAAATCATTAGTATATGTATATAAACTTAGTAATAAATTTATCACAATTTTATCTTTTCTTTTATAAAAATAAAGCTACCCCAGTGTTAATAACAAATTAAACAAAATAGTTACGCTTCTATAAGCGCTTGAAAAGCATTTAAAACAAAAGACAACAAATTTGTGCAAAAAAATCGATTAAAAAAAAAGAATAGTGAAAGAAAAGCGACCAAGAAATATTGTTGCTAATTAACCATAAAGTTGTGTGTGTGATTGTTGAAACGAGAACGACATTTTTGGAGCGGAGCACCAAACAGTGACTCCATCGGAGCCATCATCGTGTCTTGTTGTGATTGTTTTTAACCCAACATTTTGGATTCCCTTAACGAAATAGGTCAGGTCAGTATTACTACTTTTTACAGTCTTCTTTTCATAATTTTTCGTTTGTTTTATTTTTACCCATTTTTGTTGCTGTTATTATATTGCATGCATAAACATTTGTGTGTATGTACTCAATATTGCTTCTTTAGAATTGTTTCACATGTTTTTCGCTTATTTTATGGAAAAAACAAAAGATAATGAAAAACAAGCAGCATTATAAACGTAATATTTACTTGATATCGTTGTTATTGCATTTTATCCTGTTGTTAGTCTTAAAATTTTTTTTATTGTAATGGAAATTATGACAACTAGTTTTGTTTTCCTTTTGAATAGTTTTGTCTTTGTTGCGAAGAATACAACAATAACAAAACAAAATTGTAAAAATAAAAAAAAATTAAATAAAACGGTTATTCTCTCTGTTTAGAATAATGGATTTATATGAAATGAGATCAAGTTGTGCAAAACTTATTATTGTAGATGCAGTTGGATGTAATTTTATTTCGTTCTTTAAAGAGAATACAAATTTATGAAAATTTAATAAATTTCTGGAAATAAAATAATTTTAATTTTATTTTTAATTTATAACTAGTAACTTCCAAAAAGTCGGTATTTACTATATAATGACGTTGAAATTTATTAGGATTTCGCTGATTTTTCATGCCCGCTCATTTGAAATATTAGAGCATAATTTTAGTTTACTTTTTCACCATAGTGATCAGATTTTAAAGATATGTAATTCTAAATCTGCTTCAATAAACGGCCCAAAAATTAAGCTAAATTTTAAATTTTTCAATTTAAGGGATTCACATCACTAGGATTTATCCATAATTTTTTTACCATTTTTTTATACGACACTGTTTATTATATCAAGGTTTAAAAAACACCTCTGAAGAACGATAAAAATTGTTAAATCAGCGTTTTTAACCGTCTAAATCTTCTACTACATGCAAAAAATAATGGTTTTGTATAGTCACAAGAACAATATTATGTAATTTGTATGATTGCGGTGAGGTAGTCATAGTTATTCTGAACATTACTCTAGTTATGATAAACAAGTTTTGGTTTGTATTTGAGCAATAAATGGTTAGCAAGACTAAAAAATGCAGCATGGATGGTTTAAACTATGTGATTTTTGCTTCAAACACAATTAAGTTTTATACCTATTTTAAAATAATATCTAATTTAAAATCGAAAATTATTATTGTCAATAACCATAATATATTAATATTTAGGATCGTAGAGTCATGGGCTAATTATGGTGATTTAACTTGTTTTATGTATTAAATATTACAACACAATTACCGAGCATAGTAACGAAGAACTTTACTCATTGTACTGAAACACTCAGTGGGATGGGTTTGATTCCCATCCCACTGATGGGAATCAAACCCACAACCCATAGACTGATTATCACACTACCTACCACGGTTGCCAGATTTTTTTTTCTCTCTCTCCTAAAAGCATATAAAAAAACCCCTAAAATCAAGCTTTTTTACAAAAATTCCCCTAATATAATTTTTCTTGATTACATAATCATTTTTTTTCTGTAATTTTCAAAAAATAAAATCCAAATTTATTAAGTAAAAAATCCCCTAAATTAATCCCAATTTTAACAAAAATCCCCCAAAACAAAAAATTTAGGTGTTTAAGTTTTCATTATATTAAATTACATATGTATTATAAATATACATATGTATGTGTATACATATATACCCAGTGGTAAAAAGCAGGAGTATGAAGGCCTGCTAGAAGGTCTCTTTACTCCTTCTTTTGGAGACACAAGGCCTTCTGTTTGTTTTCCGTTGGCATTCCATTCTCATGTTTTTTTTACACAGGTTGTCATTGCGGAGCAGGCCTTCCACTTTCCGTTTTGCCCGCAGGCGTTCCAGAAGGTCTTTCGAAAATTGTCTGCTAGACAGCCTTTATTTAATGTCTTTTAGAAGGGTTTTTGATGCAACAACGAACTTTTGTGTTTTGTAAATAAGAAATCTAAAAATAGAAAATAATGTATGTATTTATCTTACAAAATGAGTACACTTTCCTACTTCCCTACTAAGAGAAGCGAAGTAAGAATGTATACTGGATCTTTTAGAAGAAAGAGTCAAGACAATCTAAAAAGCCTTCTTTGGAAGGCACACAAAAATAAGGATCCGAGAGAAGGTCTAAGCATGCCTTCTAGAGGCCAGAAAGTTGATTGTTATATATTTTTAATTTATTGGTTGCAAAAAAATAGGAGACCAAGTAAGCATCTTTTAAAACATAAAAAATCCGCCCAAAAAACACCCTAAATATTTTGTTAACCCCCAATGTTTTCCCCTAACAAATTCTCCCCTAAATGAAAAAAAATCTCCTAAATCTAGGGGAAAATCCCCTAATCTGGCAACCGTGCTACCTACTTGTCTTCCCGGACAATCGTGGACATTTACTAATTAAATTGATACAAATAACTTTACTGAAAGATGGTTATGTTATGATTACAAGAGTCTTAGAGTCTCTGTAACAAAATACAAATGCAATGAATAAATAATAGTTGTTTCAAACATTACATCGATGACGATATATAGGGTTTTTTAGCTGCATGAAAACTTAAAAAATAATACAAGACAGAAATATTGTTGGAATGAAATTTTTTATTATTATTTGATAGATAATTTCATAACGTTTAATTTTAAATATGATATCTTACATATATCCGCCGCGGCTGCGATCAGTACAATTGCGTCTTTAATATTAGCTTCCCATTCTTTAAGAGTTGCAGTTTTGTCGGCATAATCCAATGACTAAATATTTTCCCCTAAAAAGTAATGCAGAGGCGTTAAATTGCACGAACGAGGTGGCAAGTGAACAGGACCAGTTCTGGAAATAAAATTGTCAACACATTGAGTTTGAAAAAAATCGATTGTTCAGCGCGCTGTATAGCAAGTTATACCGTCTTATTGGAACCAAATATCGTTAATATTTAGGATTAATTTTTGAAAAATAAAATAGTGTGAACATGGCTCGAAAGCGCTCGTTATTTAATACATCAGCAACTTCAACTATTTAACCAGAAATGAGCATCACAATAGTAGTACTCTAAATCCAACCAAACCAATGTTCGGTTATAAACAAAATATTGCCAAACATCATACACCGTTTTATACACACAATGCCTAAAAGTAGTTGTTTTACTTATAAGTATACTTAGAGTATTATAACTTCTTTTCCATACTTGAAAGTATTAGGTTATAAGTATGGGTATGACAAATACCCATCAAATTATCTACC
Organism: Phasia obesa; assembly: GCA_949628195.1. Taxonomy (NCBI): domain Eukaryota; kingdom Metazoa; phylum Arthropoda; class Insecta; order Diptera; family Tachinidae; genus Phasia; species Phasia obesa. The sequence goes on from OX451218.1 coordinate 75,090,268, forward strand.
TACAACCAGTTGTACTCATACATTTTTAAGTTCGTTGTGTATAAATAATGTTTGTTATAAATATTGAGTATGGGTGTATACTTATTTCGCTGCAAGTGCGTATGGGTAGGTATTTTCTGTGTTATAAGTATAGGTATAACTAATTCCCAAAAATATGCGTAAATACTTAACTACATTTATTTAATAAGTACTTTTTGTCAGTCTCTGGTGTAGATGTTTATCACAGCCATATTGTTTTCTTTGCATTTCCTCTTTATTAGATAAAGGGGTTGATTAATAAAGAAACTAAAATGCAGAAACAAACTTGATATAATTTTAAGCCAAATACAATTTAAAGTAGTTGTTTTAAGCTGTACATTCTAGCAACTGCATGTATGTTTGAGTGAATTAGAAAACATTTTGCTGGAAAAAACCAGAACACAACCACTTAACTGCATTATATGATCTTTATTTATTCAAAAAAAGAAAAAAAATGTACACAAAAAGACCTTGAAATGTTCACAATGGCGTTATCAACATTTACTTAAAAAGGAACAAAGGAAGTAGTTGCAAGAACGCGACAACTATAATGATGCAAAAACTTTAAACAATAGGATGTGAGTGAATTTAATTCTGTTATAGAACCACATACATACTCGAACATGACACAACAGAGCAAATATTATTTTTATTTACTCTCGAATAATGCAGATAACTGTTATGGTTTGACAAGAAAGAATTTTTTTTTGTATTTGGTTGCTGGCAAGCAATATGTACTACCATTTACATTTGCCAACCGCTACTTGAGAAGCAGTATTTATAATTTATTTAAAGAAAGATTGTTCAGTTGTGTACTATACCTTGGATAAGATGTAGAAGTAGAAGGTTTTTCGTGAAGTTGTCTTCTAATGAATTTTAAGGGGGGTTTGAGTAAGTTTTAAAGTTGAGTTGAGAAATTTCTTCTGTTTTAAAGATAAGATAATCTGAAGTGATTAATATTTACGTCAGTACCTAGCCGCAGTGGACCTAACTGACGGTAGCCTTACTATTGGTGATATTATAGCTTAGACCAGCGACCCCACTGCACCACATACCGCTGAATGTAAAATACTTCTACAATACTGCATAATGTACGATATGTATTTGTGAGTAGCAATTTATAGAACATGTCAAGCCTAGATCCATGCTCTAACCTCCTGGTAAAAGCCCATCAAACACCTTCTATTGAGAGTGCAACAGCACACTTGACTAACCGTGTGCATGAATTGGTCCAAACTCCGGCCACTACGTGTACCTTGAAGCGACCTTAATATCAAGCGGTCACAGAGATGGGCGGCTCTCTGTGGGTGTACCGGATTCCGTGCTGATGTGACTGGAGTCATGAGACGTGATGAAGATTAACGTCGGTACCTAGCAGTGTTGGCTTTCATAGTACAGCACACTTTAAGACAACGTGCCATGTGTAATGACACCCATGTCGCACTAGACATACTGCACAGCCACAATGAGTAGCAATTTATAGAATATGGCAAACCATGGACCCATGTTCTGACCTTTCGTTTAGGTGTTTTTTGGAGACCATCCAATTCCTTTCTGTTGAGAGTGCAACAGCACACTTTGATTAAAAATGCACTATCTCTACATACATCGATCTTAACCACAACCACCAGGTGAACCCACGAAGTTTAGCTCAACAACAATCAGCCTCAAAGATGAGAGGTTCAAAGGCTTTGGAAATGCAACAGTGACATTATTGTACCCCCGGAGGCTTCAATAATGGAGTCTTATAAGTCATAAGCTAGCAATGTAGAAAAAATTCAAAGGCGCCAAAATAAGATACTACGTATGATTACATCTGCTCCCTGGTATATAAAAAATTCGAACATCCACAAAGACCTAAACATGCCATCAGTTAAAGCAGAAATAGCGAAACATGCAGTCACATATCTAAAGAGGCTTGAATCTCATCCAAACCCTTTAGCGCGTAACATGCTGAATGAACCTGGTTACATTCGACTAAAAAGAAGAGATACTGCTTTTCTTGGCCGTACATTAGAGGGATGACCCGCAAATGATTGCAAAATCCGTGAAACAAGCATTATCTTTGTCTAGCACTGGCTGGACTTAAAAAGTATATTTTTTATTTTAGACTTAAGATATGAGTAATTATTGTTAGTTCAAAAATATTGAAGATACAATAAACAATTTATGAAAAAAAAAAAAAAAAAAATATAAGTTTATAAATTTCGTTGAGAGCCTGAATACATTTTATTTGGCTAAAATCTTGCTATCTATTGCTGATTTTATAGTTCTCGGCTGTTTCGAGGTTAGGTTGTAAATTTTTCAAATTTATTTCGAAAATCATGTTGAAGATATTAATCGATATGGAATACACAAAATAAATTTTTGATATTTGTGTCTGTATGTCTGTCTGTGTCTGCATCGCTAGATTATTACCGAAATTTTAGACACCAGTTACCGTATTCTACAATAATATTAGAATTTTATAAAAATTTTCCAAATTTGTAGAATTTTACATAATATACATATGTGTTGCTAAATCCTACATAATTACCCAGGAATGGGTACCTCTACATAAAGTAAATACATAAACCATATCTGCATTACTATAAAAGTAAGACCCTTCATATTTTGTGTGTCTTACTTTTAAAGCAAAAACGTACAAAATATTGTCAGTACGCTGACCAAGTGGCGGGCGCTGCTTGTAAATAATAATGCAATAATTTCCGTAGCATATCAAATTATATTTTAGGACTCAACACCAAATGTAAGACAGGGAAACTTATCTTTTGGTACAAAAAATGATAATTTGGAAAAATGCAGTTAAGTGATTGAGCCACAAACCTATCGATGTGGTTTCATCAGGATGATGCTTATCTTTCGGTTATCTTTATAATATTTTCTACATTCGAATTACTAGCCGTTCCCCAAAGTTTAATTCCGTTTTGTTTAATATTATTACTATTACTATTATTTTTGACATACTTATACAGATTTAACAAACATTTTTATATATGTATGTTCTAGTAGAAGTATGAACAAGAGGGAAATCAAAGATTATGTTTCCACTGTGTTAACACTTTTCTCTATTATGGCATTTAAGCAGACACAACACATGCGACGCGGTATATTTTGATGTTCTTATTACACTCAGATGAAAGACCGACATATAGAAAATGTGGCAAGAAATATTACCAACAAATTAGAATTTCAAAATGTAAGAACTTATGAAAAATCTATACATATAATAAAACAGTAACTCGTTTCCTGTCCGTCTGCTGTCTGTCTTTCTTTCTTTCTTTTTTGTGTTTGCATTACGTAAAAACTACTAATTGGATTTTAACAAAATTTTGTGGAAGGTACCTTAGTATCCTTATTCCAATATAGGATATTTTTTTTAGGAAAAATATTTTATGGCGCTGTTTTAAAATAATGATGGCAAACTATGATTTACTGCCAAATAGCCAAATGAATAAAATTTGTATTTGATTTGTAATTTTACTTTGTGAAATTACATTGTTTTGAAAATATTTTCAACACCTTTTACAGAGATTTACAATAATTTTTAGAATTTTATATAAATTTTAGAATTTTGTCCAGAAATGGGTATCTTTATATAAAGAAAATACTTATACGTGAAGCCTTATAAAATTTGGTGTGGATTACTTTCAAACCAAAATCCAACAAAATATTGTCAGGACGCAAACAAGATGTGTAGGCACAGCTAGTTATAAATATATCTGTAAAATTTATATATACATATATCGGTGTGATTTTTTTAACCAATTCTTCTAATTGTGGTTTGGAACCATATCAGGGTTGCAGACAAAATAATATTTTGTATCGCTCTTGTTCAGTAAAATTACATGCAAAAAATTTTTTATAATTTCCAAAATTTTACAAATCATCAATGGGATGCAACATATTTTATCTCTTTAGAAGAAAAAGTTCGACATCGCTGCTAATTGCCATCATTACGAGTTGCCGACATACTGATTGAACGTATGTCGGAAGGTATAGGAATTGCTAATGGTGAGGTCTGTATAAGTTGCCTGACCTAACTTATATTCACCGAAAATTCATACTCATTGCAACACGACTGGACATTCACAGAGTACGAACTCCAAAATTGTATCAAGCCGTTTAAAATACCTGTAAAGACTGATCTTATTGTCTTTGTATCTAAGACAAAATAAAAAATAAGTAAATAATCTGTGGTCCCTGCTGATAGTGATAGTAGCCCTCGGGAAGAACGCCGTGATAGCATGATGAAACGCTTTGACTGTCTGAGTACTTTAAGAGCTTTCTTTTGACGATCTATGAACTAGGATTTAGTTTTCTCCTAAACGTAACCAGTTTATAAGCCAAAGATGAGTTCTGATCCTATAAATCAAGGTTCGGTAGATAATAAGCCCACTCATTACCAACCTTACTTTCATGATTGGGAACCCTCTGTTGTGAGTACCAAGTTCATTCAGAGATGCTACACAGTCCATTACTATCCTGTAATTAAGGCCTGTTAAATAACATAAATTGTTGAATTTCCTAATAATGTTTATTGCATAAAGTTTTCACCACAAATTAAATGGATTTGAAAACGCAAAGTACATAGTAAATATTTAGGTTGAATATAAAACTACATAATTCAACAAGGTCTTTAGCGCAGATTGGTTACACGACCTGAAATAAAGTTTTTTTTAATTGCTTTGACTTAAGAGAATAAACGTAATATAAATACATATTTAGATATATTCACTTAACTCAAAAGGATAGAACATTTCTTTAAAGTTATCTTTCTACCCTTTTAAATCCTTTGTTGCTTTTTTGAAAAATTGGTATGACAGAAATTTGTCATACTGTTTCTACACACACAAGCATATCTTTTGTGACGTTTTCCAATCTTTCCGTTTAATTTTATAACTCTGTACTTGTATTTCACCGTCTCACACTTTAACATATATGTATGTACATGCATTGGCAAGCATGAAACTATGAAGTGTTAGTAATGGTAAATTTGTACCGTCTTCAGGGTTAGTGCGAATTTGTATGAGTATATAGCTGTGTGTTTCCGGATGTTACATTTACATTGACCTTATTATCATTACGACTGCTACGAAAACTATTTATAATGACAACAACTACTTTTAATCCATCCAATACGTTCGCAACAAATTGTCATTATCATTATTATCATCATTAAATATTGTCTACATGTTTCTGTATAATATGCAACATACTTATATACTGGTATATATTTAGTATTCCCCTGTTCCTCTTTCGACTAGTTTTAATTGTACTCAAGAAAGATTGTACACATAGCACTAACAGTTTGTTTTGCATTTCAAACCATAGCAATAAATATAAGTTTAAATAATATGTGTAGCTTTATTCTTGTTATTCCAGATAATTACCTAATCTGGCATCATAAATATCTTCACTCATTTAAGTTAAATTCACATGTTATTGCAAGTGTGTTTGAGTATAAATGAGTTTTTGCAATTCGGCAACATCAGACGATTCTATTTATGGTTGCGGGTTTGGTGTGTCAATATGAGGAATTTTTTAAAGTATTTTTTGGTTTAGTCTGACCATTCTATAGATTACAGGAAGGTCCTTATTTAAAAAAAAAATTAATTAATTTTTACAAAAAAATTTTTACAAAAAACTTTCCATAGTTTTTACAAAAAATTTTCGATAAAATATATAAAATTTTAACAAAAAATTTTCGATAAAATTTTTGGAAAATAAATTCAATACAATTTTAACAAAAAAATTTCTATAAAATTTTTACAAAAAATTTCCGACAAAATGTTTCAATCAAATTTTGAAAAAATTAATAATATGTTTATAAAAAAATTTCAAAAAAAAAATTAAAAAAAAGTTTTCGATAAAAAATTTACAAAAATATTTCGATAAAATATTTACGAATATGAATATGATATTTTCTCCCAATTTTCTTTAATACTGATTAAAATGTGTATTGACATTGGAGAGCTGGCAGCTTATCAGTTTGTTTTTTTCAAGAATTATTGTATGTGGGTATATAAACAACTTTATATACAAAAAAAGTGTTATTTACTACCATAAACCAATAGAAAAATTTGAACAGTTTAAGTACCTTATTTATGGTATCTTTAGTGCAAATTTAAAGTCTGTATAATACTGGCCAATTTGTTAGTTATATACTCTTCTTAAAATACTAGTTCCAATTTTATGGTTCTTGGATAAAAAATGAATAAATAAAAAGTATGAAATAAATGCAAATGGAGATGAGACGCAGGATACTGTTTGGTTTATAATATTGCTAATCCTAAAAGCTAACTATAATTTTTCAGTCTTAACATATAAGCAAGTTAATGATTTTTTTTTTCAAATTAAATGCCATCTCTAAAAACTAAATGCAGGGGAATTCATATAAATAGTTAATATTTTAAAAATTACAATTTATTTATTTTTTAACATTAAATGATTATTAGCGAATTTATTATTAGTAATTAAAAATTAATTTTATACTTAAAAAAAAGCACAAAAGAACATCGTAAAAGCTCAAACAGGTGAACTTAAGCAACACTTAAATTAATTAAAAAATTACTTGAATATCGTAAATGACGCTTAAATTTGAAATAAATAAAAACCGTAAAATCCAAAAATAGACTACATTTAACATTGTTAAATGTAAAAAAATCGAAACAGAATGATGAAGCAGTAATTACCGAAATCTTATAAAAACGCTAATATTTCTACCTTATTTTATTTCTACATTGAATGTTTTTACAAACTTAATTTTATTATACAAAATTTAGTTTTTTCTTTTAAATTCCTTAAACTAATTTACAACATTCTTCTAGATAATTGCATTACTTTCAAAACATTGTCTATAGTACATTGCGTATATTATTCTATTTATTTTATTTTTCAGTTATAATCATTTTCAATAATCTAATATTATGACCTTAACTTAAGGCTATCGTTAAAATGTAGTAACATTGTAGTAACAAAAAAAAAAGTATAAAAACAACAAGACATTTTAAATAGACAAGTAAAAAAACAACAACGCAAAATACTTAAAGAAAATTTAAGCCGATAGTGACTCAGGCTTTTGTAAAAAAAATAAGATTAGAACAAACATGTTGCAAGTGAATAAATGAGTTGGAAACTTTTAACTTTATACAATAACCTGTACAATAATAACAGCTAAGTTGCTGTTTAGCAGTGGTTCACAAACATATACTATTAACCCTGCTGTTAGATTAGGACCATTTGGTCCAAATTTTTTTTTGTGACCTTAATAACTTTTGAGCGGTATAAAATATAATTTTAAAGTGCCGACTCACGTGTTGTATTTTTGTTACAATATTATTTTTAAAATATTAGGTATCTTAAGTAAAGCGTAACAAAAAAAAAAAAATAAAAAGCTACTGTTCTTGTATCAGGGACCATTTGGTCCAGTGAATATATCACTTTGATGGAATATAAAAAATGAAGTTATTGTTGCCTTTATTTACAATAAAAATATTATTTTTTTCAAATTGTTTTTCACTACATGCTAAACAAAAAATTTTCCTGTTTTTTTTTACAAATAAAACTTTCGCAAGTAAAGAATTTTATATCGGATTTACCCTTACAGCAATTACAGATTCCCCGCTTTCTCGCTCCGTCTTTAGAAAAAGAATTTTTTGATGAGCTCGCGGAAATTGAAGATGAGGTTTGTATATCCGTCAATAACTTCAGTGAAAACTGTTGTTGTGGTAGTCTTCTTCGTTTTATCATATGCGCATTTGCCAAAGAAAGTGCTAGTTTTCGTAAAAACTCTGGTCTCCGACGATTTTGATCACCGGCCCATGAAGCATCGATCTCACAAAAGAGTATATATGCGTTCAAGGCAGATATGTCAAGCATATTTGCAAATACAATATTTGGCCATCGATTTGTTTTACGTTTTGTTGTGTAGGAACTAATCATTTGGTCAGCAGTATCTACTTCTCCTATAAGAAATAAATTATTAGAAGCTGCAGACGACAAGCTTCATACCTTTTGTTGAATTGTAGTAGGAAACAATCTCCGGTTTTTTTTCGCTCCACTTTCGTCAACTGTAGCTGTTTTATGCATTGAGCTGATTAGTATAGTTGCTTTACTTTTATGGCTAACATATGATACCAATGTTGCAATGTCACAGAAAGCAAACGTAGATGTATATAAAGGGAATTGTTTTACATTCAGCAGTTTCGGAGGTATGAATGTTTTATTTGGCGCACTGTGCCTACATATGTGAGTTTCCTTTCATGTAATTTTTTCACTAAATCAAAAGAGGAAAAGAAATTGTCAGCTGTTATATTTTGGCCCTTTAATCCCTCCGTTAGCTCTAATATAACTTGCTGTCCTTGGTTCTGCTCAGGCTTTGCATTTTTAGCTTTTCCAAGATACGGCTGTATTTTCCAGACATATCCAGATTTTGAATCTACAGCTAACCAACATTTCAAACCATATTTTGCAGGTTTTGAAGGCATAAATTGTCGGAAGGAACATCGTCCCCTGAAACCAACAAGTTGCTCGTCAATTGTGACATTCTCATGACAATTGTATAATGTTTGGAGAAGGACCTGCCAACGTTCCCAAACCTCACGAATAGGAGCAAACTTGTCGTCACTACGCATTTGTCGTCGACTTGCAACATTATCAAAGCGGAGCGCACTTGTAATCATGTGAAATGTACCTTCAGACATTGGGCGACCAAAAGTAGCATAAAATAGGCCATGAACATCTTCGTTTTTTCCACTGCCATATATAAATTTTTCGTGTGAATCATGTTACTAAAATAATGAAGCAAGAATATACATACCGATAAACTCCTGCAAGAATGAGAATAGCAATATAAGCGCGGAATGTGTCTTCATCAATATCCGTCCATTTATCCCCGAATTTCACTTTACCATATACATTTGTATTTTCGATGACTATTCTTTCAATTGAAGGTGGAAAAAACACAAAAATGCTGATAGTATATCACTTCATCTAGACGTTGCAAATCTAGTTGGTCCTGGTTGTACTGAAATAATATTCTGAGCAGAAGTTCCAATAGGTTGTTGTAATGGATTAGCACTCCATACCATTTGATTTTTTGCTATAAAGAGTGGGTCAGCACCAATCGAAACCGTTTCTGGTTCATTTTCTATTTCAAAATCTCTTATATCATCATTTTCTGAAACATATTCAAACTCAGAATCTGAAATATCCGAGTCAGTTTCTGCATTGAGCAGTTCACAAATATTACCCTCATTCAAAAAACGTTGTCTTTCCATTTGCTCCAAATGTATAAAAACCGTGTAACTTTTACGAGGTCAAATTACAAACTAAACTAAATAGTGTTCATATGCATACATTCTCATAGGCAAATGAAAAGGGGAATCCCACAACTTTATACAGGCCGACCAAGTGAATTTACGTTACAAGGTGGCTGCGTTACAACAACAAGTACAATAACACAAACAACCTAGATGTTTGAGCTGTTAAAAAATATGACAGTTCATAAATAACCGGTAACCGGGTTGTAAGTTAAGTTATTGATGGTTTAGAATTACGTTTTTTATTGTAGTATGGTAGTCTATCATATTACATGGGAAAATAGGATTAAATTTGTATATGCTTAATTTAGACCAAATGGTCTCTTAATATAGGATTCGCATATTTTTTTAATCTAACAGCAGGGTTAAATTGTGTGCTCGTGTTAGTAGCCGTAAAAGCAAAGAGGAGTGGCGATGCACATTGGAAATTTTTGGCAACTCTTGATTAAAGAAACTTGGCAGAATAATGTCGCATTGTCATAGGCTGTTAAAGCTCAAAAGCAAGAAGAATTGGACCAGGGAAATAAATCCCCTTAGAAGAACTAATCCTACCTCTTAAAAATTAAATATTTTATGTTTTCCCATACTTTTTTTTAGCAAATGCAACTTTCAAGGTTAACAAATGTTTAAAAAACTAACCTTGGACCTAAAAGATTTTAAAATACCATTTTTTGCTCCGGCCACCATTTGTGGGCGGTGACATAAAATATTATTTGCAAAAATAATGTAGTTATTAGAAGAAATAGATTACATAAATATGCCCTAATACCATAAAAACAAAATTTATAAGTTTTTATGGGAACCGTATCCCTCAAATCCTACCCTCTGAAACGCTCATGTGAATTTTTTTTTTATTTTTTTTTTTGCTATTTTGGAAAAAATATTAATTTTTAAGCTTTTATGTTAAAGAGAGGGGTCTTCCCTATGCCTGACCAATCTCCAACACACAAGAATATTAATAAAATTATTTTTTTTTAAATTTATTAAGTTATAGTATTTATTTTACCTGGAAATAATTAATTTACTTGTAACTAGCTGTGACTGCCACTTCCTCTGCGTCCAATTTTAAGATTCTTACTTTTATAGTGCTTAAGTGATGTTTCATGTTTTTTCCTTATATAAAGGTTCCCATCCCTGGATAATATTCTAAAATTTATAAAAAATTCTAAAATGTATTGTAAGGCTCTGTAAAATATGTTTAAAATGTTTTAATAACATTGTAATTCCACAAAGTAAAAATACAAATCAAAAACAAGTGTTATTCAATTGTCTATTTGGCAGTAAGTAATTAATATTTTGTCATCTGTTGCGCAACCGTGTTTAAAATATCTCACTATCAAAAATAAAAGATGCCTTAAAGTATGCAGTATCTTTAAATCGGTAAATAAAAAGTCGGCGTTCTTTTACAGCTGTTCTCTGCATTATCTCTTGAAAAAAAGGTATTTTTGCGAAAAAAAAGTATCCTAAATTGGAATCAGTATACTAAGATACCTCCTCACATAATTTTGTTGAAATCCATCCAGATACGTACCTACATATTTTCTTTATGTAATGGTAGCCAGCCTTGGATAAAATTCTAAAATGTATATAAAATTCTAATAATTATTGTAAACCTCTGTAAGAGGTGTTTAAAATATTTTAATAACAATGTAATTCTACAAAGTAAAAATACAAATCAAATACGAATTTTCAACTGGCGCCATCTGTTGATTAAAATATCCCAGTTTTAAACTGAAAATTTTAGTACCTTTAAACCTCCTTACAAAATGTTCTTAAAATCCATCCAGTAGTGTTTAAGTGATGCGAACACAGAAGAAAAGCAGACAGAGAGGCGGAAATGAGTTACTATTTTATTATATGTATAGATAATGTGTATTACAGTAAGCTCGTTTAAGAAGGAGGTGGTAGGTACAGCTAGTAATCTTATAGTATGATCATATAAAATAATATTTTAAAAATCAAACATAAATAAAAACACGACTAAGAGCAATTTTTATAGTTAACCACGCCTATATTCAATGCTGTAAAATAAAAAGACAATAACTTTAAAGTCGTACGCTGGTATAAAAATAGAAATATCTATATTTCAGATTTAGCCTTGTATGACGAATTTCGACCGTCGCCATAATCGTGTGCATATTCATATATTCGCAGATAAAAATTCGTCGTTCGTTCCAGTTGTGTTCCTAGCATAAAACGTTGCTGCGCCTTTGCATTAATTTTTTAATTAATAATAATCATACTAATACTTGGTTGTACTGATACGTCTTGTTTATATTCATACGCGTTCATACCAATACCTAACTGTACTCACAAGCATTATATTCTCAGTGATTATCAGTGTTTGTACTCGTAGGTGTTTGCGCATTAAAACACCGGATTTATTGTTTAATTAAAACGTCTTCTAAACAAATGTTTTCTTACAGTTCTCTATAGAGATCGATGCCTTAATTATAATACACAAAAGACTAATTCGATATCATGTTTATAATTTAAATATTCAATAGTCAACATTTTATGTTATCTCTTAATTTAAATACTAGTAATAAATAACTTCTTTGTATACAAAGGATAAATAAAATTTAATAGTTCCAGCCAATTTATTATTCATATTTTCTTTTTGTAAATTTAACTTTAAATTAATCCACAACAAACCCACAAAAGAGATATTTAATTAAAACAAGAGCAAAAAGACTGATGTACTGCTTAATATGCAGTCCATTCTGTTTACAACTTCTCGTAGCAATCAAAATAACTCCGTTTGAAAAGTTTCTTTTTCTCTTATTTTTCAGTTGCAATTCTAGGTTTCCTATTACGATGTAGATGATGTCGATGATGCATCATGTTGTGTATTTATGTGATGCGTAGAGCAGATTATTCGGTTTTGAGATCCATGGTCGTAATGTACCTGCGATTTTTTAACAATTAACAAAAAAACAAATTTTAAGGCGTCAACTAATACAAACCTAGTGGCAAATCCACGTAAACTGCGAAAAACATAACTATGCCATCAAATTTGTTTTGGATAATGTCTTTGTAGTGTTTGCTATGTAAAATTGAGTGCTTTCTTGCTGAAACTATGTCGGTCTCGTGCAAGTGATATGTTATGAGCCATAGTGAATTGGATGTCAGTGATATGGAGGACTCGCAATTGAACATGCTAGCAACATAGACTTTTGACACAAAATAATAATATATCCGCTAAAGCTCATGAGAGTTGGTAGTAGTATATTTGTGTACCTTCGGTGACACTTTTTTCATACAAACCAATGCTCCAAGGGCGTGGCATATTTTGCTCCCGCCCACTTTTTGTATTAACCAATCAGAAGAGAGCAATTGTCATTTATTTTCTATGTTAGTCAATCAAAGGAGAGAGAGATACAGATAGAGAGAGGAAGAGAGAGAGACAGATAGTGAGAGGAAGAGAGAGAGAGGAAGAGACAGGCTCTAGAGCTCCGCCCACTTTTATGAGAGATCATCAACAATTTTTGATAATTATGTTTCTTTATGTGTTTTTTGTAGTTTTGAGGGTTGATTTTGTATGTATGTATATGAGAAAATTCCAATTGGAATTTTTTGTGTGTTAAACACCTGCATTGGGAAATTGTGTATGATTTTAGGTAATGAGAATGATCGTTGACAATGGATATTTTTGTGGGTGTGTGTTTTAAGTTTTGAAGGTTGTTCAGGCTCTAGAGCTCCGCCCACTTTTATGAGAGATCATCAACAATTTTTGATAATTATGTTTCTTTATGTGTTTTTTGTAGTTTTGAGGGTTGATTTTGTATGTACATATGTATATGAGAAAATTCCAATTGGAATTTTTTGTGTGTTAAACACCTACATTGGGAAATTGTGTATGATTTTAGGTAATGAGAATGATCGTTGACAATGGATATTTTTGTGGGTGTGTGTTTTAAGTTTTGAAGGTTGTTTTTGGTTATAGTTAGAAGATTTTCTTTGTTTTTGGGGTTTTATACTACCTGGTTGTTTAAATTGATTAGTTTGGTGTGTGTGTTTTTAAGACGTGATTAATATTAATGTAGCTGATTGCTTTTAGTTTTAGGGGTGGATTTAGTTTTTGATATTTGTATATTGTTAAAACTAAAATGAAGTTTGTGTCTCTTTTTTTCTTTTCTAAAAGGTGATTGGTGATGAGTAGTGGGTAGGGAAAATAATTATCATATATTTTATATTAGTGTGTATTAAAATTTGATTTTTCTGTTGCTTTCTATTTTACTTTGCTTTCTGAATGGGATTTTCTAATTGGAAAATAACTGATGTTAAAAAATATATTTTAAATTGGTTTTTGAAATATATTTACAAGATTTTTAAATTGGAAAATAATTGGTATTCCAAATGGTTTCTATATTCTTTTTATAATCAAATATGTCTCTCTTGAGATTACTAAGTACTTTTGAGTTTACAGTGTTTGCTTAAGGTGTTTTACTACCAATTTTTTAGTCAAACTAAATGTGCATTTATAATCTTTCAAGGACAATTTTTATGAGTAACAATAATTTTTCCAATGCTCAAAACACACCTTAGAAAAATTTAAGATTTCTCTGTAGGCAATAAGATAGTTAAAAAAAAAAAGTACAAATCCAAAAATGATGACCACCTACTTATTTCCTAAAAGAAAAAAAAAAAACATGAAACTATTTAAAATAGAAAGAAAAAAGATACACATAATTCATATTTATATATTTTTGTATTTCATTTATTATCCATTCGTAAATATAACCTATGGATTTTTACATCAGTCTTAATTTTTTCTTTCATTTTTTGTCCAATTTCATAACAGAGCCGTGTCAATTCAATTTGTATGTCTTTTTCCTGTATCCCATTTATTTCACACAACTGAATATTCGTTTTGTTTAAAGCAGAGCAAGTCGGTATATAATACTCGTAGTAGAAATGAAGTATTTGTTTACGCAGAATACTGTTCCAACATAATATTGATGTTAAAAATATTCCAATTCGAGTTAATGATTTCCAAGTATCTGAATCAATTTTTATTTTATAAATTCCTTGTTTAACAACTAAATAACATACACCTCTTTTGTGATGAAAACTGTAATGCACGTCCGTATCAATTTCATTATCAATAAGATTTATTGAATTTAAAAAATCACTATGATTCAGCATGTTGTGGATATACTCCTTGTAGCTCATTAAATGTAACCACTCCTTTCTATCCAATCCCATAAACTGCTTTTGCTTATAATGCAGCCATACAATCGGTTTAAAGCCTAATGTTGTAGAAAATCCACATGAAATCTTTAATTTTAAATTAAGGAAGTATTCAAATTCAAACACAACATCATATAACTGAGACTTTCGTCTTTCACCATGCTGCAACAAATTTTTTAATCTATTCTCCATACTCATTGAAATTAAAACATAAACTGACGTTTGTTTCATACTTTAAATATCTTTATATTAAGAAAACATAATAAAACAGTATAACTTAAAATAAAAGTATTTAGTATATTTCCTCCAGTATAATCTCAAGTTCAGGTGTTACATTGGTAATTCGTATGTTGCTCGTTTTATTTCATAATAACCGGTAATATTTTTAAACATGAATAAACATGATAACAACGCTAATAATTATTATTTTATTTCTAATTGAAATCACATTAGTGTTAAAGAATAAAATGAAGAGCAGGTGTAATATTGATAGTTCAGTTTAAACTTAGCTAGCTATGTATGTAGCATATTTATTTCATAATAATCAATAATATTTTAATTTTTAAGCATGAACGATCATGATTTAATCAGACTACTAAGAATTAAATCTTTATTTTATGATAATAGTTTACACTGAATATATAAACATGAATGAGCATGATCATCCCATACGTAATTATTTCATTTCATATCCTAATCACGTAATGATTGAAGAAATGAAATGTGTGCAGGTGTTGTGTGTGTGTGTGTGTATTATAATTTAGAATTTGGTCCTTTTTTTAATTCCTATACACATACATGCACATAGGTTACAAAACTAAGGAAGAACAAGTATTAGAAAATAGGAAGAAATAACACACAAAAGAAAAAAGAAGGTAGAAATAAAAACAAGACATTTGATTTTTGTGGGTTTTAAAAGGAATAATATTTTTAAAATAAATAAATAAATATCTCTGGTACCAAGAATTTGGGTATCATTTACACACACACATTAACCAATGAATTCATTCACAATGTTGTTTTTTTTTTCCTGTTGTGCTATTCATCATAAAAATTAAGAGTTTAATATAGATTCATCATAAATAACCAATTATATTTTATTACCTATTTTATTATAATCTCCAAAAAAAAAAAAAAACCAAGATAGTGAATATTTTCATTTTTATACGATATATTTTTATTTTTTAGTATTTTTTTTTATAAATATTTACATAAGACATTTTATTACAAAATTTCGTATGAAAAATTATTAATAATATATTATAAAATAAAAAATGAATAAAATAAAATTTAGTATATTTATTTAATTTTCTTTAACATTGAATATCTTATTATATAGATCTATTATATTTAACACATTAGTTTTTCTAATGTGAAAGTAAGTACACCTACATGTGTCTGGACCTTCCATACAGCTTTCGGTGTACCAAGGGCAACATGCGAAATGACCTCGATTGACATCCTCTTCTCCATCTCCCACACCATATTCCTTATTTTCTTCCAGCATTGAAATAAAAAAATCCACGGCCTCTTTATGTTCATATAACAAAATTTCTTTAAAGTTATTTAAGAAATTTTCAATTGTTATACAAAGTGGGGTCATATTGATTCTTTCTTCGTTTCTTCGTTTCGCTCGATGGTACTTTGGTGAGTAATAGATATTTACGATTTTTATGCATAAGTTGGGTGCATGAAAATTTTCAATAGATTTTTTATATTACACCATATTTCTTTACAACGAATGTTGTTATCTCTTTCACTCCCTCACTTTAACATTTGTGTTTTAATTTCTAAAGAATTGATGTAATAATTTACTCCACCTTTACCTTTTCTTTCTTTTACTTCTACAAGATCCAATATTACGGTTAGATTTTATTTCAATATTGAATTTGACTATCTCTTTTCCTCATATTCATACCTATGATTTTTATCAATTTTATTTAAAGATAAATAGGTGGAAATATTTTTAGAGTATTATAATAAAAAAAGAAGTCAAGCTGTTAAGTTAAAAAAAAAAATGGATTCCACCAAAAATTTAATTAAAAAATTTAATGGTCTTAATAATAAAACGATGATACACATCAAGGATCTCAAAATTTCATCCAAATACCCAATCATAAATGCAAAACGGGTGACAACCAAATATGGTACTTGTCTGCAGATTGAGCTGGACAACAACATCATGTTTTTACCAAACCGATACAATTCACTCACCGATGAGGAGGTTAACGCGTTGTGTACTGGAATATATTGCGTGTACAGAGAGGGAGAGAAAAATTTATTTTTAAATATGTACCTTCGATGAGGTTGTGCAATTTATACCTAATGCACAGTATCCCATCTGGGAATAAATTTTTAAAATATTTAATCAAATAAAAATTATATAATAAACCAAGCAAAATAAAATATACACATAGTTTCAAAGATTTAATTTTTTGTCGTTTAATTTATTTCCATTTCGTTATTTCATACAGAAATTTGAGACATAAATGACCACAGTTAAATGTATTATACTTCTGATATTGATTGTAGTTGTATTTTATATTTTTTCCTAAATATTTAACTAATTCTAATGGAGGATGTAAATTTCCAAAGCTGTCGAAATATTCTTTTTGCTGATTGTTTTTGTAATATGCCACCCAGTGTGTTCCAGGTCCTGATGATAAATCTAAATTGATGATACCACATTCTCTTTTCCTCGGTCGTTTTGGTAGTGTATCCAACATAAATACTCCTCTAAAGTGTGAAATATTGGTTGAAAATTTTCTCAAGTCGACATCCGTTAATGGTCTATCAGGTAGCATTTTTAAAAGTTTTTTGGATTTTTATCGTAAACCAATCCATATCCCTTCTTATATGGTTTTAGGTAAAGACCCTTCCCCATTGCTACAGGTTCCATAATTTTATTATGTCTTGTTGCCTCATCAAGTTGATGTTTGGCATTCCTTGCAGCATTTACAGCTTTTGCTATAGCAGCACCTCCACTCGCTAGGCTTCCAATTGCACTCAAGGCAGTAAGAATTGGAATTATAGGTAATACCCCACCAATTTTTGGGACATTAATTACGTGGTACAATAACTTGAGACTTTTTCCCCTTAAACGATCTGTTAATAGCTTTACGAGCAATCTTAATAGCAGAATTAATATCTTCAGGTTTTTCCTTTTTTATTATTTTTGTTGCATTTTTTATTGATGTAATGAAAATCTTTCTTCCATTTGAATTATTTCTTTTTGAAGGTTTTACACACGCCTTTTTTTTCATCCCCAAACCAAATTTGGTTTTAGCTTTCATCGTGTTAGTAACTAAATATGCAAACGATTTCTCGGCAAGACTACTGTCTTTTGACCAAACTCTTTCCCAAGCTTTATGTTCAAGAATTTTATCCGTTTGATGTCTTTTCTTTATATCCTTACTTTTGGAATAAGCTATATCGTGATCCTTACAAGCAACATCCAAAGGGTTTATTCCTCTGTCACCTCGATCTAGACGTTTCTTTAGTTTCGTTCCAGGTCCACAATATTGATAGCCAGGAAGATGAATTTCAACAGGCAAGGAGTTTATTATATTATCTACTAAACCTTCTCCAATGAATGTTTTGTTATAATTAACTTCCTGGTTATATAGTATAACCATTTTATTCTATAATAAGTACTAAAATAAAACATTTTTTTTATTACATTCAGTTATAAAAATGCGTTTAGTTAAACAACATAAACAAATTTTTGTTCGCAATATTGATACTTCTTCGAGTGTCAACCCCAAAACAAGACATAGTTCCTTATTACCTAATACTATTCGCGCGCTTATAGTTGGTCCTTCAAACTGTGGAAAGACTAATGTTATGATAAGCTTGTTAGAAAGTCCTAATGGTCTTAAATTTAAAAACATCTACTTATATTCAAAGTCACTATACCAACCAAAGTATGAATACTTGAGGAAGCTAATATACCCAATTAGAGGGATGGGATATTACACGTTTTCAGATAATGAAGTTGTAATATCTCCCAATGAAGCTAAAAGCAACTCAATAATGATTTTTGATGATGTTGCGTGTGAGAAGCAGAATAACATACGCGCATTTTTTTGCATGGGTCGACATAAAAATGTTGATTCTTTTTATTTATGTCAAACTTATACAAGAATTCCTAAGCATTTGATTAGAGACAATGTTAATGTTATTATAATGTTTAAACAAGATGAAACAAACATGAAACATGTTTATAGAGATCATGTTTCGAGTGACATGGATTTTAAGAAGTTTCATGAAATTTGTCAAGAATGTTGGAAGGATAAATTTGGATTTTTGATGATAAGTAAAGATGATGAAATAAATAATGGGCGCTACAGAAAGCTATTTGACTATTTCATAACAATATAAAGTACTTCAATCAGCACATATATTTTAGTGCTAAACCTAGTTTTAAACATACTATAACAACTTTTTTAGTGAAATAACCTATCTCGCTCTATAAATTCGGTTTATTTTTTGTTGTGTTTTATCAACTTATTTATAAAACTACATAGAAGAGCTAAATGAAAATGGATGAAAAAGTTTTAAAGGAATTGATAAGGACAAGAAATGTATTAAAGAAAAAGTTACGCAGTATAAAAATTGATGACGTAGATACACAAGAACAACTTAAAGATACATTTAAACCTATAACAGATCCCCTAAAAACAATTATTAATACTCATATCTCTAACTTTAAAAAAATACCGAAAACAGAAAACCATGAATTTCAAACAGAAAATAAAAATATTAGAAGATTACCCTTTAACAAGTCACAATTCAATTTAGAGACAAGTACCCCAAAGAAAGTTATAGAAGAAACATCATTTAAGAAAGGGATATCATTTGATGCTATTCATGATGATAATGGTGATGATGATGATTTTTACTCTCAGTCTGAAACTATAGAGAATTCAAATAATGAAGAGTCTTACAATGACTTATCAATTTTGGAAAATAGAAATGAGTTAGATACTCTCTATGGTCCTCATAAGGGTCTTAATAATGAATGGAAATTCGGTGACAGCAACATCAAAATAAGCAAAGATAAAATTGAAATTGGAAATCAAATATGGGCTCTAACACCAGGTTTGTTCTCCTTAATGTTTCACAAAACACCAGAAAACTATGACAAATCTGAACTAGAAATCTACAAAAATATACTAATCAACACTAATGCTCACAGGAGAGACTACAAATCTGCTGGTCCAATTAAAGGAACGAGAGCATATAAGTACAAACATATTATTGGAAAATTGTTTAAAGAAAAAAGCGAGAGTAGTTTGACAATACCATCACCAATTTCAAGAAAGGGTAATTACACGGGAAATGGTTTGATGAACCTAAACTCTCATAAACCAAACTATATATATTGGGATGATCCAAATGAGTTGGTAGATCGACTTAGACTATTACTCGCATCGCAAGGTGCAGGCCACACTAATCATAACAACGAGATTGTATCAATTATTGAAGAATTGTATGAAGCAAATATAATTGAAAAATAGTCTAATAGAATCATGTCCATCGATAAATTCGGACACTACCTCAATGATACAAGCGATAATATTTCAATGAAAAATGTATCTAAAGTGTTGGGGTTTTTTATGGATACAACTAACAACATTGACGTACAAAGCAAGAGGATTAAAAATGTGGCGAATGCTTTGGAAGACAGTGACGCTATCAATAAAATGTTTTTGCAATCTCAAATTACAAAATCTGGAGAAGAAATAGTTATACATTTAAAAGGAGTTATTGATGAAATTCATGAGAAAATTAATGATATAAAATTACTTTTTGATAAACAAATTGAAAAGTTAAGTAAACAAATTTATGAAGTACAAAATCATACATTCATATCAATGAACGAAAGTGAAGAAATAAATAATACCTTGAAGAATTACGAATACGAATCTATATAAAATACTAATGAGAAGAATATAAATTCCTAGGGATATGGTTATATCAGTTGCTTTAAATGTATCAACTGAAAACAATCCAATTCGAAAATAATGACAAGCTTAAAAAGAGACTTAGTAAATGAGCTACATAAACAAGCAAGAAAAAATTTTAGACGTCGAAGAGTTGTGATGAAGGGTATAGATGATCTTTGGCAAGCAGATTTAGTTGAAATGGGGAACTATGCCTTATATAATAAAAATTATAGATATCTGCTAACTGTAATTGATACATTCTCAAAATATGCTTGGGCTGCACCACTTAAAAATAAAACTGCACTAGAGGTGACGCAAGTTATGAGAGGAATCTTCAAATTGGGTCGGATACCGAAAAACTTGCAGACCGATGATGGCAAAGAATTTTTCAATAAACATTTTGCAAATCTTATGAATGAATATAATATTAATCACTACTCAACGTTTAGTAGAATGAAAGCGTCAATAGTAGAACGATTTAATCGAACATTAAAAGGAATGATGTGGAAAGAATTTAGTTTTAATGGTTCATATTATTGGCTTGGTATCTACAAGGATTTAATCGATACATATAATAGAAAAGTACACAGCACTATTAAATTGCCCCCAATTAAAGTCAATTCTACAAATGAATATAAATTATTAAATACAGCCTACAACCACATAAAAATTTACAAAGTATCTAAATTTAATGTAGGAGATTATGTACGCATTAGTAAATATAAACACATTTTTGAAAAGGGGTATACCCCAAATTGGACAACCGAAATTTTTAAAATTAAAACAGTTAAAAATACATATCCAACAACATACCTATTGGAAGACTATCGAGGAAATCCTATTAAAGGTGGATTCTATGATGAAGAACTTACCAAAACTCAATTTTCCGATATATTTCTAGTTGAAAAAGTTCTTAAAACTAGAGGAGAGAAAGCATATGTAAAATGGTTGGGATTTTCAAATCAACACAATTCTTGGATTAATAAAAATGAAATATTGTAATTTTAAGAAAAATAAAAAAAAAAAAAAATGTATTTAGTAAGTTTTTATATCCAAAATAGAAAAAATAAAACGAATAAATAAACCAGTATTGTGCCAAGTTTTCTTTATTTACATTTTAAATGTCATAATGTCAATAACGTTAAGTTTGAACTCTACGTCATCGGAGCTAACAGCTAATTACTTTCCTCCAATTTGTTTGAATGGGGATTATGAGTGTGCTTTAACTGACTTTCATTCCTACAACAGTATTCCAAATGTGGACATATATAACAATCATTTTCATATAGGTGATCATCTAATTGAAATACCAATTGGATCTTATGAGTTAAATGATATAGCTGATTACATTAAAGAACAATACAAAAGTCATAGTTCAGAAAATGAAATTGATATAGAAGCTAAAAACACCACGATGCAAGTTAGAATTAGAAGCTCGAAAGAGCATATATATTTTAATAAGAGCAATACTATTGGAAAACTTTTAGGATTCAATAAAAAAGTTTTACATGCTAATGAGGATCACTACTCAGATCTTCCAGTTAACATATTCAAAGTCAATCTCTTGCGAATTGAGTGTAATATAGTAGCAAATACTTATATGAATACTTGTCCATCACATACACTACATGAGTTTGGGATTAACGTACCACCAGGGTATAAAATTGATGAGAATCCGAGAAATCTTATTTATTTACCAGTGAACTGCCGAGAGATAAGCTCACTAACTTTACGTGTAGTTGATCAGCACGGAGATTTAATTAATTTCCGAAAAGAGCAAATCACAATTCGAATACATTTAAGGGCGACTAAATAATGATAATATACAAAAACAAAATAACATACGCACCTAAAATATTCTTGCAACCTAAATCTCAATTAAAGAGGTCATTACAACGAAGCAATCTATCTCAAGCGAATAAAAATTTTCTTAGGTCTCTGAAATTTATATTGAAAAAATAATGTCTTCAATATTAGATGTTCTTGATAAACCCTTATCGGATGAAAGTATAATTAAAAAGGATTACCACACATATACACCATACCTACAATCTTATAATAATAATGATGAAATCCGCATTTCAATACAAAATCAAGATTTATATATTCTACCTAGTGAAAGTTTTATATACGTAGAAGGCTGTATTGTAGATGATAACAATAAAAAATTTGAATCTTCTTCATCCAATTTTAAGGTTAAAAATAATTTTGTTGCATATCTCTTTGATGAAATTCGATATGAACTTAATGGTATTGAAATTGATCATACAAGGCATTTGGGGACTTCAAGTACAATAAAAAATTTAGTTTCTTTATCACCAACAGAAAGCATTGGCATGCACAATGCTGGATGGAACAAAATTGATAATGTTAACCTTATAAATGGTTATTTTAATTTCTATGTGCCTCTTAAAATTCTTCTAGGATTTGCTGAAGACTATAATAAAATCATATTAAATGGTAAACATGAGTTAATTCTTTTGCGCAACAAGAATGATGGAGATCTTTTGTATTCAAGTGTTTCCACTGACAAAGCCAAATTGAGAATTTCAAATATTTCATGGAGAATTCCCCATGTACAACTATCCGATCTAAGTAAATTGAATATGATTAAATTAATTAATGCCGGTGCTTCTATACCCATGGCATTTCGTAGTTGGGATTGTCATATTAATCCACAACTCAATGTAGGAACTAGTCATATTTGGAATGTTAAAATGGCTGCAAATAGAGAACGCCCCCGTTTCATTCTAATTGCTTTTCAACATGAAAATAAATTTGTACATTGTGATTTAACTAATTTGAAAGTGCATTTAAATTCAGAATCATATCCTTACGATGATCTAAATATAAAATTTAAAAATGAACGTTATGCTGTTTTATATGATATGTATCTAAGATTTCAACAAAACTACTACTTTAAGGAACCCCAACCACTTCTCACATCACAAGAGTTCAAAAACCAAGCACCAATAATAGTAATAGATGTCAGTTATCAAAACGAATCTATCGGTAGCGGACCTATTGATATAAAAATTGAATTTGAAACCGCTACTAACATTCCTGCTAATACATCAGCTTACTGTATTCTCATTCACGATCGCATAATAGAATATATACCATTAAAAGGACAAGTTCGTAAAGTTTTGTAAATTGTAAAATATGAGAGATAATATAATTTTCGTCGACTTGCAAGGTTTTAAGGATAACTATAATAGATTCATTGCAAAGGAAATAGCAATTGTTTTCAATTCTAAGGAACACAACAATTTCATCATAAAATCACCATTCGATTTTAAATACTTATCAGCAAAAAAGCAGCAAGAAGCGAATTGGTTAATAAGAAATTACCATCATCTGAATTGGAATGATGGATCAGTATCTTTCGGGAGTGTATGCAAATTTCTAAAAGATAATGTAAAATATTCGAAAATCTATATTAAGGGTGAAGAAAAAAGAAAGTGGTTAGAAAAAATGCTACAAAAAAGAGTTTTTAATATTGAAGATACTGGGTGTAAAAGCTTCAAACAGATGGCATTAAATTATCCAGAATATCATTATTGCAGTTATCACAGCTATGGTGTTTGTGCTTTAAGGAATGCTCTTTTACTTGAAAAAAGAAAATTTACATTAAAATAAAAACACATGTCCTTTATTTGTTTGTAAAATATACATATTTTTATTTATAAGCATATACATATATATATATATATATATATATATATATATAAAGGTTTTTATTTGTATATTATAAGAAATAATGAACTTATAAATAGAATATTTACATATCATGTGCTTAATGCTATTTCTTATAACTAAAGTTAAATAAATAAAATATATATTAAAAACAAAAAAAAAACTTCCTATTAATAGTAAAAAATAAATTAATAAACTTACAGTAAAACAATATTTTTTATTTACATATCAAATTACAATTGGCGAAAGATAAAATTAAGACTGATGTAAAAATCCATAGGTTATATTTACGAATGGATAATAAATGAAATACAAAAATATATAAATATGAATTATGTGTATCTTTTTTCTTTCTATTTTAAATAGTTTCATGTTTTTTTTTTTTCTTTTAGGAAATAAGTAGGTGGTCATCATTTTTGGATTTGTACTTTTTTTTTTTAACTATCTTATTGCCTACAGAGAAATCTTAAATTTTTCTAAGGTGTGTTTTGAGCATTGGAAAAATTATTGTTACTCATAAAAATTGTCCTTGAAAGATTATAAATGCACATTTAGTTTGACTAAAAAATTGGTAGTAAAACACCTTAAGCAAACACTGTAAACTCAAAAGTACTTAGTAATCTCAAGAGAGACATATTTGATTATAAAAAGAATATAGAAACCATTTGGAATACCAATTATTTTCCAATTTAAAAATCTTGTAAATATATTTCAAAAACCAATTTAAAATATATTTTTTAACATCAGTTATTTTCCAATTAGAAAATCCCATTCAGAAAGCAAAGTAAAATAGAAAGCAACAGAAAAATCAAATTTTAATACACACTAATATAAAATATATGATAATTATTTTCCCTACCCACTACTCATCACCAATCACCTTTTAGAAAAGAAAAAAAGAGACACAAACTTCATTTTAGTTTTAACAATATACAAATATCAAAAACTAAATCCACCCCTAAAACTAAAAGCAATCAGCTACATTAATATTAATCACGTCTTAAAAACACACACACCAAACTAATCAATTTAAACAACCAGGTAGTATAAAACCCCAAAAACAAAGAAAATCTTCTAACTATAACCAAAAACAACCTTCAAAACTTAAAACACACACCCACAAAAATATCCATTGTCAACGATCATTCTCATTACCTAAAATCATACACAATTTCCCAATGTAGGTGTTTAACACACAAAAAATTCCCATTGGAATTTTCTCATATACATACATACAAAATCAACCCTCAAAACTACAAAAAACACATAAAGAAACATAATTATCAAAAATTGTTGATGATCTCTCATAAAAGTGGGCGGAGCTCTAGAGCCTGAACAACCTTCAAAACTTAAAACACACACCCACAAAAATATCCATTGTCAACGATCATTCTCATTACCTAAAATCATACACAATTTCCCAATGCAGGTGTTTAACACACAAAAAATTCCAATTGGAATTTTCTCATATACATACATACAAAATCAACCCTCAAAACTACAAAAAACACATAAAGAAACATAATTATCAAAAATTGTTGATGATCTCTCATAAAAGTGGGCGGAGCTCTAGAGCCTGTCTCTTCCTCTCTCTCTCTTCCTCTCACTATCTGTCTCTCTCTCTTCCTCTCTCTATCTGTATCTCTCTCTCCTTTGATTGACTAACATAGAAAATAAATGACAATTGCTCTCTTCTGATTGGTTAATACAAAAAGTGGGCGGGAGCAAAATATGCCACGCCCTTGGAGCATTGGTTTGTATGAAAAAAGTGTCACCGAAGGTACACAAATATACTACTGTTGGTATCGTCTTATACACAGCGATGTTCTGGTTTACTTTCATCTGGCTTCTTATTTTATTATTAAAATATATAAAATATAATTATTTACATACACGCAGAGCAAAAAACTCGGTGAATGTATAGTCACAAGAACCATCTTAAGTTCTCTGTAACAATATTTTGGTTACGATGTACAACTTTTAATGATTACTAAGTTCACAATAAATAAGTTTGTGATACTACTTGATCATGGTTACTACTCCCAAAAAGATGCAACATGGTTGATTTGAACTATATAATTTTCAAATCACAACCAAATTATTATTAGTATTCCAAAATAATATTGTATTTATAACCATAATATATTACTAGAAAACAAATTATGAAAAGCAATAATATAATTTTTGGGTTTTTTTTAAAGTTTTGTGTTTAGTGTTTTAAAATGATTGTAATCTTATTTTAAGAGATTAAGTTTCAAAAATATTAATTCTTGAAATGACTCATTTCTTATATCATATGCTTAAAAATATACTAATAAATAATTGCATCTTTTTTATATGGTAATGTTTATATAAGCAAATAAGATATGTTTTCATAAATATATATCGCACTATATATATATTCAATTCATATATACATATAATAAAACAGTAACTGATTTCATTCGTGTGAAGATAAATTTCGAAATTTAAATCTTAGACACAAACCAATTACGTTAACAGAGGTCTGTTAACATGCTAACATAACGCTGTTAGGCATATATGTAAATCCTGGGAGTATATCTTCCAAATGAAATTGCTACCACATCATTGGACCAAATAGACCGAAAAAATGTAGCGGGCGGCTTGTTTTATTGTTTTCTTCGATAAAAATTTAAAAATATGTTCCGAAATTTTTAAGTTTTTCACATTTTAATATTTTAAAAATTTTTAAGGATAAATCTAAATTCCAGGAGCCCTGGAGAAGATGGACAGCTCAAAATTGATTGATTTTAAAGGAATTATATCCTTTTATGATTCCTAGTACTTAAATCCATTAAAAATTGCAGTTCTGGTATAAATTTTTACAAATTTGTAAATTTTCAAATTTGAAATTTCTTTAGAGGATGAACTCCAGGGGAACGGTAAAAGATGAGCAGTTAAAATTTGATCAAATTAAAAAACGATAATATATGAATTACTTACTGCCCAATAGCCAATTGAATAAAATTTGTATTTGATTTGTTATTTTACTTTGTGGAATTACATTAAAATATTTTAAACACATTTTACAGAGCTCTACAATAATTTTTAGAAATTTAAAATTTTATCCAGTGATGGGTACCTTTATATAAAGTAAATACGTAAGATTCTTAATATTTAGTGTAGATTACCTTCAAAGCAAAATCTAACAAAATACAGCTAGTTTTATAATAAAATTAAATTTTAATAAAATTAAATTTATTATATATTTTATGTTATTTTTAAGTTAGACAAAAGTATGTTTCTAACATAACAATATTATTATGTTAACAAAAATATGGTATATAAATATAAATCAATCATTATAAATCAATCATTATATTATTGTGATTTGTCTTCATTGTTTGAAAATTAAAAAACATGTGAAACTTAATAAGGACTAAGAAATTATGTAAATAGTTCATGGCCCTTCTTGGAGAACTACCTAATACTATTGCTATTTAATCACTATTTTTAGATGTCGGTCTTGGACATGCTAAAGAGTAGATATCGCTCTAGAAAATCACAAACTAGCATATCTTTACAAGTAATAAATTTCTTTTGAGTTGATGCACAGTTTTTTTTTTTAAACCTATTGTGATAATTGTATAAAAGCAGTAAGTCTCTCCAGGAAGATTTTTACTGCGCTTTGTCATCTTTATGTTGAAACCGCTTATATTAAAACCTTGAAGATATTTGATTTAATTGCATAATTTAAATTAACTTTATTACTAAAATTAGATTTTTGTAAATATTTTTTTCGAATTTTAATAGTGCTTCGGCTATGGCTTATGTATTTACCAGGATAAAATTCTAGGTTTTATAAAAAATTCTTGAAATTATTGTAAATCTTTGTAAAAGATTTTGAAAATATTTTAGTAACATTGCAATTCCAGAAAGTAAAAATACAAATCAAATACAAATTTTATTCAATTGGCTTTTTGGCAGTAAGTAATTAATATTTTGTCATTATTTTAAAACAGCGCCATCTGTTGGGCAAATGTGTCTAAATTATCCCAGTTTCAACAATAAAACATGCCTTAAAGTCGGCATACTTTTAACGCTTTTTCTGTATATTATCTCTCAGAAGTAAGGTATTTTTGATAAGATACCTCCTCACAAATTTTTTTTAATATGCATCCAGTAGTTTTTACGTGATGCGAACACAAATGAAAAGCAGACAGACCTAAATTAGTTACAATTTTATTATATTATATATATTTAAAATTTATACTTGATGTTATAGCGTACTTAGCAGAAGAAATTCTCTGTAAAATTCAACTGTCTGTCTATAACGTTAAAAAGATTAGACCACATAAATCAAATTACATCAACTGAGGGGCTCCTTTTAATTTATAATTTTAATTCAAGTCTTTGTCTATAATGGTTCAAAAGATAGAGTTATATTAGTCAAACTAGAGTTATATTAGTCAAACGGGGACACCGTTCAAGTTTATTGTTTTATTACTTTTTGTTTGGAGCTTTAGTGATACTTACTTTGTTAAAATTTTTAATTGCTGCCCTTTAATGTTTAAATTTCACGTAGAATCATGAATGTTGTATGGGGACAACGTATAATATTTTAAATGATCAATTTTTTAATGGGACCAATCTGTGAGTTTAACCTTTCTAATAAAAAAATTAAATGGGTTTAAAACCGACTGAGTTCTGCGGGCACAAATATAAAAAAGTAACATACAGACGAATTGATAAACTTCTCCTTTTTTCAAGGACTGTTAAAAAGCATTTCAGTAGTATTAGAAGAAGGTCCAATCCCACAGTTATGAGCGCTATCCGAAGTATGGTGTTCATAAAATATTTATTGAATAAAATAAGACCAATTTAATTTAATTTTTTTAGTAGTTATCAAAATAGTAGTATAGAAGACCTCCTATGGCCTTATGGCTGGGTTATTGAATAAATGAATGAATAAATAAAATAAATAAAAAAAGTTCTCGTATGAAATGTATTTTGATATTTATGAATTTTAGTAATGAATGTGAAATACATTCGTAGATTCCGATCATCTGTCATATTTAATAAAATGTATGCGTATTTTGTTTGTTTTTTAACCACAATTCACTAAAATATTAAAATTACTTGTAGCATGCTGATGACTTTGCTAAAATTTTTTGCAAAATACAGATATATATGTGCGTACTGAATGGAATGCAGTAAAATGCCTGAAGGTAGAACATGGTACAAACTAAACATATACATATGTACATAGATATATGCACATTTTTATTTACTACACATGCCGACAAAAACAAAAATAAAAAAACATAAAATTGCATACTCAGACTTTATAGGATTGTGAATGTCCTTATCTGTTATAATCGTATAACTTTTTGCTAAACAAATGCGTCGAGACATTGATTTTTTGATTCTCTCTTTTGGGTTTCCTTCCTTTCGCAATTCGTTTTAGTAGTTTTCCTATTTTTTGTTTTCATAAGGATGCTGCTCCTTGTCAGTTGGGATATAACTACAGTCTCCTGTTTTGATTCATATTAGCTTCATTTTGTTGTTTAATAGATTTATTTATAGTTCTTACTATGGCTGCTGCTGTATGCAGTTTTATGTAGTTCCTGTTAGTAGTTCTGCTTGTTTTCAAGTAAATAATGATAGTAAAATAAGAATATGGTTTTGGGCTATCTTCTATACATGTAATAAAATTGTAATAGTGTCGTATCTTTATAAGAAATATTTTTTGAAAATTTGGTTTTTAGTGCAGATAATAATCATTTTGGAAAATAAAACACAAAATTTTGGAGGCTTTGTTTGTCTGTGTCCGAGTTACCTAAAAATACTCAAATTATAATACAACTTTTTTTTATGCTTGCCACTATATATATTTATTGCCCTCGAGAACAATTTTTTTTCGACAATAAGAGCAATCGTGCTTCACACAGTTTTGTCTAGCTCTGGTTGGACTTATATATTAATTATTTTTTATAAATAGTTTTTACTTTTAGCCTTAAAATATGAGTACTTATTGTTAGTTCAAACATATTGAAAACACAATAAATAATATTAAAAAATTTAAAATAGGGACAGAAAATTGATATTACGCAGTTTAACATAGATGGTGGTGAGAACTTGGCAGCACCTTTTATATTTCAATGAGATGTCTTACACTCTACTTACAGAACTCTAGAACAATTCAACTAAGTACCCAGAGATTGGTAACTCCTATACAAAATAATTATTAAACGTAATAAAAATCAAAATACAACATCCATTAACTACCTGGGAAGTAGTATAAGTCCAGACAAATGAGGCGTTGAAGATATAAACAACTGAATTCAAAAAGTTAGGGATGCATTCATAAATCTATTAAATAATTGGAAAACTAGTGAGTTTTTACGGACACACGCGGATTAATTAATATCTCCTCAGCTCCAATAGTAAGGCGCACAAAATTTTATGTGGATAGCTCTTAGGACAAACTGCACGTTTGAACAAAATTATGGAGGTATACTAGGGGGAAACAAGTGCCCCTATACAAAAAAAAAAAAAAATAATAATATTATTGTATGTACAAAACCGCAATAGCTAGGCATAATAAATTTAATATAGGTAGCTCTTAGAATAAACTGCATGTTCGAGCAAAATCTTGGAGGTATACGAGCGGGGAAACAGTAAGCCCCAATACAAAAAAAATTCTAACATTCATATAGCTAAAGCCAGGCACAAAAAATTTAATGTAGGTAGCTCTTAACACTAACTGCATGTGCTAACATAATCTTGGAGGTATATGAGGATGGAAATGGAAATATATAAAGATAATTAAAATAAAGAAAGGAAAATGTTTGCTTGGTAGTATAATATAAAGAATAGTGTTTAAGATTGTAAAAGCAATATCGAAAAGCTCTATCTCCTATGAAATATAATCTAAAGATTTAAATTTTTAATATCCTATTTCTTTGATAAGTTTGTTTAAATAGAAAATTACTGAAACTACCTTGTAGATAGATACGAAGAGTGCTGAAGAGGGACGAAGCTGTCTAGAAAATGCATTCCACTCTGCTATTTTATTATTTTATTCATTAAAAATAGTACAAATAAAATTAAAATTCATATAATCAAATATAAATTTTATTCAATTGGCTATTTTGCATTAAGTAATTAATATTTTGTCATCATTTTAAATCTGCGCCATTTGTTACGCAACCGTGTTTAAAATAAACCGCTTTTAAAAACTAAGAAATGCCTTAAGGTGTTTTTGCGGAAAAAATGCTAAATAATGCTAAGGTACTTTCTCAGGAAATTATGTTACAATCCATCCAGTTACGAATTTTATTTTTATAAAGGTACCCAGTCTTGGATAAAATTCTAAAATTTATACAAATTCTAAAAATTATTGTAGAGCTCTGTAAGAGGTGATTAAAATATTTTTATAATGTAATTCCACAAAGTAAAAATACAAATCAAATACAAATTTTATTCAACAGTACCTTTAAACTTGCACTACTTTTTCTCCACTTTCTTTTGGAAATTAGATATTCTTAAGGAAAAAGAAGTGTTCTATATTGGATTCAAATGGCTGAGTTATTTTTAAAATATTTTGATTCTGCCTCACTGTGCCCTGGTGTGGGATACCTATCTCCCCACATATGGCTCAATGCTTTTTGCTGGAAAATGTACTTTTCTGAATAAGCTTTTAATTTAATTCTCGTAGTAATAATTATTGTGCAACATATCTCCCAACCTAAATGCTAGTTATTTAACTATTTTTTATTTAAAGTTGTTATACTAAAAATATAAATTATGCTTTAACCCGGCGTCATACAGGTTGGGTTATTATGACCCATATGCTCTTAAATTGCTGTGTAACTTTTTTCAACGTTTTGCGACGTTTCAAAATTTCGCAGTAGCTGGAGTGTATCGTTTTTGCATGTAAATATGACCCAAACTGGCCGTCGGTGTAGTCAGATTTTACCAATTTAAAAAAAAAAAATTTGTGTATTAAGCTCTGATTTCAGTTTTTTGCTAAAATGGACTACGAAGGACGTGAGCGTCAGAGGTCTGGAAGAGAGAACTTAATGGAACTTGTGTTGAGATTTTTCGCTTGACTATGACTTGACTATATTAGACAACTTAGCTCCCATTCGTGAGCTCTGTGTGTGTATGCCACTATTTTTGTGGAGTTTGTACAGGTGATACCGTTTGACATATCAAAATAAAATTCAGTATAAGTCTTTGGTTTATGGAGATAAAGAGAATGCATAAGCGGGAGGGGGCAAGGGGTAGTTTCCTGACCCCCAAATATTGTGAACGCTCTACAGGTCATACCGTATAACATTCCAAAATGAAATTCAGTATGTGTCTTTGGTATATGGAGATGAAGAGCTGTACAGTTTTTGGGCATAATCGGGAGGTGGGCAAGGGATAGTTTCCTGACCCCCAAATTTTGTGAACGCTCTACAGGTATGATATATTAAAACGAAATTTTTTACGTACGTTTGGTTTATGGAGATGAAGAACTGTATAAATTTTGGTCATAATCGGGAAGGGGAAAAAAAATTTTTCGATTCGAATATACTTTATGTAATATATCCATAAAAATATCTGTTTCCATTTGGTATGGTAAAGTTGAGTGTAGGCCACTCCAGTTTTATTAAATTAATAAATTAAAAAATTGAAATATGTTTTTTTTTACATATAACAAAGGGTCATGTATATTTTGCTTACAGATACGTTTATAAAATTTTGAAAATTATGCAAAATGCAATGTCAAAAACACTAGGGTCATATTTACCCACTTGACTGTCGGCGTTTTTTTTATCACGTGCCCGACGCACAGTGGTCAATTTCGCGAGATAGCGGTCAAAACTCTATAACTTTTGACCGGATTGGTATTTTTTTACGCAATTTGTTTTGTTCAATAGGAGGGACTTTAAGCTTCAATTTGCGTGTTCAAACGTAAAAATCGACTGATAGGAACGTAAGTAATGTGGAGTTAAAAATGCATTTTAATTTTTTGTTGAGTTTCCATGTAAAAGTTGAATATTTTGACATTTTAAATAGGTATTTTTTTATAATTTCTTATTTTCTTCAATCGTGTTTTACAACCAATACTTATTTATTATTCCTAAACTTAATTTTGGTCAGAAAATGCCAACATTTGGCCCCTGACATTTATTTAGTCTCAATATTCACAGGGGCCAAAGGTTGGTTTTTTTGGAAGAAAGCTAATTCTTGTGAGGATTAAACTGAAAAATAACACTGAAATTCCCAACAATATCAATACCATTTGGATATATTATATACAGAACACAACATCGATAAAATTTTAAGTAAACTTTTACTATTGATTTAAAGTGCACATATATTTTATTTAAATGTATTAATAAAAATTTATACTAAAATTAGAAACAAATTATAATCTTTAAACTAGTATTAATTAAACAATATTAGTAAAAATTTCTTCCAAATCGCTTTGATTTTCATTTTGCAGTAGTTGTTTAGCTTCTTCATCTAACTCTAATGAGGTTGATTTCCATTTTTGTCGAATACTGGATGATGTGACTGATGTGCACAACAAAATATTAATAAGATCTTCATCTGGAAATTTTTCTTGTATTGTGCTCGCGAAAGAATCTGTAGTCTTTGTTCCTTTTTTCTTGCGCTTCTTCTGAGAGATCTCCAATTGGAAGCATATTGTGCTGAATTATTTGTTCCCCCCAATTTTGTGAACTGTGGTTGGCATATGTCTCCAAGAATATTTTTGGTTATAAAGGGTTGCTGTCTCAGCATACTGACCAAATTTTTTTGCATCTATCTTTTTGCTACATGCTATAACTTCTAATATGATTTGGAATCGTCGTATTAAATCATAATCTACTCCAGTTATAGAAGCTGCAGTTTCTGGATCGGAAAAAAATCTCCTTGCTGTGTTTCCATCATTAGAAATTCCTTCTCCTTGCTTTGGCTGGTCAATTATAAGGCCTATCTCACGGTATTTTTCTTGAATATCTTTTTTTTTGCTTTCTTTTTTCCAAATTTTCTTAGTTGTTTCTCACTGTTTCGCCTAACGGGCCAAATTCCAAATCGTATCCCAATTTAAGAATATGCTCCATAAAACGAATTCTAGCATGAAGAGGTGACATTCCAAATTCATATGCTTCATTAAAACTATCGTCTTGTGTTGGTGGTTGTCTCAATTGACTTGATATTTTTTGGCATATGGTGCAGCTTGACGAAGACTTTGTTTCGGTTAAAGCTTGTGCAACTTTTCCATCGATCATTGTAAGTGACATTTTAAAGTTACCTTCGATGCATTGGTCATTAAATTCAAATATCACTGGTTGAAGTTCTTTAATTTCATCTGTTATTTTGCCAACTGCTTCAGTTATGACATCTTTAGTTTCTTTTTTTGTAAGCAAACTTTATTGGTCTACAAAATTTTGTTGACGAGGGAATTTCATTCTTCCATAAATCTATCTCTGCAGCTCTACTAGTTGGCAGCTCTGAACCAATATCAGTTTTTGTTAAACGTAATGGAACGAAAGAAATCATGAATAAATTGGCATCTGATGAATTTTCCATTTAGAAATTAAAGTCATGCTGCAATTTTTAAACTTCTTTAAATAGTCAGCATCAAATGTCTTTAATAATCGTTCTGCAGTGTGTTCAAGAAGATCCTGCAATTTTATTTCTGCTGAACTTGAAGTTACACTAATAGCAGTTGGTGAAGGTAAGCAATCTTTTTTGGCAGAAACTATATCTCGATATGATGGAAAAATTCCACAATGCATGGATTAATATACAATTGGTCGAAGTTTCAACATGATCTTTTTTACCTCTTTGAAACATAATATAACAGGTACTTGGTTTTACCAGTTATTTCCATTGGTTTTAAATTTATTTGCAATTTTCAGATATTTAAGTTATGTAACATTAATAGGCAATAAAATCATTTTTTACCTTTTCCAAATGAATTGCCAGATACCACATAATTTGAGAGTTCTATTGTAATTTTTGTCAAAATTTTGATACACCCTTCTATGTGGACTAGGTCCAAATATGGGCCACTTCTCCTAATTTCAACAGAATTATTTTTTGGGTCAATAAGAACTCTTGCACAAAATTTCATCAAAATATATGCATAATAGCCACTTTCAGATACAAATAACTTCTCAAAAAATATGACGTGCATTTGTACCGAATATCTTACCTTGGGTCAGAAAAATTACTGTAGCTCAAAAAGTGCAGTCCCGATGCATGGACATGTATATATAGGAAGGTAGGGGAGAGTTAGGACTACAAAATAGTAAATTTGTGTTTTGACTCAGCTTGACTCACAGGAGTTGTGCTCTATGAAGTAAGAAATTTCCGAGAAATTTGACCTTTTTAAAAAAAAATATTTAAATTGTTCTGAAAACAGTAGAGCTTAAATTTTTGTTACCAGTAATAGGAAATAATAATAAGTTACAACATAAAATTTATTTCGTCCAAAAATCTTGAAAAACAAAAAAGTTATGATCATTTAAACTTTAAAAATTAACTAAAAATATCATAAATTTACTAAATTCTGAAAAAGCCCATTTTGGACCACCCTGTGCTCAGTGAAATAGTTGAAATAGAGTTCTAATTTTTTGGCTCCCGAGGTTTACTACTGTCTACTTTCATATGAGTCTAATAACTTTAAAATCGGAGAACAAAAACCAAAAGGAGTTTTGGCCGCTATCTCAAAATATTGACCACAGTGCGACGCCGGATTAAGATAATTCATGACACAGGTCCCCAACTAATTAAGTTGCACCTTCCTAAGTAGTCAAATGTGGAGTCTGTGGGTTCATTCAACTTTCATTCATTTGACACTTGAATAGACATAAATTGTTTAAAATTAAATTTGTGTCTACTTTCATTTTATTCCTTATCTATGCCTGATAATATTTGATCCTTTTTTAATTAAATTTGTATATACTACATACATACATACATACATACATACATACATACATACATACATACATACATACATACATACATACATACATACATACATACATACATACATACATACATACATACATACATACATACATACATACATACATACATACATACATACATACATACATACATACATACATACATACATACATACATACATACATACATACATACATACACATACATCGTTGTCTTCGTTTATACTTTTACTTCTAATAAAAAAAAGAAGCAACTACTGCAAATCATGTATTGCTTTTACAAGAATATTTATTTCTTTATTCTATTCATTTTATTCATGTTCGTATAGTGAAAAAGAAAGGAGTTTTATATTTCCACAAACTTTATGTTTTCATGTATGTATTATCCTTATGCAGAGACAGGTTGTTAAGTTTGAAAAGAAATTTCAATGGATTTTAACTCTTTATAATTTTGTTGTTGTTTGTGTTTAACTACCCGTATGAGGTGACAGTATGAACAGTTACTTCTTTCTCTATAGATCCTTTAGATATCTAAAGAATCATATTGTTTTTGTGTGTGAGTAGAAAACCATTTGCCTGTTCATGTATAAGAAAGTGCTGTAGGTATTGTTTAGCTTTTGTATTAAATTTTCTTTCTAAAGATAATAAGATTTATATTAGGATTATTTATTATACCACAAATGGAAATGTATTCAGTTTCGACCCCATTAGGTGTATATTTTCAGGATTTTTCTATGTACATACATATGTATGTATGTATGTATGTATGTATGTATGTATGTATGTATGTATGTATGTATGTATGTATGTATGTATGTATGTATGTATGTATGTAGGTTTTTTAACTTTCAATCTTTGTTAATATTTGAATTTTAAATCTATTAACATAAGCAGGACTTTATTTTGGTGCTTTTGAATTTCCTCCCCGTTTGAGGCTAACGTAGTGCCCTACTACTGTACTCTATAACACTATATTGATTTTAGAATCGATGTATAAAGAAGAAGTTTGCAATTAAACATTAAACTGCGTTCAACATCATTTGTGTTCATTTCGCTTCTATTCGGCTTTTTCAAGTAGGGCGCAGGCAGTAGAGGTGAAATTTGGTAATTTAAACGAATAGGTTAGCTTGAGCCTCAACGGAGTGTGAATTTTAGTACATTTTTTTTTTTCTTTCCCCAAAGACCTACGTAACTAAGTTTACTAATCCATATGTTTCTTCGACAGTACTGAGTTTATTGTGTATCTGATTTAATAATACGGAATATATCCTTTACCGCGGTAATTTTAATAACTTAAATTTCCTCTAATATTTTTAGCATGTTAGATAATAGTTTTATATTTATAATTCTGTGTTATTTTAACTTTTACGTGATATTTAATTATTATTCAAAGATCTAGTTGCATTTAACCAGTTTTGTTTTATTGCTTCTTACTTATAAGAAAAAATGGTATTTATATTATATTTATAACTTCCGGAGTAAAAACTTCTCTAAACATATTAGCATTTATAGATAACCGAACAATTTCAAAAACAACTTAAATCCCTTGTGCAACGCTATAGTTGCACGTGAAAAGATTGGATTTGTTACTCTTAATCCGAATCAAAACTTAAAAATCACAATAGACGAACAAAAGTCAATATGATTTTTTATCGTACCAGCAATTAGGGAAAGACCCCTACTCAAGAAATGCATTATTTCGGAATTAGAAAATTTGGTTATAGAAACAGAAAAGTCCTCTACAATAACTCCATAAAGCCATTTGTAAAATTTTGGCATTAGCAGAGCAGAGAAATATCTCATGAACAGACTACGGGTCTTAATGGGTAAAAGAATAAAAATTCCATTTTTGGATTTTTGGTATTTATTTTGGGAATTGTGGGATTTCCTTTAACATTTGATTTTCCTTGACTAAACGAAAAATTTTATTTGAAAAAATGTGGGAAATGCCAAGCTTAAAAAGAATTTGCAGGGGCGAGGTTCCCAACTTTGAGACCGTTAAAACTTAAAAAGCTGAAATATTGCTCTGTTATGCTAATGCCAAATTTTTGATCAATCGGCTTAGTCCTTTACAAACGTCCGAGATATTTCCAAAATATTTTGATTCTGCCCCACTGTGCTCTGTAGGGATTTTAGATTCGGTTAAAAAACGAATTCTCTTTATAATGCATATGAATGAGCTACTAATGATACGCGTGTTGAAGTTTCTAATATCTCCAAAGAAATATGCAGCAATGATATGTTTAGCCTTTCATACAGGACTTAGAAGACCAAATAACCGTTGGGCACAGTTGATGCGGTTTTCGATATCAGCACTAGATCCTCTATTATTGTTGATAATACTACCTAGATAACAGAAAATGTCAATATCCTCAACCATGGTACCGCTAAAGCTAAAGGGGCCGTCTATTGTCAGTGTTCACACGCATTGATTTAGTATTTTATAGGTTTATCTTTAAACCTGCTATCGCTGTCGCTGCCTCTAGCAGTCCTAATTTTTGGTATATGTCGTTTAACATGTGTGTAGGCAAATGTCATCGGCGTAATCCAAGTCTCTTAGCCGCTTGTATAGTCCTTCTGAGTACATTACAAGTATATCCATTGTATAGACTTTGATCAGAGAAATTATTTTTGGTTTGGTGCCCTTGCATTCAAGTGCCTTCCATATCAAATGCTTTTTCAAAGTCTATAAATTTGAGATATAAGGGAGATCTCCACTCGACAGACTGTGTAATGATTACCCTTAGGGTGTTTACTTGATCCAAGCAGGATTTTCGTGAACGAAAGCCAGCTTGCTCGGTGCGGAGTTCTGGTTGCAAGGCGGATGTGAGTCGGCTTGTAATTACATGCTCTAGTCGTTGTTCGTCATACTCAATAGAGTAGTTCCCCTCCAGTTAATATACTCCGAAAAATTT
This sequence comes from Phasia obesa, assembly GCA_949628195.1. Classification (NCBI taxonomy): domain Eukaryota; kingdom Metazoa; phylum Arthropoda; class Insecta; order Diptera; family Tachinidae; genus Phasia; species Phasia obesa. The sequence goes on from OX451218.1 coordinate 75,129,300, forward strand.
CCCTTTTTTAGTATTTTAACAATAATACCCTACTGAAGCGTGTTTTGAAGGCATTCTCCAAAACTTTTCGATTAACGGGAGCATTTTCTGTCGATATGTTCTTAGTTTTTGAAGCTTTGTTGATTTTTAAGGACTTGATAGCGTTGGTGACTTCTATCACTGAAGGGCTATTTCACATCTGAATAATAAAAAAAATTAACCGTGTTATGTTTAAATGGGTTCTACGTAAACACCGAATTTAATATTAATTGTTTTCCGGTGACCCGGTAGGCTAGCAGGTAGTATGCTAATCTATGTCTTAGATTGTGGTTTCTCTCTGGGTGTTTCATTAGGAGTGCAGAAGGTCTTCATAATCTATGAGGTGTGAGGAGGCATCGTAGCCTCCTGTGTCCAATATACGATATTTTTTTCCGCAAAAATAACTTATTTCCAAGAGAAAATGGAGCAAAAGAAGTGAAAAACGCAATTTCCGGTTTAAGGGTTTTTTTTTTCGGTTTAAAACTGGAATATTTTCAACACTGTTATATTTTCAACACACCTTGTCATTTTTGAAAGTGGTGTATTTTAAAAACTACTAGCTATCCCCGGTGCGCGTCGCTACACCCATCCACAAAAACACAATAAAAACTTGGAAGAAAAGTATGACCAAATTTTAACGCGAAAACTCACGCTATTCTCAAGTAAAAATGTTCCCATCCAACCTGTTTTTTGCTAGACTAAACTTATTAACACAATTTTTTACTTTTAATGGGAAGTGCCACTCCCAGTATTCTTCTCCAGTCTATATTTTGCTAGACTATGCACATTAGTATGAGGGTTACTTGTGCAAAGTTGCAAGACTATACCTAATGTAGTTCTCTAGGTACGCGATAATTATTTTTCACTTTGTATAGGAGGTACCACGCCCTTTATTCAAATTCATTCTGTGTTTCTCTGCACAATGTATCTTAATATGGGGGTTACTGATGCAGAATTCCAAGGCGCTACCTATTGCAGTTCTCTAGATATAGGATAATAATTTTTTACTTTGTATGGGGGGTACCACGCTCACTGTCCCAAGTCAGCCTACATTTTTCTAGAGTATCCGCATGGGTATGGGGTTTACTTGTACCCACTTTGAAGACCTATTATAGCTCTCTATGTACACAATAATAACTTTTAACTTTTTATGGGAGGTACCACGCCCACTGTCAAAATTCATTCTGTATTTTGGCAGACTATGCGCCTTAGTACAAGGGCTACTCTTGCAAAGTTTCAAGGCGCTATCTATTGCAGTTCGCCAGGAACATGATAATAATTTTTTACTTTGTATGGGCGGAACCACGCCAATTATTCCGGCTATAACTCATGAACCAATACACATACAGAAACCGTTTGTACATAAAAACCTTGGTATTGACGTCACCTTTCATATAAACTTTGCAGAAATCGGTTCACGCATTCCAGAGAACATCAATGGCTTACACAATGCAACTTTTTTATATATATATAGATTGCGCAACATTAGCTGCCAATTGAATAAAATTTGTATTTTGATTTGTATTTTGACTTTGTGAAATTACACTGGTATTAAAATATTTTAAACATCTTTTTCAGAGCTTTACAACAATTTTTAGAATTATTTATAAATTTTATCCAGGTACCTTTATATAAAGTAAATACATAACTGAAGCACTATAAAAGTAAGAATCTTACAATTGGTGTGGAATACTTTCAGAGAAAAATCGAGCGAAATATTGTATGGACGCCAATGACGTCGCGGGCACAGCTAGAATAATAATATAAGAGGGGTTTTCACGATGGTTAGTGCAAACTGCGCAAACGATGCAAAAATATATCGTTTTTTTTGCAACAGAACAACAAAAGATAATTTATATTATTTTTCGAAATTATTATTACAATTTTTTATATTTAATTTGTTTATTAATTTTTTTTTGTTAATTAAGTGTAAATGCATGCAATTTATAAGTGTCACTTCAATTCAAAACTTATATAGAGAAGTATAAATTAAAATAAAACTTATATAGAGAAGTATAAGCTACTCATACAAATTACGTACAATTAATAAATTTTTTTGAAGTAATTATGTTATACAACACAATACAAGAATTAATTTTTAAAATATAATTAATTAAACTCCTACCATTCTTTTTAGGGTTCCGTACCCAAAGGGTAAAAACGAAACCCTATTGTTTTCCCTACAATGTCTGTCCCTTTGTCACCGCCTTTTATCTCTGGAACCGTAATAGGTAGACTCTTGAAATTTTCACAGATGATGTATAGCTGTTGCCGCTATAGCAACAAATACTAAAACTTATAGGGTGTTCCAATAGGGAAGTGTTTCGATAGTGGTGTAATTTGCATGTATAAGGCCTAAATTTTGAACAATAATTGGTAGACTCTTGAAATTTTCACAGAAGGTGTATAACGGTGGCTAAAGCAACAAAAATTAAAACTTATAGGGTGTTCCACAGAGAGTTGTTATTTGTGAATATGTGTTTATTTCTTGAACTGTAGGAGGCATACACTAAAAATTTACAAACTGTAATTAAAACTTAGTTCGCTTTACAAACAAGTCTAAAAAAATAAATCTAAAAATTAAAGGGTGTTCCGATAGTGGCGTTATTTGCATGTATAAGGCCTAAATTTTGAACCGTAATTGCTAGACTCTTGGAATTTTCACAGAAGGTGTATAACGGTGGCCGCTATAGCAACAAAAATTAAAACTTATAGGGTATTCCGAGAGAGAGGTGTTATTCAAGAATATGTGTTTATTTCTTGAACTGTAGGAGGTATACACTAAAACTTTACAAACAGTAACTGTGGCCGCTATAGTAACAAATACTAAGACTTATAGGGTCTTCCGAATGTGATGTGTTATTTGCCTTTATGTCTTTATTTCTCGAGCTATAGGCGCCAACCACTTAAAATTTGCAGACAATAATTTAAACTATGTTCGCGTTATAAGCAAGTATATAAAAAAAATTAACGGGTGTTCCATTAGTGACGTGATTTGTATGTATATGGCATAGGTTTTGAACGATAATAGGTAGACTCTTCGAGTTTTTACAGGATGTGTATTACTATGGTCACTATAACAAATAGTAGAAATTAAAGGGTGTGCCGACAGTGACGTGATTTGCATGCACATTGACTAATTTTTTAACCATAATAGATAGACTCTTGAATTTTTCACAAATGGTGTATTTACTATGACCCCTATAAAAACAATAAAGATTTAAGGGATTTTTCGACAGTGACGTATTTTGCATGTATAACGACATATTTTTTTAACCGTAATAGGTAGACTCTTCCAATTTGTATAGAAGATAGGTTGAAATGGCCGTTATGACAATTACTAAAAATTAAAGGGTGTTCTGATAGTTACATGTTTTTCACGTGTAGCAACTTATTTTTTTAATAGTAATAGGTAAACTCTTGATATATTCATATAAAGAGAATTGCCATGGCCGCTATAACAAATAACAAAATTAAAGGGTGTTTCGACAGAGACATGATTTGTACGTAAATAGCCTTCTTTTTTGAACCGTAATAGGTAGACTCTTGAAATGTTTACAGCAGATGTTGTACTTTGGCCGCTGTAACAATTACTAATATCTAAAGGGTGATCCATCAATGACATATTTTTCACGTATATTACCTTATTTTTTTAACCGCAATGTACATTTTTATAGAAAGTGTATTACAATAATTACTAAAATTTAAAGGGTGTTTCAACAGTGGTGTAATTTTCGCGATAACGACTATTATTTTAAAATTAAAGGGTAATACATAAGACATGAAAAAATTAACAATTTGAATTTTTAAAGTAGTACTAAAAAAAGTACGGAACCCTACGTGTGTGAGTCTAACTCGAACTTGACTGATTTATTTATATTTTCTTTTTTCTGAAGTAATTTTTTTTCTTATTTATCTGTGAATATTTACAAAATGTATTTATTTATTTTGAACAAGCAGCAATTAATTTTATTTACATAAATTTGTACTATAAATATAACAACAAACAACTAAAAACAGCGGCATAAAACATGTATATGATTAAAGGCTTAAACCAAAATAAAAAAATCACTAGGACTTAGTTTAGATTTGAAAAATATTTGATAACATGAGGGTATTTTTGGAAAATAATTCTTCTATCTCAAACGACATGTACTATAATATAAACATAGAGTGAATATTCACTTAAAACAACAACAAAAATACTTTTATTGCTTACTTTTATTTTGCAAAAGTAAGCACAGACATTAAAATGAATTAAAGCGATTTTTATATTATGTACGATTATTCTAACAAGAGGAGATTTAAATATTTCATTCAGAGATTTTTTGTAAATAAGTATTATGACAGACAATGAAAAATGCTCGACATAGTAGTAAAAGCAATTTAAATTTTTAATATAAAAAAAGAACTTGTAAAAATGTTGGAACATTTTTACAGACAACTACGATGTCACTACAACGATTGATGGTCTGATTAAAAATAATTTCAGGGAGTATTTGGCTTTTTTAATTATAAAGATCAGGAGTGACCTACACTCAACTTTACCATACCTCATGAAAACAGCTATTTTATTGGTATATTATATAAGGTATAAAAGATAAACGTATATTCATATCGAAAAATTAATTATTTTCGGTTTGGAATGTAGGTTAATTTAATTGACTTAATTACCTCTTGCCCCTTCCCAATAATTTACAAAAACTATACAGCTCTTCATCTTCAAATATCAAAGGCACAGACTAAATTTCGTTCTGATATATAAAACGGTATGACCTGTAGAGACTATACAAAAATAGTTTTAATTTGACTATTTATATAGTTTTTATGAAGAATATATAAATAAATAAATAAGAGTAAATATTGAGGGCCAAATTCCAAAAAAAAATATTTTTGTTTTATAAAAAAACATTTTCATACGAAATGTGTAGTGTTAACCCTTTGTAAACCCAAAATAAATTTATTAATATGGTCCTGCGTACTTCAGTTTTTTAGTCGAGATATTCTTTATCATACAAATGAATTTCTGAAGTAAATAATAAAATTTAAATAATAAAAAAAAAACATCAAACAACACGTAGGATTTAGATGGTGGTAGACTTCGTTCTCACTAGCTGATGATAAATGATTGAATACAATTTTTATTACATTCTTTCTTTCCCATTTTTCTTTAAAATTAATCACCCAATTTATAAAAAATATTCTTTCAACTTAGAGAGAATAAAAACGAATTTTTATAAAATAAACTTTTATAAAATTTGCTTACTTTACACAATAATACGGCACTATTTCCGTTGGCGTTTTAATTTCGTTTCATGTCGATGTCGTTTTTATCGTCGTTTCGTTCCTAAATTAGTATTCATGAAATATATTGAAACGATGAAGAAACGAAATCGAAAAAAAAGAAAAGTTAATAAATTGTGGTAGCACTCCAATTTTTTGTGTTGTTATTAATGACATTTTTGTAAATTTCTGAAAAGTTGGTTATTTCTTTGTAAGTTTTAATAAAATATAGCGAGTACTGAATTTTATTTTTCAAGTTCAAGTGATGATGTTGACATAATGGATATAAATATACATCGGAAGATGCTACGACAGAACGTAAAAATTTTTGATATTCCAGATTCTTAGTACGAAGCACGACTAGTTTTGATCTGACTTCTTCATGGTCGGCGAATACCCCCCTTTCGGGTTAATTTGTTTTTCAAATTTTAATATGTTTGACACCGCTTCCTCCAATGCTGACAATGGCACCTGTTTATAACATCCTTCCTTTTTATAGTGATTTATTTTAATAAAAAAACATTTTAATGGATATTTTCTCCTAATTTAGTTTTACTTACTTTACGCCAACTTTCTACATCAAGAACTGGAGGCCCAAACGGATTTAATTTATCTAGAATCACTAAATTTTACGGTTTTATACCCCTTAGAAAAACCTTAGCATAAGTGGGATGTTTTTCCAGTTAACTAATTAATGTATTTTTTTGAATTTTAATTTTTTTTCTTGTTGTTTGAATTTCGATGCCTACAATGATGACGACAGAGAGCGAATGTTTTATTTTCGTTTCTATCTTCGTTTCAAAATAGAGAATACTGATATATTTACAACGCGTGTCGTTAACGCCAACGGTAAGCCAAATTATCGTTTTTATTTTGTTTTCAAACTACAACGCCAACGGGAATAGGGCCGAATATTGTAGTAACTCAAAAATAAATAAAAAATCGGGGATCGCAAAAAATTATTATTTTATAAATTTTAACTAAAACAATCATAATGACGGAGAAATGCTGAAGAGGTACACCAACATAATCGTTATTTCGACGAACACCTTTGCCTGTATTGATTTTTATTTGTTTGAGTTTTATTATAAAAATTGAATTTAAAAATTATTTTTTAAGTTTCAATTTTTGCTTACAAAATAAAACTTATTTTATGAGTTTTATTTTTTGCTTAAAAAATAAAATTTATTTAGACAAATGTATAGAGATTTACGCAAGTTTTGCATAAAGTTCATGCAACACAAGTTACTGTGCAAAGAGAATTTTCCGCTTAGAACCCATATTAACTGATTTATTTTCTAAACAAAAAATAAAACTTAATAAACAATCATTAATTTCTAAGCGAAAAATAAAACTTGAAAAACTTGAAAAACAACTATTATTTCCCAAGCAAAAATTTAAAATTTAAAAATAATCTTTAAATTTTTTTTTTTTTTTAATAAAACTTACAATTGTGCAAAACAATCATGATGTGTCTGAATATTAACTTTTTGTTTCAGTTGACGGAAAAAAAGTCTCCACTTATTGGTGTAACATGTTGGGGATAGGTATTATAGGTGATATCGATAGGCGATCTGCATTCTACCAAGCGGAAAATTGCTTAAACATTTCCAACTTTTTTTACTTTACAAATTTACAACTAACTTTTATATTTTTTTTTTCTATAAGTATGTTGTGTGTGTGTATGCGAAAATGAGTGTTAGAAACTATAAGATATTATTTTTAATAATGTTTCGTTGCAAATACTAACGTGAAATACATTTTTATTTTTATTTGCAGGTACGTCTCATTACACTAAATTTGACTGCATTTTTAATGAAGTAAGTTTAAACCACAAATACTTGAAACTTATTTAGATTAAATTTTAAGATCTAGTTATTAAAAACCAAAATAGAAATAAATCTATACAAACAAAGAAAACATATGGTTTAGGTGACCAATATTTCATTAAAAGTGTTATTATAGCCACTAAATATGCTAACAACTAGCGATGGAGAATTTGAAAAGTCATAGCACTTCTCGACTAGCTTTGACGTGTCAAATAAGTCTTGGATGCATTGACGGACAAGTAAATTTTAAGGATGAAGTGTGAAACGCTCAACGATCGTTAGATTCAGCAATGGTTGGATCAGTAGTAAACTCTAAAATAAATAATAGATTAGTGAAACCACCTATCAGTTACAATTGCAGATAACTTAATCAATTACTTAATTTTTGTTAGAAGTGATCAGTAGAGATAGAGAGGATTGAAAAATTCGGAGGGCCCTTCTGACCTGGACATTTCAAAGGCAAAATATACAAAGGCTTGGAAAAAAGGTGGTTGTTCTAATAGAGAAAGACCAGTTAGTGGGTAAAAGTAAATCTAGATTTATGCAGGATAAATAAAGATTATAGAGAGCAAATAACAATAGAGCACAAGGTCTGTTATTATTTGAGGTTTCAAAGCCAAAAGCATATTGGTTAGGCGAACGATTACACAGTAATTTAGATGAAATAGCAAGATGCCATTATGATAATCGGCTGACTTTATAACGATAATCAACCTAAGCGAATATCACATGGGTCTTCTTTCAGAAAAATTTGAGTCACAGGGGACCAATAACCTTTAGGTGGCATCTAGCACTAACCTTCCTAACCTAACTTATAAAGACATGTGAAGTTTCTAATAAACCAGCCAGAAACTAAGAATTTAGATAAATCCTATTTTTTAATGACTTTTCGAAATCTCCAGAGTACAATGTTGGTTTCGTCATGCCAGTGGTCTCTGCTTCTTTAAGCGACCGTTTTATAATTAGTTCAAAAAACTGACACCGCATGTACCACCATATGTAAAATCAATTGCAATCATTTTTGATCACATAAAAATTCCCCTTTTTACCTGAATTCAAAACTATACGATAGACTGCATTTAAAAAATGTATATTCTTTATTATTATTTACATATTTTTTTAAATTAAAGTTTTATTTTTTAAGCTTCAATCTCGGTTATGACCTTCAACTTACAACTTGAAATTAAATAATTATTATTTTATATTTTTAATAGGCACAATTGCATTCACATTTTTTATTTCTTTATCATGTTGTTGCTTATTTAATTTTTTATATCATTTACATTAAATTGATGAGGTGAAATGAAAATAAATGATCCCGCCAAATGTACGCTTTTATTAGAAAACTTAAACAATACAAAAATAATAGGGTGGTCACAACAAAAAACCTATTTCGTTAAAAGGTAAATCAGATAATTCTACTGCAATTGCTTTAACATAAAGGAATACGAGAAAACTGTATTCAATCATCCACCGTCAGTTGGGGAGAACTAAGTCTACCACTACCTAAAGCTTACCATCCCTTTTTCTTAGAGAGAATAAAAACTAACCTAAGCTTGATTTAAAATTTCATCTGTATATAAAAAATTATTTTATTTTTTTTTGTTAAATTTGTAGACACAATTATATTATGTTACTAATAGAGAATAAATAAATGAGCTGTTCTTAAAACCACAAAATCAGTTTAAAAATACAAACTGTGATTACCTCTAATACTTATTTAGTACTATAATCAAGCCAATTGTCTTACGTAAACAATTTCATGGAGAGACATGTAATAGGTAGTATTCGTTCGCTCTCTTAAAAAATACACGATTTAACTGTTTTTACTTTATTTTTCACGTTGCAAGTTGAAGGTCGTTTAGATTAATTTTCAATAACAAAAAAAAAAAAAAAATAGGAAATAAAATAAAATCTTAATGAAAATAAAAAAAACTAAATTGTGTTTTCGGTCGTGAGATTTCATTATAAAATTATTTTATTTAAGTGTGACGATATTGACATTTGGACAACTGAATGTATTACTTTTCATTTGTTATTAGCCGCAAATTTACCACTTGTTATTAACACTATTATTTTGCATTTTATTTATGTAATAGAAGGAAGCCTATTTGCATTTAGATATTAGATACACAGACTTAAGATAACCCAACTTAATTCACATGCGTTCAACAAAGAACTCGATACAATTTATGCTATAGCTAAAACAACGGCTAAAAACGCACCGATATCGACAAATTAATTCGACAATACAAAACCAACAACAGGAAGGCGACAAAGAGACAATCACAAATTACACTAATCATTTTAAATAAAAAACAAAATCAATATTTATACAGCACCCGAAATATATAGATCAACTAATCTTTTTCACAAAGAAGCTCTACAAACAACACTAAAAACCAACAATATTCTACGAAAAAATCTTAAAACACCTACCAACAAATTTAGCACCTGCTTAGTATACAGACTTAATGGAACCTGCCACCATAGGACCAACTTGACGAAAGTTAAACAAACAAACAAACAAGACTCATAGAAAACAGACGGGACTGTAATATTGCTTTACACCTAGATACTCGGGGATACAAACCAAGGAGAGTAGATGAATTAATAACATTACTACATCCTAACAAAAAAGGACAAAGACTAGATATTCTCGCAAACATGGAATTGTGTAAAATACTAACTTTTAACGAAGTCATTTTTAACGAACAGGTAAATAAAACGTCAGACACAATACAAACGAAAAACACAGAGTGAGCTTTTTGTATGAATATATATAATTTCAATATATAGGAATGAATTCGATATATATTGAAATTATATTACTGCATCATCTCTTGAAGATCGCTAATTTTCGATCGAAAAAAAAGATCGGGTAAAATCGTGAATGCTTGAAATTAATTCAATAAAAAACTTATTTTGGATAAAACGAAGATTACCGGGTCATCTGTATAAGATGAAAGGAGAAGATGGACACACCATTGCCCTAAATTAGGTAACCTCAGTCGAAAAATAACAAATAATAATCTATATATGTCTGTCTGCTTTTCATATTGGGTTCGTATCACGTAAAAACTACTGGACTAATTTTAAAATAATTTTGTAAGAAGGCACCTTAGCATCCTGATACCAATATTACATTTACATTACATTTTTTCCTCAAAAATATTTTATTTCTAAGAGAAAGTAGAGAACAACCAGTGAAAGCATGCAATTTCCGGTTTAAAGGTAATGAAATTTTCTGTTTAATACTGGGATATTTTAAACACGGTTGAGAACCTTTTATTTTTGCAAGTGGGATATTTAAAACAAAATTGCGCAACATATGGCGCCAATTGAATAAAATTTGTATTTGATTGGTTTTAATACTTTGTGGAATTAAATTGTTATTAAAATATTTTAAAAACCTCTTACAGAGCTTTACAATAATTTTTAGAATTTAAGAATTTTAATTAATAGATATCTATTAATCCAGATCTAAAAAAAACTTGATTCAATAAAGAAAGTCACGTTATTAATAGGTCGATTATGGATGGCAACCCAACCGCATTTGCGTTGTCAGTTGCCGAAATTGTATTACGTATGGCAACTGGTAACTTAAACTTGTTAATTTTAGTAACCAAAAAGGCAACCATAAATTTGTGGTTGCTGAAAAGTAAGTTTATTTTTCTTCATCCTTTTTCTCATAATCTTACATATTGGCCCTCTTTCTGCGATGTTCACGTAATCAAAACGAAATACGAATAATAAACGATGATACGAATAATATTTCAAGATACGGAGGGTTGTAATTTACAAGAGGATCTTTTTATATTTATCGCTTATGCTGGAACATGATGATAAACTTGAACTAAATTTACATTTTTTAAGAGATTGGATATTAATTTTAAAAAAATCAAATCTGTAGACATATTTTTTGTATTTTCTTTGTTTTTTAATTAATTGTTGTTTACATTTATTTCCAGTTGCTAGACTGTCAAAATAGCATTATCGATAACTTTATGGCAACTGAAAAAGTTGCCTTACATAATTCCAAAATTTTCCCCAGTTGCGTTGCCTTTTGTCAATGCAACTGAGGTTGGGTAGCTATCTATAATCGACCTATAAAGCTTAATCTATAATTATTTCATCTAGATTTCTTCAAGATTTATTTCAGGACTAAAAGGATTTTAATACATTTAAAATATATTTAATGCATTTAAAACATAGACAATATCATGCTACCGACTACAAGTTGTCAAAACTAGAATACATCCTTATAGGATGAGGATCCTATATGGACGCTACACGACCACAGTTGTAGCTGTAGTCAACTTTGATTAATTTCTACTTTTGTTTGCGACCATTTTATTTTATTCACCAAAAGAAAATGTCAGAAAATTAAAATAAATTTATTTACAATCAAAAGGTTTTGAGCAAATATATTTATTGATTTTGAGAAGTATTTTTAGAAAAAGTTATTTTATTTTTATAAAATTAAAATATGAATGTATTTTACAACAATGTCATTGTTTTGATGTAGCTGTAGTCTTTAATATATTTAAGTAGCTGATTCCACGGCGAGGATTGTAATCAGCGGTGATGTAGCCGCTCTCGTCTATTTGTTTAATGCGTTACTGAAATTTATTTTTTATTAAAATTTCAATGGATATCGAATGCCGCACAGTGGTTTAGAAATATTTTATTTTGTAACTAACTCGGTAGCTCTTCACGCATAGAAGATATCACAATAAAGTTTAACAGAGACAAGCAGATGTATTATTGACTAGTGCTACAAACACTCTCCAAGAAAATGGGGAGGTTATGGTAGGACTGGGTACTCCAGCCATTTTTTTATATCACTGAAAGCTTGTTTATAAATCAATTTAATCGTTTTATTTGATCCATTTTATAAATAAATCAATAAATTTTTTGGCTTTAGTTCATTTTAATAAAAAGATAACAATAAATTTGTTACTAGCATAATGGAATGCATTTTTTGAGTCGCTATGTCCTTCATTAGACTTTTATGCATCTGTATACACTTTACGTAGTGTTCAGTTGTAAACATCATATATATCCAACCAAATATGGAAAATGAATTACGAGAAATATATGGATAAGAAAGAAAACATTTTTATCCATATCTTTTTATTGCATTTTATCACAAAGTAGTTTTGGCATTATGTTTTTTAGGATCTGGTCACACTGTCCGTTTCACATGACAGATTGATATTGATGCTGCCGGTGAAGACTTAAATAAAAAATATAATATAAACGTAATATAAAAAGCTTTTTTTAATATTTTTCAATTATATTCAATCAAATCAAATTTATAATCAAATTTTTTTCTTTTTAAATAGTTTCCGTACAAAATTTGTTTGAAAAGCTCCTATAAATCAAAACGATATGAGTAAAGTATCAAGTACACAGTTGCTCTTTTTACTTTACCTTACGTAAAGGTAAGGTAAATAAAACAATGTCGGGATTTCCACGGATTAATCGTTTTGAGGTCTGTATTCATTTTACCAATTTTTGCGATGTGGTGGTGATTATAAAGGCTCTACAGGTTATACCGTCTGAAATATCAGAATGAAATTCAGTGCAAATACACATTATATGTATATGCATATGTATATGTGTGAAAATAAACATGATTTATTCTTCTTAAAAAAATTCTCGTTTTTCACTAATTTTAATAAGTTTTAGAGATAAGGAACCAATCACCTATTTTTGTATATGATCAATCTCTTTTTTTACACGGAATTTTCTGGAACCAATCTACCGTGTAAAAATATAATTAGGTGTATATCGATAAATTTTAAAATTACGGTTTTTATATTCACCGACTTAATCCAATTCCTCAAAGATAAAATCATCCACGATGTAAAGCTAAGTCTATGTGTATTTAAATTTATATAATGATGAACATCGATTAGTTTTCTAATACTAATCATTACAACATTATACGTTTGTTCTATGATTTAAAAACAAATTACACAAGTAAGACTAAAGACCGAATTTAATTAGTTTGTTTTGCGCATTTGTTTTATTTGTATTGTTTACACCCTACTACAGAGGGCAAGATATTATGGGTTTGGAAAAAAAAACAAATGTCGCCAAGACTGCTGTTTTTATAACCAAAAAAAGAATAGAAAAAAATTCTAAAAAACGTCACTTCACTAAAAAAAATTTTATTCACAATTAAAAAAAAAATTAAATCACAATTCCACCATATAAACAGAAATTTCCATTAAAGTCCAAATTCCACACGAAAAATTTATGTATAACTAAAAAAAACCGAAAAAAAAATTTCAAAGAAAATTATTTTTATATAATAATCGCGGCTTAAGGAAAGAATTTGAAAAACAAAATTTGTATAAAATTTAAAATTTAGCAAAACCCAAACTTCATCAGAACCGAAAAATTCAAGAAAGGTTTATCTTAACTAACGCTAACACTGATACTAAATGTAAAGAGCTTTAACTCAACCTAGCAAAAAAGTTAGAAGTAATTCTAAATTTATAGCATTTTCATCTTAAGTAACATCTAAAAATGCATGTCACTTCGTCAGCGCCCTTACAATAGTTCGCTCGATTTTGCTTTAAAAGCAATCCAACAATCCAATTTTTCAGTGCTTCAGTTATGTTTTATGTATTTCCTTATAGGGTTTCGACCCTACTAAAGTAGGTTACTAAAGAGTAAATAAACCCCCAATCAATTCTGTTTAAATAAGAAAAAAGTGCTTAAATATGATTTTTATGTTTTGCAAACTTTAAAAACTTAAAGCTTGCAGTCGTCAAACTTATGTTTTGAAAAAACATTATATCTACCAAAAGTACGTAGGCGTTGCAATTTATAAGTTGTGAAAGAAATTTGTATGATTTGGAAAAATAGCTTGTATTTTTTTAAGCTTTTTCCCAACTGCGATTAGACATAGAAAAAAGATAAGCAGAAAGTCATTTCACTATAACTTCCTGAATAATGGTAAAAAATATTTGAAACTTTGCTCATGGGTACTTTGGAGTACGGAGATTACACAGGAGCCAGTAACTCAAATTTTGCTTGAGTCGACTTAAGCACTTATTCCTTATTGCCACAGAATTATATGAGAAGTGTCTATTAGTAAAATATATGATGGCAGACTGATAGACTAATTCATATTTTGTATTACCGAAAAGCTGTGAAATTAGTTCATATTATTTATGCTCAAAATTTTTTCTGTATATTGTAGGAAGAAATGAAAATATCAAATAAAAATAAATCAATAAAGCATTTTTAGAAATCATCTACATATTATTAAATAATTTTGTATGGTTGTCTTTTCTTATTGGATACAAATTTTTGAAATAGGCGCGATTAATTCAAGTTTTCGAGTAATTTGAAATCCTTAATCGATTAATGGACCAAAATTTAAATTGCAAAATTGATTAATTGTTTGCTCGAATAAAATCAAATTCTAATTAAATGGGCACTCTAGGTGATATCTTAAATCCCTACCATGAAGGATTTGCAAAGTTACTAAATATAGCACTGTTATATTTAATTAATTACAAATTTGTAAAAGGAATCCAAATTTTAAACTTACAGTTTTTTGAGAAATTAAAATTATAAAACTTTTATACCCAAAATATGAATTATCAGTTCTTTTTTTAGTTTTACTAATTGTCTTTGGCGTAGAAACGACATTTTGGAGGTGCAATGCCCCCTCCAAACATGCTGTTGCCCCTAGAAATTTTAAAAAATATACTACATAATCGTATTTATTTTCAGAATACTTTTCTCTAATAAAAATGGTTTTGAACCACAGCCCCCCTACTAGATAATATGACCTCCTACGTTAATGCCCATTGCGTAAAATGTATATTTAAATACTTGCCAGATATTTTATTTGAGCTAATAATAATTTTAAAATTGTCTTCAACAGACGGTGTATTGTCTTGAGTGTTGAGAGATATTAAAAAAAGAAATTCTTTTAGGGAATAAAAAATATTAAGGTGCTAAAAATTCTGCAAATGTTTTCTATGTTTTATGACCTCCTTAAATCTTTTTAAAAAATAAAAGGTATTTATTTGTTTAAATTCTCTAAAAGAAAGCTGTTGTTTCGTTTATCAAAAATCTGTGTAGGTGTTAAACACTTTAATGATTTAAATTGCTTTCAACATAAAATATTATCTAATAATATAAGAGATCCCATTATTCTTATTTTACTCATAGTTTGCTTTTCTTATAATGTTTTTTATTTGTCTTCTTTAAAGGTCAGACATTTACACACTGTGTAATTTTTTAAGTCATGGCAAAATAACCATATACGGACACCACTACGTCATAAAAGACCAAAAAAGATCCCTGTCTCCCAGTTTTGCAAAAGTTCATTTTTGTAGTTGATTGTTTCCTTGAATTTTGAACGGTTTGCTACTTATGGACCTGAATAAGGGAAAAAAATTAAATTTTTTTAAGTTTTTTTTTGCGATTTTGACCTTGAAGATGAAGTTTTTTTTTTGATTTAATATGTTAACAATTTTTGTTCTTTATGACAAGAGCTACAACTTTGCCTCAGAGAGTATATCAAAATTCCAAACGGTTTGCAAAATATGAGCTTGAGTAACTGATCATTTTTTTGCAAAAATGACATCGAGGCCCCACATCTTTGAGGGCGCATAAAAAAAACCTGGAGGACTTTGGGCAAAACTGGGAGACAGGGGTCTTTTTTTTGGTCGTTTATCACGTAGTGGTGTCCGTATATGGTTATTTTTTGTGTTGCACTGTGTTATACTGTGTTATACTATTTTGTTTTTTTTTTCTATTTAACAGATTATTCTTTTTTCACTACTTTTGCGAAACATTTTTCATTGGATTTTTTTTTACGGACAAATCTGTTAAACGCCGTTGTTGGTTTTTAATTATGTTTATTGTTAAACCTTTTTTATCTGTTTTTCAGTTTTTTATTTTAAATTGTCATAGGGAACGCAAGAAGAAAATAACAGTTTGCCTTTTAACTCTCCTCAAAGTTTGAACAAAAAAATCATAATTTTTTAGGTCAAAATTTGGTAAATATGAATGAAAAATGTTAAGTTTATAGCTTTTTGCTTTAGTTTACGGAAGAACTTTATGTATTTTTTCTTAAAAAAACAGTTATTTGTAACGAGCATTACCATACTGGAATGGTGCTAAATAAATTAAAAAAAATCCTTGAAATTATGTCAAATTTTCATTCACTTTTTTTTGAATTAAAAGTGATTTTTATAAAATTTATAAATGTGGGCCAACCATTCTCATTTTTACTATATGCTTTGGCACATATTTTGTTGAAAAAATATTAACTTAAAAAATAAAAGGAGGCAGCGCCGCGATAATTACAACAGAAACAAGTAAGAGTTCTATATTCGGCCGTACCGAATCTTATATATCATTCACCATAGCAATGTTAAACACTCCCTTGGCCTGTTGATTACCAATTTCACATACCGAATGTACGGTTTTTACTATTATGACTTTCAACTTTATTATTACAAATGTAATATAATGAAATAAAAAAAAATTTATGTCGAAATTTTACAGAAAATTTATTGTAGAAGTTAGGTCTTTCCTCTAAGGCACTCTTTGCCATGCTCAACTGATTACCAGTATACCAACTGGCCAGGGGCTGGCACTAAGAACAGCTATTAGTCTGCACGCCAAGACCCTTCTGCACAAGAAGCTTTGACTTCGACCTGACGAAGGGTCCTGCATATCCACTTGGATCACTCAGTGTGTTCATAAATGGCTCCAAAAGTGGTGATAGGGTTGGGGGCAGACATTACATAGAAGAGTTTGGAATCAAGATGTGTTTCAGACTCCCAGATGAATATAACGTCCTACAACCGGAATTATCTGCCATCAAAAGAGCGGAAAACTGGTACCACAATATATCTAACAAAGATATCTGGTTCTCTCTTGTCGACAACAAAAAAATGCTAAAAAAAATTATAACATCTGGCTTACAACAAAGTAAAGGAAAAAGTAAATAACTTCGCCGAGCTGTCACCTAGTAAAATTAATTTGCCTTGTTCTTAACTGTTTTTTAAAATTAACTGTGTAAATTTTATGCTATAAATTAAAGGCGCCATTTTGGATAATTTTTTTATCTAAAGTAGACAGAAATCATCATAAAAGTAATTCGCCTTTGATGAACTGAAAAATAGATTGTGTTGTTGATTATATTTATAAGAGATAGTTATTTATAAGAAATAGTTAAACTTAAATATTGAAAGAATTATCTCCAGATCATGCACCCACCCCATATTTTTTAAATATCGCCGGTATATTACCACATAGCACTAAATCGCCGGCGAAGTAAAACAATTATAAGGTGGCTGTGCTAGCTTCAAAACTAATACGCCTACATAACACCACAGGTGCTGCAACGCTGTTCTAAAAATAATCATAACGTGCAATTGCAGTGTTGCCATAAGCGAAGTTTTACAATCACACTAACCATCTGTCTTATTTACTCCTATCCCTTTCCAAAGGAAGTAACACAGTTAATATAAGCAGTAATTGCCTAATGCTGCTCCTCATACATACATATTTATGCATATATTGGCTATGTATATATTGGCTATGCTAGTTAGCTTGCATACAATCTTTAGCCCTACTTGAAAGACATCGTATAATGATAGTGTGGGTTCCAGGACATGAGGGCATTCGTGGAAACGAGATGGCCGATCAATGTGCGAGGAACGGTTCGAACCTGGATGTGACGGTTGCCCAAGGGGAAATCAATATCCCATTGGCCGAAATGTTTAACATACTGGGAGAATGGTCGCTGAAGGAAACGGCTCGCAGGTGGTCTATACTAACCACTTGCAGATTATCTAGAATCCTTTGGCCCTCAATTGATAAAAAAAGGACAAAGGCACTACTGATCCTCGAGAAAAGCTCGTTAGCACTTCTGGTTGGTGTTATAACGGGACACTGTATGATCGGACGTATGTCGGAGTGTATGGGAATCTCTCGTGGAGGGTGCTGCAGAAGCTGTATGGATGAGGAAGAGGAGGAATCAGTTCAACACCTTCTCTGCGACTGCCCGGCTCTTCAAGAGCGTAGGCTCAAATTTCTGGGTCAAAGATTCTTCCAGGACCTGGACTGTCTCAGGGTTGTGACACTGAGTAGCCTATTAGGCTTTGTGAAAAGCTCCGGGTGGTTTACAAGAACCACCGGTATCGGAGTTCTTTAGGGAATGGTGGGGGTTGAAGATCGTTGGGGCATCACAATGGGCCTTATTGGCCTCCGAGTGAACTCGCGTTTTTGCGGGCGGCCCGTTTAACCTAACCTAACCTAACCTTGGCTATGCTAGCTTCAAATTAATACCTCTAGAGATGGGTTCCTAGCGACGAATGCTAGATTCGTATAAATTGGTTAAAATAAAGAGAATACCTCGACACTCATTGTTCAGAAAAAATGGCGTTGTGGACACCAGTAGATATACAGCTGTTTCTTATCGATTTGGATAAAAAAAAATCTCAAACTAGCTTCCAAATTACAACAATTACTCAAATGGATACACACAAATTTATTTTGTCGAAAAATGAGCTCTTCTATGTATTTATAAACACTTCCTCTCATCGCGTTTTATTTTTGTTTGATGTTTTCATTTCCGATATTTTAGAAAACAAAAATGTTTTCAATGTCACAGTGTTACACAAGTATTGTGGCATATTACAGCAGACGTAAAATGAAAATTTTCTAAATGGGATGGATGTATGTTTCCTTGAAAACACATTTTTTTTTGATATTCAGAAATTAATAGTGATGGAGAAGACAATGATTGTGGTTTTAGTGAGAAATTGTCATGAACTATTTGTAAACCAAGTGTCAATGTTATTTTTAAAGACTCCATATACAAAATTATGTGAAGAATGTTTTAGTGTTTTAATTTTTCTTTTTTATTAATTTTTTTAAAGATTCATAAATGACTAGACTAGACTAAAGCTAATGAAATTTTGTATAAAACATTTTTCATATTTATGGGCACTAAAATGAGCAGAAATAAATAAAAAAAATATTCCTAAATACATACAATTTATTTGAAAATAAATAAAAGATGGAGTTTTAAAGCGAAATAAGGCGGACAGCAAACGTAGGCGTTTATGTTAATTTTTTAGTGTCAAAAATCTCGAATTTTCTGGTTTTAAAAATGGTGTGTATGATTCAATGA
Organism: Phasia obesa; assembly: GCA_949628195.1. NCBI lineage: Eukaryota > Metazoa > Arthropoda > Insecta > Diptera > Tachinidae > Phasia > Phasia obesa. Next base: position 75,148,614 of record OX451218.1, read on the forward strand.
TTTATTGGAAAAAAATATGCGATCTAATTGGTAATTGATTTATAAAATAAACATTTGATAAATTCAAGTTTTAAAGGTTTTTTAAAATATCAGACAGTAAAACATTGTTAAACACTAGCTGTACTCACACACGTTGTGTGCGTCCTTTTTTCAATATTTTTGAATTATCAATACTTTGAACTATCTATAGTAATTACCTTAAATCTAAAAAAAAAATAAAAAATATACTTTTTAACTGCAGTCAGTGCTAGACAAAAAATTGTATGTTTTACGGTTGCTGCTGTCATTTGCGGGTCATCTCTCTGACGTCGAGCGAGAGAAGCAATGTCCCTCCTTCTTAGAGAGGAATGTATTCACGTTCATTTAGTATTTTGCGCGCCAGCTTATTTGGATGTGTTCAACCTTCTTCTTTAAATAAGTAACTATTTGCTATTTCTGCTTTAACCGATGGCACGTTTACATCATTGTAGATGTTCGAGTTTTTTATATACCAAGGAGGAGATGTTATCATACGTAGAATCTTATTTTGGCGCCTTTGAATTTTTTCTACATTGCTAGCTGAGGGAGTACCCCATAATTGAATGCAATAATACCAAATTGGTTTTAAAATTGACTTGTACAATAAAAGTTTGCCATGTTAAGCGAGAGTAGAATTTCTTCATATAAGACAGTTTAGTTGGACTGATTTTAACTTCATTTGTATTAACTTTGATTCTATGTGGCATTTCCAAGTAAGGCGCCGCGGCGTCAAGATGTATGCCGAGATATATTTTACATCTGAAAGCTGAGGTATTGTCTGCTTATTTATGCGAATAGGAGGGCACGATTCCCTACGCAACGTGAAAGTTATGTAAGTCCAAGTATACAACAAATATAAAATGGGTCCCAATATACTACCCTGGGAAACCCTGGCTTCAATTGTCTCAAATGAGCTTACAAAATTTCCATCTTTCACAATGAATAATTAAATAATTACCCAACAGTTAATATAAGTTTAGGGGCAAATTTAGTTTTAACTTATAAATTAGGCCAGTATGCCATACCTTATCGAATACTTAAGAAACATCGACAATATTGCCTCCTGACAATATTTTGTTTGATTTTGTTTTGAAGATGCGTAACGTATTTACTTTGTATAAAATTCTAAAATTTATATATAGTTCTAAAAATTATTGTAAGCTCTGTAAAAGACAGACATTAAATGAGTTACTCATTATTTTAAAACAGCGAAATCTCTTGCACAACATTGCTTACAATATACTACTTTCCAAAATAAAAGATGACTTAAGTATGCAGTACCTTTAAATCGACAAAAAAATCGTCTTCCTTTCACTGAATTTTCTCCACTTTCTCGTATAAAGATATTTTTGCGGAACAGAAGTATCCTTTATTGGAACCAGGATACTGAGGTACCTCCGCACAAAATTTTGTTAAAATCCATCTAGTAGTTTTTACGTGATGGGAACACAAAAAAAGATAGTCAGACAGACTGGAAACGAGTTACTATTTTATTACGTGTATAGATTAAACACTACTATAGAGAACAAAACAAACATCAGGAAGTAATGCCGATAATACAAGATCCAGAACCAGAAAAAAAATTATGCATTTATTAGGGTTTAAATTAGTTTCAGAAACAAATTTAATTATATTTTTAATTAATTCAATAATTATTTATTAAGAAAAATAGTTTTTTCTTTCTGAATTAAGTATATACTTGATTATATTATATAACTATTTAAATTTTTTAACTATTTAAGTTTTCAGTACGATTGAATTGGTAATATTGCGTACTCTCACTACTTCTTTTCTATTTTCTCTTGGAAGTGATATATTTTTACGGGGAAAAAGTATCGTGTATTTGAAGCGAGATATGTTTTTTTTTTTTAATTCATCCAGCAGTAGGCGGATGAACAGACAGAGAGACAAAAATTCTAAAAATTGCTTTTTTGTATTCTATTTATTTTACTAACTGCACCAGCAATAAAATTTCCAAAAAATATTTTAAGTACAGATTATGGTTCTGTTGCAGTTCTGTTAAAAGTATGTATGAATAATGGGATTTTAAAATGTTTTTGATTACCAATTTACTTATTTATTTATTTATTTATTTTTGTGTTGAAATCCTCCACAACAAGACAAAGTCTTATAATAATAATTAATTGATATAAATTTAAATAAAATTTCTTTATAAAACCAACGAGTGTGAAGAAATTAATTCTGTTCTATTTTGGTTGTAGATATTTAAGATTAGATATATCTATCTAAAATTGTATTGAAAAACTATACTCTTTTAAAGGAAACCATTTGGAAAATTTGTCGCTTATGTCGTCTTAAAGTTGTATACAGTTTAATGTGAGCCTATTGAATGTAATCTTTGCCGCTTAAATATCATGTCCTTTTTTTATTCTAATTGCTTTCCATTTCTAGGTCATATTCATAATTTTCCAGTTTTTTCTTCTTTTGTAATTGAAAAAAAAAATACTAACAACCTGCAATTGTTTCCAAATGGACGGACAGACAGACATCACTAAATCAACTTCCCCTTGTTAAAGGCTTCAGAATATAGGTACTTACTTTACAGGATCGAAAATAAAATCCTAAGTCTAAAAGTAACAAGAGTGCTATATTCGGCCATGCCCATTCTTATATACCCTTCACCATAGTAATGTTAAATATTATTACTGTTATGTTAAATATTATTACTGTTATGTAATACTTTACTTTTACGGTTTTCAACTTATTACTTACAAATAAATAATATGTATAAATAAAATCTTTTTTTAAAAAATTTTTATATTTTTTTTTTAAATTTTATCGAAATTTTTTATAATTTTATAGAAAATTTTTTCGAAAAATTTTTATAAAATTTTATCTAAATTTTTTATGTAATTTTATCAAAATTTTTTATAAAATTTTATCAAAATTTTTTATAAAATTTTATCAAAATTTTTTATTTTTTATAAAATTTGATCGAAATATTTTATAAAATTTTATGTACATATTTTAATAAATTTTATCGTAATTTTTTTAAGAATTTTATCAAAAATTGTTTGTAAAAATTATATCGAAAATTTTTCGTCTTAAAGTTGAATACAATTTAATGTGAGCCTATTGAATGTAATCTTTGCCGCTTAAATATTATGTCCTTTTTTTATTCTAATTTCTTTCCATTTCTAGGTCATATTCATAATTTTCCAGTTTTTTCTTCTTTTGTACTTGAAACAAACAAAAAAATACTAACAACCTGCAATTGTTTCCAAATGGATGCTGGTTCGTTGATTATTTTTGGCTCCAGTTTGTACCTAAAATATACAACACGAATGAGGAAAAAAGAGCAACACACAAATACGTTTATGGCTCAAAAATGATTTTTGTAGCATTGGTTGGGTTTTTGTTCTTTCTTTTTATTGTTTCTGGTATTTTTTCTTGTACTCGTATACTATTTTTTCATAAAGATTTTTGCCATAGTTTTTGTCATCTTTTGTCAAGTTTATTAAGTTTTGTTTTATATTTGTTGCAGAGGTAACTCTGCCATAATTACTAAGCTTTAGTTCGTTAGCATGTTGCTTTTGCTCTTATTTTTGTTGCTCAGTTGCTTTAGTTTAGAGCCAAAGGTCATATTGTAGTTTTTAGTGAAAGTATTCTGTTCTGTTGTTTTAATTACTTTAAATTGAGAAAGATTTAAACTGTAAGTTTAATCATAGTAAATTCAAGGTTTTTTAAAAAATATATACAAAATTTACACAAAAACAATTAAATGGTGCAAATTGTAGTTGAAAGCTGGTCACAGAATTTGGTTTTTGCTTCTAGTGATTTAAAAAATAATTCTTGCAAAAAAAATTGACTCCTAAACAGACAGATGGGCATAAAATCTAATGTGGAAATGAAAAGATGGTATGCAATGGCTTAAAAAAATCGAAGATAAATAAAATACGCCACTATTACGTCTAATATGGGTAACTCTTGAGTCATTAATTTTATGTTTTTACCTATAATTATAGCGGGCATAGAAGTAAAAAGTTTGTAATTCTTAACCGTCTGCCTATAACGGTTCAAAAGATAAGCTAATAAAAAAGAACCAAAGGTTACCGGTGCACAGTGGTCAATTTCGCGAGATAGCGGTCAAAACTCTATAACTTTTGACCGGATTGGTATTTTTTTAAGCAATTTGTTTTGTTCAATAGGAGGGACTTTAAGCTTCAATTTGCGTGGTCAAACGTAAAAATCGACTGATAGGAACATAAGTAATGTGGAGTTAAAAATGCATTTTAATTTTTTGTTGAGTTTCCATGTAAAAGTTGAATATTTTGACATTTTAAATAGGTATTTTTTTTATAATTTCTTATTTTCTGCAATCGTATTTTACAACCAATACTTATTTATTATTCCTAAACTTAATTTTGGTCAGAAAATGCCAACATTTGGCCCCTGACATTTATTTAGTCTCAATATTCACAGGGGCCAAAGGTTGGTTTTTTTGGAAGAAAGCTAATTCTTGTGAGGATTAAACTGAAAAATAACACTGAAATTCCCAACAATATCAATACCATTTGGATATATTATATACAGAACACAACATCGATAAAATTTTAAGTAAACTTTTACTATTGATTTAAAGTGCACATATATTTTATTTAAATGTATTAATAAAAATGTATACTAAAATTAGAAACAAATTATAATCTTTAAACTAATATTAATTAAACAATATTAGTAAAAATTTCTTCCAAATAGCTTTGATTTTCATTTTGCAGTAGTTGTTTAGCTTCTTCATCTAACTCTAATGAGGTTGATTTCCATTTTTGTCGAATACTGGACATATATGGATCTGATGTGCACAACAAAATATTAATAAGATCTTCATTAGTACAATATTTGGAAATTTTTCTTGTATTGTGCTCGCGAAAGAATCTGTAGTCTTTGTTCCCTTTTTCTTGCGCTTCTTCTGAGAGATCTCCAATTGGAAGCATATTGTGCCGAATTATTTGTTCCCCATGGAACAAAATTTTGTGAACTGTGGTTGGCATCTGTCTCCAAGAATATTTTTGGTTATAAAGGGTTGCTGTCTCATTAGCATACTGACCAAATTTTTTTGCATCTATCTTTTTGCTACATGCTATAACTTCTAATATGATTTGGAATCGTCGTATTAAATCATAATCTACTCCAGTTATAGAAGCTGCAGTTTCTGGATCGGAAAAAAATCTTCCATCATTAGAATTTATTTCTCCTTGCTTTGGCTCGTCAATTATAAGGCCTATCTCACGGTATTTTTCTTGAATATCTTTTTTTTTGCTTTTTTTTCCAAATTTTCTTTGCTGTTTCTCACTGTTTCGCCTAACGGGCCAAATTCCAAATCGTATTCCAATTTAAGAATATGCTCCATAAAACGAATTCTAGCATGAAGAGGTGACATTCCAAATTCATATGCTTCATTAAAACTATCGTCTTGTGTTGGTGGTTGGCTCAATTGACTTGATGTTTTTTGGCATATGGTGCAGCTTGACGAAGACTTTGTTTCGGTTAAAGCTTGTGCAACTTTTCCATCGATCATTGTAAGTGACATTTTAAAGTTAACTTCGATGCATTGGTCATTAAATTGAAATATCACTTGTTGAAGTTCTTTAATTTCATCTGTTATTTTGCCAACTTCTTCAGTTATGACATCTTTAGTTTCTTTTTTGTAAGCAAACTTTATTGGTCTACAAAATTTTGTTGACGAGGGAATTTCATTCTTCCATACATCTATCTCTGCAGCTCTACTAGTTGACGACTCTGAACCAATATAAGTTTTTGTTAAACGTAATGGAACGAAAGAAATCATGAATAAATTGGCATCTGATGAATTTTCCGCATTACATTGTTTGTATTGTTTCTGGCCAGAGGTCCCATCACATCCCCATTTAGAAATTAAAATCATGCTGCAATTTTTAAACTTCTTTAAATAGTCAGCATCAAATGTCTTTTATAATCGTTCTGCAGTGTGTTCAAGAAGATCCTGCAATTTTATTTCTGCTGAACTTGAAGTTACACTAATAGCAGTTGGTGAAGGTAAGCAATCTTTTTTGGCAGAAACTATATCTCGATATGATGGAAAAATTCCACAATTTTTTTCATTGGTTCGCTTCCGCAATTCTGTATATTGGTTTTTAGTCATTTTCAAATCCAAAAATAGTGCAAATGCTTCTTCTGGAGTAAATTTATTTTCTATAGTTGGTGTCGGCATACTTTCTAATATCCTTTTTGTGCGTCTGGGGCTTGCTTCCACTATTTTTTCAATGATAGCAATTTTACTCTTTTTAGTTTTCGATGGTTGAATTTGATGCAGAAATGAATCCTTTATGATGGTACAAGAAACTTCTTCAATGATACGTTTAAGCTTGCGTCTTCGTGATCTTTCACTACAATTATCAATTGGCTTTGCTGGTCGACCACCTTTTCCAGTTTCCGTGGTAGTTACTGATGGCTTTTTAAAAATAAGTTTATTTCTTAGCCATTCTTGGTTGCGTGAGTAAAACAATTTCTTGTTTCTGGAACATTGATTGTACCGTTTTCTTAAAGTATTTAAAAAGTTTTTTATTTTTAAGTTATGAATTTTAATTTCTTGTTTGTCGCATATTTTGAAGAATGGATTATTCATTATATGTAAAATAATGTCGTTTTCATCTTTCCGTTCAAAATATATATCAGATAGAACACTATAACTGAATTTAGCCATTGTTTAAACAATAATGAAGAAAAAAAAAATGAATGCATGGATTAATATACTATTGCTCGAAGTTTCAACATGATCTTTTTTACCTCTTTGAAACATAATATAACAGGTACTTGGTTTTATCAGTAATTTCCATTGGTTTTAAATTTATTTGCAATTTTTTAGGTATTTAAGTTATGTAATATTAGATGGCAATAAAATCATTTTTTACCTTTTCCAAATGAATTGTCAGATACCACATAATTTGAGAGTTCAATTGTCATTTTTGTCAAAATTTTGATACACCCTTCTATGTGGACTAGGTCCAAATATGGGCCAACTTCTCCTAATTTCAACAGAATTATTTTTTGGTTCAATAAGAACTCTTGTACAAAACTTCATCAAAATATATGCATAATAGCCACTTTCACATACAAATAACTTCTCAAAGGAATGTAGGGGAGAGTTAGGACTACAAAATAGTAAATTTGTGTTTTGACTCAGCTTGACTCACAGGAGTTGTGCTCTATGAAGTAGGAAATTTCCGAGAAATTTGACCTTTTTTAAAAAAAAATATTTAAATTGTTCTGAAAACAGTAGAGCTTCAATTTTTTCTACCAGTAATAGGAAATAAGTTAAGTTACAACACAAAATTTATTTCGTCCAAAAATCTTGAAAAACAAAAAAGTTATGATCATTTAAACTTTAAAAATTAACTAAAAATATCATAAATTTACTAAATTCTGAAAAAGCCCATTTTGGACCACCCTGTTCTCAGTGAAATAGTTGAAATAGAGTTCGAATTTTTTGGCTCCCGAGGTTTACTACTGTCTACTTTCATATAAGTCTAATAACTTTAAAATCGGAGAACAAAAACCAAAAGGAGTTTTGGCCGCTATCACAAAATATTGACCACAGTGCGGTGGCCACCTGCAAGTCATTTCATCAAATTCCATAACGAGTTTAATAATTCGGCCAGGAGCATGTTATTGTTCTCCTGTATATTTATCACGTCGAGGTTTGATTCATATAGTAGCTCAGTCGTTTCCATGGATGCCCTCATGCCCCAGAACAATCCCCGGGGGTACTAATTGTCATTGTAGTTTATGTCCCTACCTTGACGCAGTGATGTCGGGTTAAATGGGGGCACCACATGCTAGAGTTCCTGGAGCCTGAATCTGGAAGAACAGGTCTGTTTTATTATGGATTCTTTTCGAGGCCCGACCGTTACCACGGGAACCGGTAGCCTCACAAAGAGCCGCCCCTCTCTGCAATTGGTTGTTGGTGCGGTCGGGGGTACACGTGGTAGCTGGGGTTTGGATCAATACATGGTGAGATGGTGTACTCTCATAAGAAGGAGTTGGATGGTGTCCAATCCTTTAAGAAGAAGTTAGGACATGGGTCCAGGCTTCTATGTTCTATAATTTGCAACTCATTAGCGTACGTATTGCGCACTGTGCGATATTGTGCGATGATGAAACAGTGGTATTTAAAGGTTGTGCTATTGGCGCTGCATTGCGCTTGTATTGTATAGTGTGCGATTTTCGTATGACATATTGGGGGTGCTGGTATACACACTAAATTTCACCCGGTGGTAAGAACACCGTCAGATAAGGGCCAACACGCACAGATGCTGACGGTAATCTTGATCACATCATGCCCTGGAAATAAAAGAATTCGTGTAGTCCAAGTAGAATCACAGAACGAATGCACTTCTTTCTGTTCACATTTCGACTCCACCATTTCAAACTTAAGGGCCTTAATGACGTCTAGACTCTCCACAAAAAATTAGTAGCCATCTTTATCCATTCGGAATTGAAATAATTATGATACAGAAGCTAAAACGATTCCGATGGGAATTAGTTGTCATTCCCATCGGAATGGTTTTAGCTCTACAGAAGCTAAAACCGTTCCGTTCGGCTTCTTTAAATCGAAGAAACATGGCAAAATAAGAATGAATATAGCAAAACAATCAGCCATATCAGATAGTTAAATTCCGTTCGGAAGAGGAGTTGATTCCATATTTTGCTATTCCACTTCCGTATGGAAATTAGTTCTGTGACACGGCTGTATATTTTTCCAAAAAAAAACCCCACATTTTCACTTCTGGTCTCATTATCACAAATTTTAAAGCAAATTGGGTATAACTAAATATATATGTATGTATGTAGATCCATGTGTATGCGGCTCCTAATGTGTATAGATGTTAAGTTTATTCTACCTCTACAATTTTGATATTGTGAATCCAAGTGCAAGAGAAAAATAAGGAGTAGAAGCAAACTAAAATATAAATATAAACAATAAAACCAAAATACTAAAAATAATTCTGAACAAATAAATTCATAAAGGAGGACAAATATTATTATTGCAATATCAGGTCATAAGTTTTATCTTAACGTGTTTTTTATTGGGCCAAGACTTATGGCTTTTTGTGGCTACCACTTACACTTTGGCATCCATGAGTTTTCATATTTTAAGTCTGTGTTGTTTGTTTTTGTTTTTGGCTGTTTGTTTGTGAGTCAGTGCTGCTTTTATGATGATAAAATTTTTATTTTAACCGAAAACTATTTTCAACATAAAATATGTAAAATAAACACTTTTTTGCTATGTGTTTTTTATTTTAATTGTCCATAATTTTGTTCGGTTTTAAGGTTTGACCTTTATTATACCTTCCGTAAACCCTTAGTATTTTTTAATACATATATTTTTGATTTGAGATTTATTTCCATGATATAATAATACAAGGTAGTTCCATTTCAAAAATGTTTGAAGTTTACCGGAATTATTGTAGTATGTTTTTATGTAAACAGCAAAAAAATTGTTGCCACAAGTAGAAACGAAAAAAAAATTGTTTTGGAAATTATTTAAAAAAAGTGTGTAATTTACATAAATAACATAAAAGAAAAACGTACTTTGGTTTCATAATGAAACTTATGAGGAATAAATCTTATTGTAGATTATGATTTCCTTAATCTTTTATAGGTACACTTTTATATTGAAAAAAAATTATATTACAATCTTTTTTAAGCTGCATGCTAATTGATCCTATGAAAAATCGCCACAAAACAAAAATTAAAAATCGCCAAATGAAATACCTTAAAAAATGGAAATTTGGCAAAAAAATATAAAAAGTGCAATACTGGCAGTAAGTGCATTTATATTTTTTTTAATTCTAATAAATCTTTAGTGTTAACAATTCTGTACTTTTAGGTAGACAACGTAACTACTTAGCTAGTTTTTAGGACATAAACAGTTGTATTTACACTCTTATTGTCGACATAATACGACGACCTTTCACTAAATTAAATTGGTATTCCTTTTGTCGACATCAACATTTATGGATGACTTTTTAATTTTATTTGGTATTTTGTAAGAATATCTGACATTGAATTATTCTTGTACCGATGGCGATTACGTCGCCTTGGTTTTTAAAAACGACTGAAGTGCCAACAAAATTTAAAATAGAAAAGATTTAAATAACAACAAATTCCAATACGGAAAATTAGTTGAAGAAATGGAAAACCTAGACGTGATAGAAAAAAACTTAAATGAGATTCTTATTTGAAATCATTCCAAAACATTAAACTTTTTTAAATGAATATTTCTCTACAGAACAGTGTTATCGAAAGTAAATACAAAATTATAATCAAATTGAAGTTGACATCAATATAAATGTCCGGTCAAAAGTGACAACGATGTCGCCGTCGCCAAGTAGAATAATGGTGAATATAAAACCGCTCAAATATGGTATCAACATATTTCATTAAAACTTTTTGGATAATTGTCCATTTGAAAATTTTAAAAAAATTACGAAAAGCACTTAATATTTTGGAGTTACTTTTTATATAAAATATATTTTATATAAAATATTCTGCAATTCAGCATGCGGATTTCTTGGATTATTTTTAATTTTTGCTTTTAAGCAATTTTGCATAGAGTTATTTTGCAAATAACTCCCTCATTCATAACAAAATTAACCAAACTTTTTAACTTTAAGTTGAAAATTTGAAATTGTCAATTTTTCTTGATACTCCTGACAGATTAGCTTCCCATCTAAGTTAAAAAATATATTTTCTGTAATTCTCGTAGCTAAATCTATCGCTAAAATTCTAAAAGTGCACAAATAAATTATGAGTGTTGTTTTAAGAATACTCTTAATTTGTTGGTGCATTTTTAAAATTTTAGCGATAGATTTAGCTACGAGAATTACAGAATATGAAACCAGGGGTGGCTTTGGTAATAAGAAAATGGAAACTTAGACACTTTTGTCAGATAGAGGGAAATTAACAAATCTTATTTGGGAAATTTTGCAAAAGTTTATTACTACGGTATGGAAAACCATTTCGTTTGTTTATTTATACACATAAACTTAAGGCTAGTTTTTTTTTAATTTTTAAAATTTCAAATAAAGAAAAAAACGCAAAATGGGATTTCACAAAGTAATTATATGGTAGCAAATATTGTAATAATTCCCGCAAAAGTCAGAACGTTAATATGGCGACAAAAAGAGAGAATGGAATTACCTTCTATTATTATATCATGTTTATTTCTATTGCCTTTTTTGTTTGCGTGTCATATTAAAACATAGTAAGGAAGTACTCTTCGCTTAATATCAAGGAATATTTCGCTTTTTTTTAGTTAATAATTATCAATTCTATTATATTTAAAACTAGCTATCCCCGATGCCCTTCGCTACTCTTATCCTAAAAAAATAAAATAACCCTTTCAATTAAAGGTATGGCAAGTTTAACCTCCTAAACTCTAGCTTTTTTCTCAGAGAAACTAATGTTTAATTTAGAGAGTGTTGCTATTGCAGGATAACTACAGGATAATTACTTTGTATGGAGGATACCCAGCCCTCCCGTCCTAACTGCTAAGCTATAACTTAAAATATACACGATTTGTTTAGAGCACAAATTTTCAATACCCTATCTGATATATTTCGATAGGTTCACGACAATAATTTTTGACTTTTTACGCGAGGTACGACGTCCACTATTCCAAGCCAGCTGGTATTTTGCTCAACATGAGTTAGTAGTATATTACAATTTCAAACCCAGTTCTAGTTTTCTACACGGTAAAATTTTGTTTGCATGGGAATTACCACACTCATTATTCCTATGCAACCTATGCACCTTAATAATGAAGATTACTTGTGCAAAGTTTTGATTGTAGTTCTCTAGGGACAGGATAATTATTGTTCATTTTATATTGCAGGTACCACGCCCAATGTTTCGTCCTCTTATGTATATTAATATACGGGTAACTGGTACAAAATTTCAAAAAGTACCCTGTTATAGTTCTCTAGTACACGGTAATAATTTTTCACTTTGTACGAAAGATGCCACTCCCACAAACCTTGAAAAATTTTAACTTTCGTGTATTAAATTTCTCTTATTAGGGCGTAAAGTATTTGAAGATGTTAACAATATGTTTTTTTTGTTGCGAGACAAAAAATATTAAAAAATCAATCAGTCGCGCCTAAATAGTTTCAGAACTTAAAACTAAATAAAACCAAAATATATCCAAAAACCCATAGCAATAATCAGAAGTTATATTGCAATCATGTATTTTGTTATGAGGAACAACACAAGAGAGGATAATAAATGTTTAAGGATCAAGAATATAAAATCCTCAGTATAAAAGTAACAAGTAAGAGTACTACCCTTCACTATAGTAATGTTAAATAGTCTCTTACCCTCTTATGTGTCCCAAGTTCACAATTCGGTTTTTTTTCTTTTATGATTTTCAGCTTCATTATTACAAATAAATAATATAAAGATAAATTTTTTGTAAAAATTTCATTGGAAAGTTTTGTAAAATTTTTATGGAAAATTTTTTGTAAAAATATTGTGTAAAATTTGTTGTAAAAATTTTATGGAAAATCTTATGGAAAATTTTTTGTAAAAATTTTATTGAAAATATTTTGTATAAATTTTATCGATAATTTTTTGTAAAAGTTTTATCGATAATTTTTTGTAAAAATTTTATCGATAATTTTTTGTAAAAATTTTATCGATAACTTTTTGTAATAATTTATTCATTTAAAAATAGTTCAAATAAAATTCATATAATTTCACAGAGCGGGCACGGCTTTGACATTGTTAACTTTGCTTGTTAGTATAATATAAAAAGAAATAGTGTTTAAAAGTGTAAAACAATTTTTACTAATTTGAAAGGGGAGAATTGTTGTTTTATAAGATTTTTGTTGTCATACAAATTAATTTTTGAATTCAGGCTGTTTGTTTTTAATTCTTTCTAAGTTTTTTACAAATTACAAATTAGGTGATAAACTTTTAAAGAACAAATGGGAAAATGTTATTTTAGACACTACTAAATGAAATGAATTTTTTAAACAGCTACGTCCGTCTTGTAAAATAGTTCGACTATTAATTTAAATATTCTTAATATTTATTTTTATTTGTTATTTTACTTCTTTGTTTCTTAACTTCAATGTATCTAAGTTTTTGACTTTGATCAATTACAAGCGCTGCATTATTTAAAACAGTGATTTTACGTGTCTATATTACACAAACTTCATATAAAAAAAAACTTGTTTTTTTATATGAAGTTTGACTTTTGTTAAGTTTGACTTTTGTTTGTTGATGACTAATGTAGACGGGGGTAAGAATATTGTAGCTTAGATTTTCATTAAAAGAATTTTGGTGGGTTTTTTTTATAATGATTTTTATTGTAGTCCGTTGAGTTTAACTAATTAAATTTTAATAAATATTTATATTTTTTTCAACTTTCAGATTGCAGCAACAGTTTCTTTAAGGATTTTGGATGGAAGATTCTTGTTAAAGAAAATAAAAGGTAAATTAATAAAATCCTAGCATAAAAAACCAGCATTTTCCCGGAGAACGATTTTTATAAAAACTTAAAAATCTAAACTGGTAATAAGTCAGCAGTTATTTTTTGCAATTCTAATATATTAAAAAAGAATATAAATCTATATACATATTTTATGTTTGCTAAAAACTTTTAATGACTGTTAACTAGAAGATTAGCTTTGCTAAATTATCTTTGTGGCCACTTCAATCATTAATTATTCTTTTTAAAGTTGTAGTTTTTACATTCCAAACACACTAGGTTAACAATGTGTATATGTTAATAATAAAAAATTTGCAAAGTGTTTTTGTATCGACAAAAAAAGTATTGCCGACAAATCCGAAGTATTGCTAATATATATGTAACAGTATATAAAATATAGGGTATTATTTTATATACTGTTACATATATATTTGTTTTTTGTATAAAAGTATTACATCAAACAATTTACTATCAAAAATAGTCACTTTTTTCTATTTTTTGTATTTTTGCTCATAATTCCATGCAACAATTCCAGTTTTAAAAAAGTTTTTCATTTACTGTTGCGTGTGTACTTTATAAAAATTAGGAAATAATTATGGTACAAGTAGAAGCAAAAGAAATACAATTTTTTGCAAATATTGACAGACACTCAAGGCCCACACGTAGAATCCACCATACGTTATATGTACGTCGTCTCTTTTTAACTTACAAGTAATTTGAAGTGTAGGTTATGAGCGTGATCCTAATTAGTACGTCTCCGTCAATACAATTTTTATAAAAATATCAGAGTTGTCATAGCCGTAGTGGCACACATCTCCTGTACAAATTTAAAGGGTCTACCAATTGGCGTTCACAAAATAGGGTTTATACATGCAAATCAGGTCACTGTTGGAAAAGCCTTGAATTTTTGCTGTTTTTTATAGGGGTTAAGTAATACACGATCTGTAAAAATTTCAAGAGTCTACCTATTATGGTTAAAAACGTTACTCTCGGTTTATTTTTTAATACTTGTTTATATGACGAACTAAGTTTTAATTGCTGTGTGTAAATTTTAAGTGTGTGTCTCCTACAGATCAACAGATAATCACATATACACCCTAAAAGTTTTAGTATTTGTTGCTATAGCGGTAACAGTTGTATATCTTCTGTTAAAATTTTTAAAGTCTACCTATTATGGTTTCAGAGATAAAAGGCGCTGACAGATGGACGGCCAGATAGACAAACAATTTTGTGAATAGAATAAGGTAACGTTTTTACCCTTTGGGTTCGGAACCCTAAAAATTAGAAAGTTATGATTTGAGACACTAGGAGATTGTAATACATTTTCTGCGTCGTTAAATCTATCTTCAGCATTCTTCGCATCCATTTACTTTAGGTGGTGTTTAGTTGTAAACATCATATATTTAACCAGCCAAACTCAGATAAAAGAATACAAGAAAAATATTGGTATTCAATCATCTGTCGGTTAATGAGAAAATTGTGATAATTGATATTTTTTTTTTATTATTTACCACCTTATATTTGTTGTTGATTCAGCCAAAACTAGCAAATATACATGCCTTTATCGTTCGACCACGCAAGGTCGAGCGCCCTGGTTCCAAACCCCTAGTACACTGGTTACTAGACCTAGTAGTATTCGAAATAAAAAAGGAAAATCTTTTGATAAAATGAAGTAACTTAAAAAAAATAAAGCATTTTATGTTACTGACCAAAATGCCTTAAAATGATTTCTTCATTAGCGGTAATTATCATATAAAAAACAAGTAAATAATTAAACACAACAACAAAATCTTTTAAAGATAGTAACAAACTTGCTTACCTTCGTTCTTCACTTCTATTTATATATTTTTATGTCTCTCAGTTTACGTGTTTATCTAACTGTCTGCATACCAGTATGCAACGCTTAAGTGTGTGCAATTATTCTTTCTATATACAATATGCAAACATTTTCGTTCATTTGTAAAGACGTGCTTACACTCATAGAAAATATGATACCATTCGTGTTCAAAATTATCAAAAACGTTGTCAAAAGTGTATCAACCACGTTTGTGGTTAGTTTGTACACAGATGGTGTCAATTTGGTGACAACGATAGCGTTGTTGAAGTGACTACGTACGTGTACAATGTGACACCATATCGGTGTCAAATAAGGACCTCAGCGGTGTCAAACTGACACCACACCGGTGTCAAACTGATACCACACCGGTGTCAAATTTACAGCGCAACGGTGTCGAACATTGACAACATACCGGTGTCGAATTGACAACATAGCCCTGTCGAACTAATAACATACCGGTGTCGAATTGACAACATAATGGTGTCGAATTGACACCGCACCGATGTCGAATCTACAACATACTGGTGTCGATTATATACTACTCGTTGCGAACCTCTTTCCCAATTGACCAACATAATAAAAGTAAATACAATATTTTATAAACGTCTGAACGTATTTTATTATAACAAAATATTATACAATAAATGAGAAAGTATATTTATAATTAAATTTATGCACACTTAAATCTAAAATAAATTTTAGCATTATTCATAGGGTATACATGAAACGGAACTGTTACAAACTCAAGAATTGGTATTATATAAGTCGTATTCATGTCTAATGAACCAATTTCATAAGATTGCAAATGAGGATCAAAACTAGCAACGGTGTTATTATTCAAAAGCTTCCTCTTTTTAAGTCTGCTGCTAAACGTAAATAAATTTTCTCTACAATAATTCAATAAAGTAATTCATAAAGCAAACAAAGCTGAAATAAAGTATTTTGGATTTAAAATTAACTTCATTTCATATTCCAAAGGGAAAATGGAACAAATTTCGTCCAATAAGCGATTATAATCTTGGGTGCAAAGTATTATATCTTTGCTTAAAACATCTTCAATAATGACTTTAATTATGAAGTCTCTATGCTCACTCGTTAGTTCAATATTTTGATCGGCATATTCAAGCATAGACTTTCCTAGTGCCGTCTCGCGTAATAATGTTATAAAAATGTAATAAAAAAAAATCCTAATTATAAATTTATGTTATTTATCTTATTTCATCTCACTTTTGTTAAAACACTTCTGATACTGACTGATATTGTGTCATCACCGATTTCGAGCTGCGAATTTTATTAAGACTTCAAAAATATCACAAAAGACACACATGCACAATTTTTACCTCAGTTTTTTCCAAGCAAACAGCTTTGCTCGGAATTCTACACGCAGTCCTAGTGGTGGCACAACTTCCTCTAAGTCTTCCTTCTTTAAATAACGCAAGCTTCTGAATGTTATTTGTGCCGCTAATTAAAAAATACATTTTACACGTTCCTGGATTACATTTTGAGTTACTTACATTTTAAATAATCATAAATAGATTCCATATTGATGTTTCCCAAGAAATCCTTCAGCATGTCATCGTCTTCTTTATCTTCCAATTTTTTTTTTTTTGCTGGAAAAGCATGACTTGCCAAATACCAAGATATCACCATCCAATTCTATGATATCACCAACGTTGTCATCCTCAAGTATTTTATTATTATTTTGTTCCATTTTTTTAATATTTTAAGTTTGCTTAGAAACACACTGATCACTTTAGAATGAAAAACAAAAAAGCCCAAAATTTTCTTTTTTATGTAATTTGACAACCTTCTTTTATCAAATCAACTACGTTCGTTTCCAAATTGTAAACGGGCGTTGTCAAAATTTTTAAATTTCGTCATATTCTTATAACTTGACAACCTAGCGTTGGCAATTCAACCACATTCGTTTCTAAATTGTAAACGAAAGTTGTCAATGAAAGCGACAATGTAAAGGTTTCAAACTGACCACATTCGTTGTTGATTTTGCAACATAATTTTTCCTTCAGTGTACATTATAGTGCTACAGTTGGGGAAATTTTATATCATGACGATCTGAGATAAAAGATAAGAAATATAGGAAGAAGAAAAAACATTACGTGCCTACTATCTTGATAAAGTCTGCATGTCGTTTTAAAAATATATTCTGGGAACACTGCTTGCCCCAATTTCGCCTTCTGATCGAGTGTTGTGAAATAAAATAAGTTTTGAAAGAGGAAAAAAATACGTTTAATAATTAATAACGCGAGCTAACATATGCATGAATTAAAGCGAATTCATTAATAGGTGTCATATATCACTGATGGTAATTTTTGTTAAAGGCTTGAAGGTTTTAATTTTTGTTACGTAACTTTTTAATACAATGAAAATTTGTAGTCAAGCTTGAGTTCGTTCTATTCCTTCTAAAAAATAATAAATTAAATTACAAATTAGGTGATAATATTAAAGAAAAATTGGGAAAATTTCGTTTTTAGACACCAGCAGCACTCTTCGTATCTACATATCTACTTAGGGTAGTGTTTAGTTGTAAGCATCATCTATTTAACCAACCAAACCCAGATAAAGGAATACGAGAAAACTTGTATTCAATTATCAATCGTCAGTTGGTGAGAACGAAGTCTACCACTATCTTAAGCGTCCCTCCTTTTGAATATTTTTACTTTTAGTATTTACCACCTTATATTTGTTGTGTTATATTATTGAAACTTTTTAATCGTTACAGTTTTTCTCTATTACATAATCATTATGATCAACTACATATGTAGGAAGGACTTACTATGATTACCCTTATTGGGATAATCTTTCGCTTTAATAAAAACACCCACTTGCTTTAAATTTAGGTTGTTTATTAAACGTTAAATATAAGTATGATTTATCAAATTAAATGTTCGCTTCTTGCGAGTGAACTTCACTTGTTGCTTGTCTACTTTCTACTCTGATCATCCACAATAAACTGCCAACTTTAATGGCCGTCTCGTATCAGTTAACTCTTGTTTCATTTCAGACTTCAGTCTTGGCCAATATTCTATCTGTTAATTTGACCCCTTATCCCTTCCCTCCTAATATAGTCGACCGTGGTTGATGTATATTTTCAAAATAAAGTTTTAGTTTTACATGGAAAGTTACAGCGCAATTCAGTATAAAAATAATTTTTCAGATTTGTATAAATTATACATTATGATGCCAAAATGGTTTCTTTTAATCGCAGTATTCCACCTCAAAACACAAAAAATAGTATTAACATAAAATTAATATTACTAAGTCTAAGTCAAGATAAACGAGACTATAGGAGAACATAGAGCTTTTCTGGCAATGATGCTCGTACAAGTAGGAACTAATTGAACGATCTCTGGATGACCAGAAGTCCTAATATACTGGTCATTGCAAGCTTTATAAGCATTTCAGAAAATAGGAATTCGTTGCAAATAACTATTGCAGAAGTTGTCGAAATAAGCATGAATAAAAAAATATTTTTTTTTGCATATAAGTTTGTTCTGCCCAGCAAAAAATTACGTTTACTTGGAAGTAGGTTTATAGGAGAGAGAGAAATAGACTGTCCCTTTCAACCTGCTTCAGGAAGGCATGATTTTTGTTTGCGATGTCCTACTTGGTAGGTCTCTTTGCTTTACCAAATTCTTAATAAAAACTTATTCGCTTACATACCTTCATCCGCGTAAGCGACAGAGGTGTCTTTGTTTCACTAAATTTATAAAGAAAACTTATTTTCTTACATACCTAGATACTCGTAAGCGAGAGAGGATGCAGTTTATTATTATTGTCTTACAATTATAGAATTTTTGAATGCGCTTATGAGAACCGCTTTTGAAAAACATGAGTTTTATTTTATTGCTTACGAAAACCCAATAATTTTTTGCTGTGTGGATGACCTATGTTACCGTTGTGTGGGACATAGATTGCTTAAGAAATTCTCTTCAAGCAAACAGAGAAAATGTTTTTGGAAAGCCTCTCCTTCGTACTCCTCGTAGTTGCCTTAAAGACTAATATAAAACTAAATTGAAATATTCACTTAGATATTGAGACCTTGATCCAGTAATTAATGAAAAGGGTAATGAATAAAATATTTTAATCTTATTGGAATATCATAAAACTGAGAAAAAATATACAGTTGTACCAAAATATTCATTAGTGTAGATATTATTTTCACACTACCACGATTTATCATAATATTAAAGTTTTTGACAAGTCTTGATACTCATTAATACTCAGTATTAGCCTTCAGTGTGAGAAGGCCTTTAATTCTTACTTGCAAATTAAGCAGCATTTAAAAATAGAAACAATATTCAAAGAACTGCAGCAAGTTTTTTCAGCCGCTAAACATTTAAACCACCAGCGAAAAATCCATGATATGGTTAAAACCTTAAATCAGACCTCGAGTTTAAAAATATTTCTTTTAATGCCAATATGGTAGAAAAGGCCACGGTTCGTGTTTGTCGATAATATAATTACGGAAAACATCTGCTAAAACTGACAATATGTTTTAGATCAGAAACTGTTCGCAGTAATATAGACTTAACATTTTAGGCAAGAGATTGCAGGTTTTAGACTTTTAAGTATGAAACTTCCTATTATAAAGCCTACAGCAATTATAAAGATTGTGTGTCTGTGTGTGTGAGCTGATTAGCATTTGTAGAGTATGAGAAGTTTGTAAAAAAAGTATGAAGCAAATAATACAAAATGTTAAGAATTGGATAACAGGAAACCAAACTATGCCTATGAAAGCCTACATGGGAATTAAAAAAAAGAAAAAATAAAGAGCTGAAGTAGGAGCTCGTTTAAATAATAGCAATAACAAAATAACAGAAAATGCATTAGGCGTAGTGACAACAAATGCAACACACACAATCATAAAAATTTTATTTGTATGAGAGAAATTTTTATCTTTTACTGCAGAAAAATTCCATTTTATATTTACTCTTTTATTATTTTATTTGTTTATTCTTTTAAGTTTTGTTTCTCATATTAAAACGTATCGTTACTTGGATTGGTAATTGGTGGCTTTATTTTAAAATTTAATAAATATTAAAAAATAAATAAAAATCAATAGAAAAATAAATCAACCTAGTGCGAGACAGACTCACACACGTAGGGTTCCGTACCAAAAATACAAGTTGTTAATGTTTTCACGTGTTATGGAGCACTCTTTAATATTTATACTAGAACATAGTACTAATAATGTTTAGAAGGGAAAGGCAAATTCCTCAAATTCGTGATATCTCGGGAAAACCCTTTTGTTTTTATTATATTTATTTTCAGTACTTTTTGTTACAGTAGATATTGCAAAATATAATCGATGTAAATTTTAAGTGTCAGCTATTTACTGTTGAAATATAAATATCAGGAGCCTAGTTATTGCGGTTCAAAAAATAAGGCAATATAAGTGAAAATCATGTCAAAGTCATGTCACTCTCAGAACACCCTTTAATTTTATTATTTATTACAATGACCATAGCCTCTGTATAAATATGTCAAGAGCCTACCATTACGATTCCAAAAATAAGTCACTATATATAAAAACATGTCACCGTCGGAACACCTTTTTATTTTTAGTAAGTATCATAGCGGCTGTGACAACACATCTTCTGTATCACGTCACTATCAGAAACATCTTCAATTTTGGCTATTCGTTATAGAGGCCTTAATAATATACCATCTGTGAAAATTTCAAGAGTCTACCAATTACAGCTTACGATAGTAAGTTCGCATTTATAGCTCATTTTAACCAACTTCACAAAAAGAATATCCTTTATCCATCAATATATATATATATATATATATTGATGGATGGATTATATATATATATATATATATATATATATATATATATATATATATATTGATGGATATATATATATATAAATATATATATATTTATTGTTTATATGTTTTACTAGCTGTGCCCGCCACGTCGTGGGGCGTCCTGACAATATTTTGCTCGATTTTGCTTTGAAAGTATTCCACACCAATTCTAAGACACTTACTTTTATAGTGATTCAGTTATGGTTTATGTATTTAATTTATATGACGTTACCCTTCCCTGGATAAAATTCTAAAATTTATAAAAAATTCTAAAAATTATTGTAAAGCTCAGTAAAAGATGTTT